>OZ002742.1:203052735-203445161 GCA_963924295.1 Dioctria rufipes
AAAAGTGCCACCTATCGTCATTAAAATGAACTGAATTTTTTGGAAAATGGAAAAATTTACCAATCCAGTCAGTAATGACAGGCATCAGCTGATCACAAATATCCTTGAATTCGTTATGGAGGCAGTCTGTCTAGGGTACTTATTCTGATAGTCACTTGATTTTCATGGGACACCGAGAGGCGATTATTGTAGCTTGAAAACTAAAATTCGTTTTAAGTTTTCGCGAAGAAAAAAAACATATATGTAAGTATATTTCTCTTTCGACGTACAAAACCGCGCATCATCAGAAGTTATAGGGTAATTCATAAAATATAATGGACAATTCTTTAAGCACTCCACTTTTACAAAATTCATATCTACTCCATCCTGCTTGAATTTTCCGCTTAATTTAACTTGTTATGGAGATGGTCACAATTTAGCCGCCGTAAAATGAAATCTGACAAATTTTAATTATCAGTGTGAAATTAACACCGTATGAAACTTTCTCGGGCCAAACGTCTATTGATCAAGGTTTTTCCCATAAAAACTCCTAAAAAATCGCTGCTGTAACAAATAGGAAAATTTTTGTGGTTGAACATGTTCAGTAATCAATTCTAATAGCTATGTATAGTATCAGCTCTACAAACAATACTGTAGACCTAAGTATATATCGAGAACATGTTAGCTTCATTATTCAGAAAGTTCTGGTAATTGGGAGTAGAACTAACTAAGCATCTAGATAACGGCTTACTACGGTTCAGTCCTGGAATCACAACTCAAGTTATTATATTTTATATTAATCGTCGACGTTACTGTGGAGAGAGAGAGAGAAAATTTGGGAGGTACAAGTTCTCATAAAAACAATAACTCCATCTACCTGAGTCCAGATTTCAAACTAGCGCTCCCAGGTTCGAATTCACAATGTGTATCTGAACTCTGTGGCATAAGCTTAAAAGAATAAAAAGGTGCTATTCAATACCTGCAACTGGGATAAACCACGTTAAACTATCAATAAAATACCAGTAGCGAATTATTAGTGGCACTACTGTTTCAATGGCGATCTGGCTCAGATAAACAATTTCATGCCTAGAATACCAATGACCTGGTTGACAATTCTGGAAATAGCTCTATACTAATATTACTTCTTATATTTAAGCTTATTAATCCTGGCTGTGGGTGAAATCCATATACAATAAAAAAAACTTCTCCTTAATGACTTATTCCTGCAAATTACTTAGCACATTGAACTCTAACAAACCTTCAAGTTTTTTTGTCCCTCCTTTTTTCTGCACTTATCTTAAAGATAGTATAAAATTTTACTCGTTAGCTACAGAATACAGAACGAATTAATTTGAATTTTGAATATGAATTAACCGAAACTTGCTTAGCAAGCATTTATCAATAGTTACAAGTGTAATTATCACTGTAATCCACTCGAAACCAATCTCTTTGCAAACCTATAAAATAAATGGAACCATTGCAGATAAAACTAAAACTCAAACATGGTCTCTTTGTTCGTGCGCTTAACCTGGCTATAGCTCCAAGACTATTTTATGAAATAAATGCTAGGCACCAGGTCTCCGAAAAACAAGAAAAACTGTGTCCTTGGTATCTGTACAATTTATGATAAGTAGTTTTGTGCTTTCGTTCAGATATCTCAATTAACACCAGTTCTTGTAGCCAGTCTCACTCAATTGGTTCCTCAAGGAGTTTATAAAATGTAAATGAAAAAAAAAAAAAACGATAAAATCTAGATTGTCCATGTCCATGTGGATACAGTTCTCGGGCTAAGTAACTGCTGCCTGCCCCTATCACTTCTCCTTACACTTAACAAGTTAAAAACTCTTAAAATATCGCGTCATAACAGATGTCAGTAAAAATGCAAAAAAAAAAAAAAGAAATCCTCGTCTCTGTTGAAAATGATTTTCGTTTATCACCTCATTTCTGGGTGGTTTGCACTTCAGGTGATGTCTAATTTTAGTGGCTAGGTAGAGTGTGCCATCAGCCATGCATAGGAGCACTCCTTCTGATCTGTTGTCTTCAACTTTATTGCATTTCTCAAGCTTTTCAAGAATGTCTAAAGTTGCCTGCATGCAAGACCAGGGCTTCGTGCATGATGTGGTGCCGTGATTGGATTTTACGAACAATTGTGACTGGAATTCATTATGACGCCGTCTTGTCACATTCGTCTTTATCATCATCATCATCGTCGTCGTCGTCGTCGGCGTCGTTGTCGTCATAATCGTTGTCGATATGGTTGTGGTTGCTATTCGTGTGGTATCTATGTTGACGGCGGGAGCGACGCTTATTTATGTTCTCTAATACTTCGACGATAAAGCAAAGAGCAAGTGATATTAATATTTACGCCTGAATGGAGCTGTTTCCTAGATAAAATATGTAAACAATTCCAGAGAAGTCTACTGGAGCTCCCAAATTGTAAATTTTATACTCATGTATTCCTGGGGCTTATAGTCATGTGAAAAGATTGTTTCTGCAGGAGAAGACTATACAGGGCTTGGCAGGTCTTTTTGTAGAAATCAAAAAACAAAACAGTATAAATTTCCGAATGATGAATGAAGTTTCAGGAACCAGAGCAGTCAAGCAACGTTTCATAAGAATCCCATTAGGATCAGAAGAAAATATCAGGTCAAGAGATTTTCCCGAGTCATTATTTTGAACTACATTTTATAGCTTAATAGTATCAGTAAAAAATTTAAATAAGGAGGAGTAAAAGGGCAGCATGTTATCATCGTCATAAGAAACGTTCAGTAAACGGTAGGCTTATAAATTGAAGTCTCCGAAAAAAAAAACAAGTCAGCGTCAAGTAGAACAAATTTTGTGAGGCTATCAATATATACAGAGTGTAACTGAAAATGACGGAAAGAATGGCTGTAACTTAAAAACTAAGCATAATTGACCATTTATGTATTTATCTGAAGCTTTTTACTTATTTCATTCAGGTCCTCCATTAAATCTCCAAAACTTTCACACATATTCAATTAAACCCTGCACGAAACCACCGAGTCGTCATATGTGGTACAAGATGAGTATGGAAGGATGTAAACTGTAGCAATATACATGTGCTTGTGTGGATCCTTGAGAACAACATATACCTAAATTTTGCGGTTAGCCTATTTCCTGCAAGGTGTCGCTTTTGGTAACGTGATTTTCTAATTATTTGACGTGTTCTATGTTTCTACAGCTTTAACAGATCAAACAAAAAATGCTTATCTTTGCATTTGAAGCACATCCTTAATCACAGTAGAATCGGATGGTGCAATGTGTTTTAAAGTGGCCGTAGTGCGCTAAACGACAAGCCACGAGAAGAACGTCCTGATACAATTATCTTCCCAGAAAAATATCGAAGCTTTACGGAATATTCTATACTTCAACGGATATATCTACAGTGATACTTATCATCCCTGGGCATACCATAATTCGAATAAAAATTATCATTCACAAGGATCTGATCGACATTATGTAGAATTGTGCTCGATACCGAACAATTTGATTGTCCCTCAAAGAAAGCAGACTCTAGCAAAAAAAATTATCACGAAATTGAGGGCTTAACTGTGACCGTACGCCCCGTACTTTTCAAGATAAAGGGTGATTTGTGAAAAACTAGCTGTTTTTCTTAATCACCCTATAACCCCTAAAGGGTTGATATGCCCCCCCCCCTGCCATTCAATTTTTTTATTTTTCTATGTGAGTATTATCACCTCCTGCTTTATTGACATCCTAGTGGGAAACACCCTGTATAACGACATAAAACGGAAAGGAAACTTTCAGTTAAGGCAGGTATCGCGAGAAAACTATAGAAAAGTGACGCCATGTTCACTTCGCAACTAGATCAGAAACCGACAAATGCCGGTCTGGATTCTAGTCACCGATAGCGACCGGCAATAAAGTTTCTGTTTCGTGCCGGTTGATGTGAATCAGCTAACTTGTTTTCATAGAAAAATATTTTCTCTGTCTGTGCCAGTAAGACCTTTACACTGACTTCCAGCACATTATTAATTCTTAAACTACAGGTTCCCTACCAAAGGTAACTATGGATGACATACATAGGCTCTAGAGCTAATTTAATTTCATTACACTTGGAGCAGGGATAAGAATCTAAAGTGTTCTAGGTGCACGTTTGATCGGTTTCAGGATTCCTTAATCGCTGGCACCACCACTATCTTAATTATTCATACCAATTTCTTTAAAATAATGTTTCCAACCCCTCTCTCTCCGAACACGCTCACACTACACCACCCATTCTGAAGGACACCAACTATTTCCAATATTGCAAAAGGCCGCCCACCTATTACATGCGGGAAGAACATTTTAAATCTTATTAAAATCATCCCGAGCACAGATTTTTTTCAAATGGAACTTCTTGTAAAATGTAATTTTGCCTTCTGGCGGCTGCAATATCGCTTAGCAACAAATTGCGTATGCTAGTGTATGTGCAATCTTTCCTTATATTTTTCTAGTCATTCATCTATATAGATCCTTATAGCGTATCACAAATACATGTCCATTTAATTTACTACGTTGACAAGAGCAACAACAACCCCGACGTCTTCTCTCGCCCAGAACCAATTCAATTTCAACTGACTAATTGCTCGATGATTTCATTTCCATCTTGGGATTTTTACTTACCATGGCAGCAGGCAACTCTAGTAAGAAAATTGTTAAAGGGGAGAGCATCTTTGGTGTGGATAAGAAATCTTGCCGTCAGTCAATATGTTTGTCGTGGACGTTGTTGTCGTCGGACCAGTAAGAAAGGATAGCCCCCCTGGGTATATAGAAAATTAAGAAGATGATAACATCAGGCACCTGTTGACGTTATTTTATATTTAATCAAAATTTCATTATGGCCAACAGGATTGAATGCCTGGGGGAGTTATTACGGGGACTTTGAAGAATGCAGTTGGTTTGAGAGAAATTAGATTTTTTTTTAATTAAAAAAAAAAAAACACTAAATTAAAAAAAAACCCCACATCAATAAACGTCAAACTTCAAATGAACTCATTGGAAAAAGACAAAACACCACAAATGTCAATTTCTTGTTCATTTTCTCTCCTGCCCCCGAGGTTGTGATTTTTTTTTTAAGGGTAAACGTAGAATACAAATTGCTTTTTGATATCTTATCGCTTTCAATCCACTTTGTTACTGTGCCGGAATATTTAAAGCTCCCCGAGGACATTTTAATTTTGTATCGAAGGACATATTACCGTAAGCTACCTATATAGGCTAGCTAAGTGGCTTTTATAAGAAAGAGGAAGAGAAGAGCCCTCTGTAGAGTTTTGGTAGGGTGCGCAGTTACTAAAGCCACAAACGGAAACAATAGTTCCAGGAGAATTCCAGGAATTCATTTGATGTGGAAATTGTTTTCAGGTTTCATAGGTAGGACGGGGGGCAAAATCTCCTCCTCCTATAAAATTACACACGGGTATAAGTCCTTGAGTAGACTCTGTGTTTTCTCTCGAAATTCCCTTATTTCTAGAGATTTTTCGTACTTTTATCGCTTTAGGCCATTTGTTTGTCGTGGTTTGCTATTAAATTGAGATTATATCCTTAAAATTGTTTATTTTTTGTTTTCAAATATTTTTTTTATTTATTGTTTTTAGAACATTGTGGGCCGCGTTTAATTAAAGCTTTACGGACAAAATTGTGGATTTTAATTGGTTAAATCTGTGAGTTACGAGGTCAGAGAAAATTTTGTTAGCGGGAGATGAGGTTTTTCTGTTATTTATTTGCAACTGCTTTATTCTATCTTTCGAAAATGTTGAATATTATCTGTTTCTTGCGACAACCTTTGGCTCAATTAAAAATCTCACAATTTAGATGTGGGTTTGGATTTTCCCGTACGATGGTATTTTTACGGGTTTCAATCAACGGACAAGGGCGGACTATTTCTAATTTTTCATGTAATATAAGAACAGTTTTTTTTTGTTTTGCTCATATTTCTGCATAGGGATATTTGTTCAAATTTCTTTTTGTATTATCTTTCTAAAATAATTGCAATCTAACCCTAATCTCACTTTCTTCTTCTTATATTCATATCAACTCTGTCAGGGTCTGACAGTCGTCTCCAATATTCTTCATTTCAGACTCTACCCCTCGTCGGAGTTTTGAGGATTCGCTGTAAGCACCTACATACTTACTTACAGTTATCAATTCAATGCCGCAAGTCGTATGTAGAGTAGAAACCGCATGGAGGAGTAGTGTGACCACTGCTGTAGTTACTATAGTGATGGATTAAATCCTAGGTACATATGTATATATGAGGGGGAGGATTCACGATAGTTGCATGTGCAGATAGTCTATTAATTTTGATAGTGGGCTTAGAAGGCTCTTGAAATTTTCGAATATACGCTAGCGAAGCTAGATATTTGCGGCTAAAACAGTGGACTGAATCTTTAGAAAGCAATATTGATACTCTTCACTAACAGGTTTTGATGATGGGAAGAAAAATCTGAACTTTCCAATGAAGCCAAGTATTTACTTGGGCATAATACCTAAGACTCTAAGTTTAACTGGAAGAATATTATATATATATAAAGAATAACATCAAAACAACCAGTGTGATCTTCTGCAAGTTTGATTGTTAAAATGTTTTTTCGCATCTCTTTCTATTACGGTTGCGTAAAAATGATTAAAACCAATTTCATAAGATTTTATATTCTGAAGAGTTTTTCAGTACAATGAAAACGTCTAGGACTTTTCACAATCAAATTATGCATCATAAGAACAAGTTTATCTCAAAGCCGATTGCATGTAGGTAACAAATAAAACGTGACATTCTGATGTTAAATCTTGTAAGAAAATGTAACAGTTAAGGGGCGTTTACAATGGCAGAGTAGAGTGGAATCACCAGATTGCATTTTCTCTCCTTTTCTCAAGCTTGCACTCTAATATAAGTTCTTCGCGCTTACCACCAGAGTGGATGTCACAGAGTAACGTCAGATTGGAACAATCTCACGCTGATAGTTTCGAAAGCTTTTAGCATTTGTTTCGAAATACTAGTTTCTAACAGATGTCGCACTGTTAATTACAAATTTTAACGAACGAAACTTAATAAATTATAACAGAAAAACAAAAAATAAATATTTTTAGAAAGAAAGAAAAATAAATTTATTATTTCTATGATTCAATTCTAACAAAATAAAGTCAATTTAGAATGAAAATTTTCTTATGTTCGAATTGGCTTATCAATGGAATATAGATGGCAGTCGTTCATTTCGAAAGTGTGCGTTGCCATTTCCGAAAGCTTACCAAACTGGAATTTCGAACTATTACCGTGTAGATGGCGCGGGAAAAGCTTTATACATTCTTTTTATCAGAAATAATATGGTTTCATGCTATTTCCTGACTTAATATTTTTTATGAATGCTAATAAAAAAACAAGAGGTATTTTTTGCAAAGTTAATGAGCTAAAAACCAAAAAAAGTTACGTTAATTTTTAGCTAGTTTCAAAGTAATCTCATGATGCAAACAACAGGTGTCATCTTTTTCGAATTTATGGTTTTGACAACGATAGTTGCTTGCTTGTTGGTTGATTTATTGTTGTTATGGCGATTTGTTATGTTGATTTTAAAGTTCGAAATTCACTCTGAGCTGCATTGTGAACACCTTCGTTCTGGACGCAAAGCTCACTCTGCTTCACTCTGCATTGTGAATACGGCATTATTAGGCATTTAGGGAGAAAAATCATTCAAATTTAAAAAAATTGATTTTTACGTTTATAACTAACAACATGAAGGGGGTGGAGTGATAGTTTGACATTCGTTGGAAAGCTCAGACGGCTTACTATCATATTTATCATCTTCGGAAGGTTTACTATCATTTGAGCTGAAAATCACCTTCGTATGTTGTATAACAAGGAAATCATGCGATGTTTTGAGAAAAAGTATCTACCCAAATCAACAAAATCTCCCCTAACTCATAAAGACGCGATTGCCTCCCCCCTGCCACCCATAAAATCTTTTTGTTTCTAATATTTCAACCTATTTCAACCCATTTCCTGTTTCATTTCAAATCACCAATTTAAAATCACCCTGTGTAGGGAAAAACGAAATTTTTGTATGGCAGCCCCCTACCAAATTTATTCCATTTTTGAACTTAAATTTATTTATTTTTTTATAAAGGCCGTGTGCAAAATTTAAGCTCTCTAAGTGAACGCGTCCTCGAGCTATCATGAGGACAGACAAACGGACTGACAGACTCATGGACAGGGGTATAAAAACGAAGAGAAAACTCAATTGAAATAGACTTGAACTCTTTAAAATTTCATGTAAATACACATCTCGGGATACATAGCTAATCTGTCTGCTTACTTTGTAAATTCATCATTTAACATAAATATGGATAAATTGGACAGAAGCCAAATTTATCTCGATTTGAATATGCCACAAAAGACAATTTTAATTATTGAGAAGAAAATCCTTTATTAAATTGTGATTTATATCGGCTATAAATTAGAACGTAATACCTACATCCCTCCCCTCAATTAGCACCTAGTCTTAAAATACTTCTACTAAAGGCAAAAGAGCATATCTTTCTGCACATAGATCCTAAATGCTTGAATGGAAAATTCAAGTTATTCCTTGGCTCAATAACAAATACTCAAGTAACAATTTCCATTGAGACCACCATAAATTTTTCCAGCCCATTAGTTGCAGTCATAATTCAAGGAACCCAAAGTCTAACCACCCTTCATTCCCCTCAGCTATAGTAAAAATGGAGCCCGTATAAAAAGACGCACTCTCCAATTTTTTCCCTCAAAGAAACAATGCTTTCAGGCTTTTAAATTTTCATTTCCAAATTGGGCATCCTCACATCTCAATTTGAATTTATAATTTAATTTGGATCTAAACGTTCTTTACGGAGAATGAAGGTCAGTAAATTATGGCTGACTTCCAGGTCTACATAATGCACACGCATGGGAAGAGACAAAGACCGTAACGTAGGTAGACCTTAATGATGTAGACGCTCCACTCGGGTAGTTCAAGGGGGCACTACTTCTTAAGTAACTAAATATAAGTGAGTGGGTGATTTGATTTTACCTGATGCACATAAGTAATTCCAATTTCCGGTTGTTTAAATCTTCCCTAAATTTGGAAAATTAGCCAGCATTTAGTGGCATCATTATTATCATATGGGATCCAGTAAAAATTTGTTTTTGATACATAAATGGGGAGGAAAGAATTTATGATGATGAAGTCAAAGTTCATGTAGAAACTAAGCTACTTACGCAGAGAGAGTACGGAAACAACCGAAGCAGACAAAACATTTTCAAATCAAACAAGTTTTCTTAACTCGACTTTGAATTGAGAATATGGATGCCATTTACAGAAAATACTACTGAAGGGGAGGGGAAAACAGGGGTCGATTAACATTATATGGAATTTTTATTGCTTCATTTCATTTAAAATTGTTTTGTTAGCATGATGAAGCAAAAATCAAGTGAACTTATAGCTTTCAATGACTAGTAAACGTCTCATACATATACTTTAGTAGTCATTCAGAAGTTGGTGGTAGATAGGTGAATGAGGTTAGACGGGTGTGATCCCAGTCTATGTAAATTTAAAATTGCAACTCCTGTAAAGAGTATATTAGGGATATAATATTGTGAATCAAAAATATCCCGAATTACCTACATAAAACATACATCTGTAACTCTTGCATTCGATGTTGCCATTTTTTTAAACCATACTCTATATAAGGCAGGATGCGTATTTCCTCAACATGTCAGAACAGTGTTTAGTGACTTCAGATAAACAGCTCCAGTGGGATGCCCGTTTTAGTATTTTTATTAATTTAGGAAATATATAAGGACAAAAATTAAACGAGGCCTGATCTAGTTCATATGGCGAGTAAATTAAAGCTTCCTAATTAAATTTCACTTAAAATTCATCGAACTTGCCCTCAAAAATGTGCTACAGTGCATTTTCGTAGTGATAGATAAAAGTAAAAAAAATGATGCATTGCTTCTTTCCTTCCACGACTTTGGAATTCGATTGGATCATTGGATCTTTCAGCTTGATTTTTTTCTTGATCCAGATGATCCTCTGAAAAGCAACTGCTTGGACTGAATTTTGCTTTCTTAATCATACTGGAAAACCTACATCCCACATACTACATGACAATTCGTTAGTAAAAATCGTCTGAATTTTCTGTGATCAATCCTATTCAAAAAGATAAGATCAGTATGAATTACTAGAAATGATCTAAGCAAAATTCTAGCAGTCTTTGCTATTTCTTCAATTACACAATTTCCGGTTAAGTTCCACAATTTCTTCACGTCATCGTTGATTAAAATCAATGACCTTCCATAGCGAGGATCATCTACTTCAATGCTCTCTCTCTCTCTCTCTCTCTCTCTCTCTCTCTCTCTCTCTCTTACCTCCTTAATCTTTTAAATTTAGTCAAAAACTATTGTATGGCCTCTATAAATTTGTTATAAAACATCCATAAATTGCCTAGTGATTCAGTGCAATCGAACCTAATGTTTGAACTAATTACTATTTTCATATTTTCCATTATTATCGCTGAAATTTGGCAAAATTCCTCAATACATAAAAACACCAACAGTATGACAACTCAAATTTCGCAGCATTTGTATACGACTTCAAGTCGCTTAAATCATTTTAGTTCGTGCAATGCAAAGTTATTCCGATTACTGCCCGTGTAAGAATAACAGAAGAAATCAGGGAACCATATCTAAAACCTCCAATCTAGATCCGAGCAGTTTGTAAAAAATTGCTCCAGAAAGTCACTCCGGAACTGAAATGATGGTTGTTTTATTTGTGCGCATATGTATAAGCTTAGTGAACTTAGTGAAATATTATCAGGTTAAATTTAGTCTTTCTTTTCACTACAGATCCAATCAATTGCCCCGATTATTACTCCGCTCTACTATCTCCTCCACTCCAGCTGGGGCTGCTCTGGGCTGCTCCGCTTCGAAACCCTGACCTGGAGCGTTCGTGAGCTGATATATACAATTCGACGTATGTATAACTCCGCTCCAAATCAGCTCTGCTCCTGATAGACTTCTAGAGCCGTTGTAATCGCTTCGATCCGACATCCTGGTAAAAACTATGTAGATTTATATAGATTCGACCGCTATGGCATAGGTTCAGGTAACTCTAAGTTAAGCTGTTCAGAAGTATTAATTTACTTAGTACTGTAAGACTCTTATGGCTTCTTACACTCCTTATATTTAGTCGGCTTTAGTGAAAATAAAAATAAAAAATATTTAACTCAAAACATGAAACAAATATGAATAAAGCTTATCGGCCGAACGCAGGTCACATATAGATCTCCAAAGGTCTCTCACAGTTTATGATCTTTGGAAAAAATTTTGAAACCTTTAAATATGTAGATGTGCTCTTAACCGTATTGGTACGATGTGACATAACCGAACCGGAACTAAACGGTTATCGGAATATCAACAGATATCTTGATATTATGAGAATGATTTAGCTATAGAAACCGCAGCTAAGCAAGACTTACGGGATAGGCCCATACGAGTCCACAATATCCCTTTCGTCAGCAACAATCCCATCAACAGGTCTTTTAGCGAGGTAATAAACAATTGTTTTCCTATCATTGGCAGCCATTTTTCATCCTATAACTGAAAAGATTGGACTTATGCACAAAAGTAAAGCGTACATTAACGAAAACTCTTCCTTGCACAGTGAGTGGCATTTGATATCCATGAAAACTACTTCAAATTTTTTTCTTCTAAAATAGCTTGAATGACAAAAAAGAGTTATACAACAAAAAGCAGCGGAAAATTTCAATCTAAGAACTTTGAAATTGTCGCCATAAAATCATCGAGCAATTCTCGATATGGACACTTAGCCGTGACGACAAGTCATAAAACGTCCATCATCATCTTGAAAGAAAACAAAAAACATTGCCAGCAGCTAGCACTGATCCATCTAAAACAGACAGAAAAAAGTTCCAGATTAAGTCATCTCCTCCTCCTCCTCCTCTACAGCCACCCTCCAATTCTTTTCACTTTTATTACTTGAGAAAGTTTGCTCCAGCAAAACATTTTACATCTCGTCGCGTATCAAACCTCATAAATCCCATAGAGTTCGCGTTCGTGCGTGAGAAGAGCTTGAGATCTGGTGTTCGCCCGATTTCGTTGTAAACTTGTTGATTCAAAATTTATGGGTTTCGGCTTCGGCCTCGACTCGTATTTGCCAGTAAGCAGCTTCTTATGGTGGTTAAAATTGTCGATGATGATTCTTCGGTGCCTAGTTTCTCCCTGCTGCCCCTCCTGATTGCCTTGTTTTTGTTTTTATATTTTTCGGTAGTCCCAGCTTGGGGAGTAGTGAAATATTATATAATTCCCAGTGGATCTTATACAGCACAGGAATAACAGGACAAAAGAAATGTAAATTTATGAATGCGGAAGAATGTCATACACAAATGTGTACTCATTCAAATATATATATGGAAGGGTATGAACGTGTATCATGCGTACTTCCTGCTGGTAAAATATAGATTAGAATCACGTGACGCTCGCGTAACTCTAACCGTTTTATATATATAAAAAAAAAAAATCAGACTTGAATTTGGTCAATCTTTTAATGACGGAATTGTATTAAAATTTTTATAAAAAATAAACTCCCCTTCTATAGCTGCGAGAATTATTTAGAGAAAGGATTTGGAATTTTTTCGTATTCCTAATCTCTCCTAAATCGGTTTTATCAAAAATTTGAGACAAGTACAGATCTCTTCCCACATCCAAGATGTCTCTAGAAACTGACAAGACAAGATTAGATAAAAGATCATCTCGTTTCGAATAAATCAAGCCAAGCAATCTACCAACTTCCTCATGTGGTTGGTTCTTGGTCTCTTCATATGACGACTTCTTTAAGAATATCAATAGATGACAATCTTGTTTCCTTCATATCATGGGGTGAGGGTAATCCAATTCCTTTTTCCTTTTTTCTTTTTGACTCATCTTCGTTTCCACAGTTCGTCATTTGACATTTGATCTGTCAAAACATTTGCAAATGGCGGGTAATTGTTTGGATGACCTTTCATGTTCTTCTGGGTCCCCAATTTATCTAACGATGATGCCTTCCCTTCAATCCATCGAGAATTTACAGATATTTCATGATATTTCTTGGATTAGTGGGAACATATATGCTATTGGATTAATTGGAGTATATTTTTGAGTTTGGGTAGATCTGTTTTTAAAGGCCCCAGTGAAATATTGTGATCCAACTGCTCGCTAAATTTGTATAATTTCAGTAATTTTTTACTTATTGATGACCACTTTTTTCAACTGCCATTCATTATTGCTTAGCAAGTTTTCAACTTTACCATTTCTCACATTATTTTTCTGTGCGGAGCGCTTTCCCTAGAACGGACCAGTTATTTGGTACAGCACTTTTCTATTGCCATTGTTTGAATTAATGCGTCCGAAAATGAATATGTTATTTTGTTTATTGCAGGTCGCACTTATAAGTAACTTTGTGCGAGAGATACATTGATTGATAAAGTCATCACAGTTTTCATTACTCGTGCCTTGTCTAACGTCGATGTTTAAACGGAGGTATCTCATTGGTGCAACTCTTGCTGACTTCATCAAATATTCAAGATACATGAACTTTGATACGGAACTGAAAGTGATATAAAGTTACAATGTCGAGGATTCTGACTGAGACTGAGCTAAGTCAGATGTCGCAATGAAGGATTAACAGGGGGAAATTTGTAGAAACTTGAGAAAGTAGAAAAAAAACTAGTGCTCGATCCTAATGCTAGACGAGATATGATGAGTGATATGAATTCTCAAATCGAAGCCGACAATACCGGTTTTGAAAATGGCAACGCTGAAGGCTTCGTAGAATATTTAAGCCCTCATCAGCTTTAATATAATTAAAACATACAAACGCAGACCTGGATATTACCGGATAGTAGGATTCATACATGCAGCATATTTTAGACAATGTTCGAAGATTCAAAAGGGTAGTTATTGAAATTGAGGTTATGATTAATTACGGCATGTGCAAAAACAAAATCGTCTACTTTGACTTACGGGACAGTGTCATAGGATTGATACATAGTAGCTCTAAGCAAACATACCGCACTTTTTCCTCATAAAAGAAATTTTTCGATCTTACAGCAAGTAACTGGGAACATATTTTCTCTATTATATAATATTTACAAAATTATTTAAAAACAAAAAATAGAAAACAGTTTGCCCAATCTCTACGAGTTAATCGTATTACCAAATCCATGACTCATCATAACCACCTTGAACTGTCCAGAGAATTTTTCCTAGAATTTATTATTGTGGTCAATTAAATCATCTCATTCAAAGAAGCTATGACGAAAATTTAGACCCCCTCCCGCCACAATCGACAAATAATAAATATTGAAGACTACACACTACACTTAGTTGCAGTCATGTAGCCATAAAAAATAAACACACGTCACGCAAAAAAATTAAGTTCCTTAAGACGGTCTTCCTAAGTAGTACACGTCTGAAGATTGCGTTCTAATCTCCTTGGAAATCATAAACGACGTTAATTGCCCACACTTTGAAGGCGCATTATACTTATCCGAAGCTCGCATATCCGGAATCATAAAGTGCTCCATAAAAGCTCAGAAGGCAGGCGATGTTTGTTTACACAGTGCACGCAATAATATGTAGAAGAGCGCGTGGCACGTGAGAATGCCGGGCAAAAGTGTGTTGTATATAGGTACATATAAAATTGTAAAACTGGGGAGTAGCACGGGTGAAGTAGGTAAAAGTGGAGCAGCCGTAAAAAAGGTGTCAGTCAACATGAGAAGGGCTAATTTAATGGGCACTTAAATGGATGTTTGTGTGTGCACTTTAATCTTTCAATTCTCGAGCCCACCTTGAACTACACATTTGCATGCGTCAAAAATCAGGGTAGAGTCCCTCGAAAGTCTTGAGATTTTTACGCTGTTCACACGTCTTTTACCCTATTACCTATACTAGGATCACAAGTTAGCACCGAACAATAAATGCAGATGATGAACCTCCTTAGACCCTAAACGGGGCATCTCCCAAAAGTGTTTAGTTAACATCCTTTCTATCCTATCTCTTTCTCTCTCTCTCTCTCTCTCACTCACTCACTCACTCTCCCCATATCAAAGGTATCTTTGTAACGCAATCATAAAGTTCCCTGCCAAAGACAATTTGGTGCATGATGAGATTATGTGGTTGGAATTTAATTAGCGCCCCTGGGTAATCTGCCTCCTTTAAGAATCTTCTTGATGTTCTTGTATTTGTTGTTTTAAATTTCACTTGTTGCGTGCTATTTGCTGGCTGAGCTTAGGGAAAGCAAACGAGCATAGTTTTAGCGAACAAACAGGCTTTTGGACGAGAGGCGGCGAAGGCGGTAATTATGATGTTTTATGTTGATTGTTGTTGATATATTGCCTTGTGCAATTTTAATGCTCGGCATTAGGTGGTGGTAAACAAGTTGTGGAAGTGCACGCCACGCCATTAAGACGAATTATCTGTTATTGTTTCTCTTTCTTGCCATGGAACGTTCATTTGCAACGGCGTAATTGTTCGCGAAAGTTATTCACTTGAAAATCATCGCACAGAATTTATCCTGTGGAATTGTTCTTAATTTAAGTCATTCAAGACCTCTTAACAAAAAGAAAACAAATAAATAATTACGAGCTTTGTAGAGTTTGAAGATAGTTCACAACATTTTGAGATAGCTAAGCTTTTGATTTCAATAGAGGCACCTGCGACTGATACCTAAACACACAAACAAACACATGTAAATGTTACAGCTGTTGTGTATTTGGTAAATTATTCTTTGAGGTTTTTAAGATATCCTTGGCGTTTCTTAAAACTTGAGACGACATATATACCCTCCTCACCTGTTTGAATAAGAATTATTGTTTGCTGTCTTAGACTTAATACAGTCGACGAAATCTAACTGTCTTGTGCTATCTCGGACAAAAATGAAAAAAATCACAATTTTTTCTACAGTGAAATAACTGTCAACTGCTCTACCATTTTACAAATTAAGATTTCTTTTTTCTACTTTTGAAAATGCGATTTATCCTCACTTTTTATCTAAGGTCATCCCAGAACATTGTCACGTTCATATAGAAATTCATGTGCGATGTTTCTTTTCTATGAAAGAGCAGCAAAATATCTGTCTGTCGTCCCTTTATGCTCTTATTGTCATAACACGCTACTAAAAGGGTTACTACGCTTTTTGTATTATTGTGGAGGATAATATAAAATTATTGGTAAAGGAGAAGCTCACCAATAGAGCCACCGGGGTAGTATACACAATTTCTTAAGGTGACTACAACAAAGAAAGATTACTTCTTACAAAACCAACAATCATAAAAGGAATAAGATAACTTCCCAGGCGTGCTATGACCATAAGCGTGTAGGATTAAGAGAGGGAGACTCCTTAGTAACAGAGTAACAATCTCAGACAATAACAGGATCAAGAATCAGATGGCTGGGAAAAATTAGTAGGTACGTACCTACGTAAATGTCACAAGCTTGCACTGTCCTAACTGAATTAATGCTGGAGCAAGATAAGACATACAAAAACAAATATAATGCTGGATAAAATTCATCTGGTACAAAAGAAAAAACTAAAAGCTACGTTAAGGACAACCCCGTGTTGACATAAACCACATTAACTAAAAATGAGACTTTTTCTTTTAATCAACTTTATTTATGTTAAATAATAATAAAAAAGGAAATTATTGGTTGGTATGAAAGTCGGCAAAATGGCAAGATGACTTAACTTGGTTAAGAGAAGAGCCACGGAACTTTGGAAAATGCTCTAAAAATATACGGCGCTATTTAGATATCTCAAATTGATTCGGTAGCTTAGTTTTTAAGCGTACTGTCTAACATCTTCTATCTTACCTATCAAAAATCTCTTCAACCGTCTTTTCCAACAGCACCACAATATGTACTCCAGAAAAGCTGCGGAGTCTTAATAAGACATTTGTAAGGCTCCCATTTTGAGCAGAGGTGCCAACCCAAAATAATATCTACCCCGAATATGGTTGCCTAACATTGAGATAGCTATACTGACATCTATAGGCTAATCACCTAGCCTAGTGAACAAAATTGATTCATGAAATTAATAACAGAGTCAGGTGGGAAGGCTCAATCGAAAGACGGAAAATCTTAACGTCTAAAACAATAACGGAAAGACATTTTAGCCAACGATTAGAGAGTCTTCAGGCTACGGACACCAACTGACATGTTGATTTTACCAAAACAAGATCGAAAAGGTAAGAGAAACTTCAACAGATTTCATCAAGTGTTCGATGTGCCCTTTTATGACGTCCCCAGGTAACGAATTTCTGTAGTTGTTCTATATACTATAGAAGCCATCACCTTGAATCATAGTTTCGACAATGTAATGTGAGAGTTCTACTGCCGTATTCGGAGTTGGATGAAGTCGACATAACTTCGTAATGGTTGGTTTCAACCTAATAGCACGATCCAAGACAACATATTTTCCCAGGTGTCGTACATTAATTTATATTAGTATATTCTTAACCAAAAGGTTCAGCTAACTTGTCTGCTCGTCAGGTTATGTTCATATCCTAATAATTCATAATATTGCAATGCTATACACCAACTGAAGAAGAACACATTATCCAGAGTACCTATACACGAATTTTATATATGTGGATATATGAACATATTCGGGTTTCGTGGCGGTGACAATCTTAGAATTCGTCAAATTCTTCAATGACCTTTAATCAAAGTAAGTCTTTTGTTTTTCGCAGAACTTATCTACGAAGAAATTCGCATCCATCAATTTTTGGTCTAAGCTAAAAAATAGGAGCAACCTTTCGACTTTGCCTGGAAAAGGGCGTAGATGTTTGTTAGAAAAATGAAGGATGATAGAGTTTGATGGAAACTTTATCATCTATGCATAAATATACAAAGGGTAATGAACTAATAAACATGCAAAAAGATATTGTCGTAGATTGGTCCAAGATAACACAAATATAATAGTTTTTACTTTCGAAATGTATATATCATGCCTTGCTTATAAATTCCATAGAATCCATAGAAGTCGAATATCGAACGAGGAAAAATAACATAAGTTAGGCAAAAAGAAGTCGACAATGGAACCGTTCGACAACCGATGCTTTGAGTTTCGTAACAAATATTATCAATTTCACAGGATAGTTAAAGTTATTGTTCGCCGAGATAAAACACGACAAAATAAATTTTATTGCTCATTGCTGATTTTATTAAAGTGGACTTCGACTTAATATGTCGAACTTCTTCATATCTATACATATGTATATGAAAAGAGTTACATTAACAGAATTTTTCAAAAAAGAGTTGATAAAGGGTGGTCTTAAGAAAACATTAACTGGAAACGTAGCAAGTTTTTCACTTGACAACTTGAATGTACATAACTTCCTAAGCTCGGCAAGAAGAGTATATACCTTGGATAATTGTCGAGTTGTATACCACAGATAATCAACATATTTAAACCTTTCAAGTAATGAATGGGCACTACAAATACTAGAAAATGCACTGGAAAATTGAATGTCCATACTTAGAGCAGTTAGCTCAACGGGAAAAATCAATACCAACACGAATACTTCAAACCATTATACATAGTCAAATTTTTATGTAAGACCACCATTGATCTCCATAGTGTCTGCTGTTAATTATTTTTGGACTGTCGTAGAATGCGGGTGCTGACAATTCAGGACAAAGTTCAACACTACAGCAAAGTGTTTTGGTGATAAAATTTTTTTATAAAACCGGTTCGTCAATGGAGAATAAGCATATTGGTGTATATTATGAGTCTTCAATGAAGCAAATACCGCATGCAATCAAAAATTCATAGGAACGCTCGAAGTAACCTTTTGCCAAGATGATATTGATGCTATAAAAAAAGAATGAGACTGAAAACCCATTACCTCATTTAGACATCATGCCCAAAAAGATGGGTGTTTCTACAATCTATGTACCTATGTATGTATATAAAAAGATTTGCAAGTCTTTCCCTCACAAAATTCAACAATCCCGTGTAAGTGACTCAAAAAAACTTTTCTTTTTTCTTTTCTTTTTGCATAAATTGCATCTAAATATGTAAAGTGATTTTCCGATATTCAGAAGCGTTTGGAAGTTACAGTGTTGAGCAGGCCAGGTATTTGGAGCGTGCGCTCCAGCATCGGACCCCTTTTCTTTCGATTAAGTTTCTTACCTGAGCCATTTTAATACAAACGCAGGTATAAATGCACAATAGAGAAGCCGTTATATCTCTTTTATCTCTAAACACATTTCCTGTTTCGAATATAACGGTTAGTTTAGTCTTGATTGTGTACTCAAAGTGTTCGAATTATACCTACTCTCCTGTAGTCACTTTGCAAACTAGCATAATTCTGATTCATCAAGCCGTTTTTTTTTTACATATTGTGGAAGTAGTGAAAAAACAAAAAAATTCACGAAAAAATGTTCAACAAGATGGCAAAAATTTACTTTTCAATATTTTTTAACAATCTTAGTTCAGAAACTAGTTCATATTTCACAGATTAAAATTTTGGATAAGCAGAAAGCCAGAATGTTTTGTTTTTTTTTTAAGATGAGTGACTAAGTTGCCGTGTACTCCAACAATGAGCGACAATTTCGGGCTGATAAAATTGTAGAGTGTACTCAAGTCATGAATAAATATGTGGTAAATATTTCACAGTTGTATCTATGTTTATTGAGTTCGCCAGTAAAAATTCACAAAAAAACCGAAAAAAAAGTGGCTTCACACGGGATAACCCCTTAATAAAACTTCAAAGAAATTAGCAAAAGTCGTTGCCGTAATTGGACTGTCAAGATACTAGTATAATTTTTAATTTTGTCTTTAATTTTAATGAATTGGAAAATGTTAATGAAATAGTCGCGATTTATATTGCCGCCGGCGTCAGAGGTATCAATTTGACTAATATACGAGTATATACTTTTCCATACATAATTTTATATCTTTGATTAAATCATCGATTAAAAAAAAGCAAAACTTCTTACTTTCGTTTGTTTTATTCAAAAATTATTCAAAAACCCATCCATAGAAAAAATCAACTCTGTAGATCCAGAGAGTCTCAAAAAATTAGAATTTGAGACTAAAACCAAGAATCTTAAAACTGGTCAGGGTAAGACAGAAACGTCGTGCAATTGAATTGACTACATGTCCTGTAAAGACAGAACCAGAATAAAATGGATGAACACTATTTTAACAGAAGCTCTACTAACTTGGATATTATACACAAAATAACAATCAAAATGGTCTTCACACAAGTACAGGGTAGACCTACACCATGTCGGCCTTTTAAACTATGAAAATCTGAATAAGAAAAACTCATATGGAATCTAGCTGCAGCCTTAGAAGTTTAAATTAAAAATCTCACAATTAATAATTGTCGCATCATAAGCATCTTCACAAACACAAAAAAAAAAAAAAACGAATAATGATGGGTTGAATATCTCTGCGATTAGGATAATATTTTTCAAGATCCCTACATCCAGCTGCGCTTGTAATAATATCCCAGAACCTAATTAACTTAATGAGAGTTATATACTAACTACATACACACATACATCTAGTACATGTATATTTATTTCTAACCTCTCAAACTATATACATAACTGTAGTAGATATTAGCTTGAAAGGCGCCTTTCATCCAATACACATAACTCTGTTTCTGGAATTTCTATGGGTTTTAAATCGATTTCATTGCTCCTTGAATATACTTTTAATTATAATCAATAGCAGCCCGCACAAGTAGCAATTCCAATTCATAAATGAAAACTCTCTCAATAGCACTTGGACGAACTTCTCATTCATTTGAACATCAATCAATCATCGTAGCTCTGGCATCGCCCTCGTCACTCCACTTAAGTATAATCAATATGTGACGCGACGTTCTCTGTATATATGTAGAGGATACGAAGGCTTATAACCACCCTGCTGCGGGATTATAAACTCACTGTCATCATTTCATAACATTCTGGAATTATTTTAATCCGAGACGTAATGATGTCGCTAATTATTCGTCTCAGATGCAACACTAATTGGAGACGAGACGAAAAGCAAAAGAATAAGAACAGAAATAAAAGAAATTAACCATAAAAACACACAAACACGCATATGATCTTATTATGATGATAAGCCTACACGCTGCGGAACCAGATTACTATCACCGCACACACACTCCAAACTCAGAAGGACTCATAAATTATGACTTAACGGGAGTGAAAAGTAAAAATCTAATGGAAATTTGCATTTGCTGATTATCATTAAAGGCGCCTAATTAAAACGAGGTGTAAAAATTTACGCGCTCCTTGAATCTGATTTGTTTTTAAGAGTGAACAATTTTGACGCTTTCACGCCTACATTCGACAAATTATAAAAGTGTTAATCCGTACACGTCTTTCGTTTATGTGTGTTCGTGAAATAACCATATAGTCATATCCTCTCCAACCAACATGCCACAAACCTTAAACCATAATTACGCGGTTATAGGCGGGTATCAATGCCGCCCGGTTAGTCCAAGTTCGTCCAGTCTTCTTGAAATTTCATTTCTTATTAACCGGCAAGTCCAAAGACTAAAAATGGAAAGCTATTATTAAACAGCGTGAGCTAATTAAGTCCTCATAAATAACTCTCGTTTGTTAGGGTATGGTACGTGACCCTTAGTATGGCACTCACGTGCCTCTGACACCGTTAAAAGGATATGAATCGCTTCGGCTGGATGTAGACAGACATGGCACGACAAACTCACGCTCCTCTAAAAGTAATCGAAAAGTTGATTAGTGCGTGACATAAAAGTTCCGATGGATTAAGTGTATAGAGACCCGTTGGAATAGGAATTAGGTACCACCACAACCACCAACCCCCATTTACCTTTGTCGAGTGTTTCATACAGAGGGTCCTGCCTATCTACCAACATTCGTTACCATTTCTAGGCCACTGTTATAAGTACAGAAAATTGATATACTCGCCGCATTGAGTTTACGAGCATCGAGGAAATTACAAATTTCCTTGGGAAATTTAATTTGTGATGAAAAGTTTGTGCAAAGTTATTTGATTTACAACATTCCCAGGATAACGCTTAATGGCTGTAGAGAGAGAGAGAGAGAGGGAGAGAGAGAGAGAGAGAGAGAGAGAGAGAGATAGAGATAGGGAGAGATACAGAGCCCCTTTGATGAGATTTCCGTTAAAATTGTCCTTTAGGTAGGTAGGTGCCGGTACCTGAATATTTCGAAAATATTAATTTTGCACAGGAATTCGATTTTTTTGGGAAAGAGTATTTCATTTAACAAAATTTTACATGGATAGATGGAAGGTCCAGGTTTTTGGAGAAAAACAAAAAAATTAAGGTGAAGTACCAACTTAAATAAACGCAAACGGTGAAAGTAGTAAAGCAAAATGGTAATTGACTGATGCACACACAAGTTTTGATGTTCTACGTGAAATGTTTTATCATTACTCGGATTGACTTCATAACGTGGTACGAAGATCATAAATCGTAAATTTTTACTTCATGCCATAATATCAAAAAAAAATATAGGTATAAAGGTAAAAATGTGGTGGTGATATTGGCATAGTATGAATTTGGCAGTACACTGTTGCCATTGCTACCAATTGGGAATACCCTGCTGCCATTTGCCAATACCCTGTTACCCATTTCAAATTTCATGGTATACATACATTTGTATCCTTTTCATATGCATAGAAGAGAAATTGTACACAGCGAATATCGTGAAGGATGTTCCAATCGCATAATAAAAAAAAAATCAATCAAGGTATCATATAGGTTCAAAAATATCAACTAATCCAACTTCATATCCAATAAACATTATGCTCAATCCTCCCACATATTGGTGGTCTGGATATGAGATGGCCGTATGCAACACCTTGTTAAATGCTAAGATAAATCTAAATGAGAATGTAATCTCGAGCAGGAGAACTCACAATCATTTTGGTTGGCTTGAAGCTACTACCACCACCTCTAGACGCAGACATAATGAGCTAATAAAGGTGTCAAACTACTAATTGCCTGTTAAGAGTGAAATGTTAACCTCACCCATTTTTTTCCAGTGCATCCCAGTAAAGAGACCCTCGTAAATCTTCCAGTAGACGAACCCACTTTTCCACTTAATGCTTTCAGCAGTGGAACGAATGAATCACACTCCCTTTGCCCCTTCAGTGCCATGGATGTTTCGTATAGATACAAATGCCTATGTTTGCTGTATAGAATTTTTTTTATAGGTTAGAATCAGTCCTATACAAACTTTCGTCATACATCTACTTCACTCATACACCCTTTTTCACAACCGCAATATAATACTGCCGCTCTGTTAACCAAAAGTCTTGTGGCATAAATAGTTTGGAGCCCTTTAAGTGACTTTGGATGACAGATGAAATGATGCTGTGCTAATGAAAGTGACATATCTGACACACCCACACAAGACTACATAGAAACCCAGTGTACTATATCGAGAGTGGTACAGTGTAACATGGCGGAAAGTACCTACTTATAAATTTATTTCAGAGAACTAATTACGACTTTTCCCTACAGCGAATTTCATAAGAGACTTTTACTTAACGAAGATCACATTCAGATTTTACTGATGGAAAGATTTTATTATTAAGCAAACTTCATCAGATTGTAGGGAAAATGGGAACTCATCAAGATTGAAATTCTTCAGTGAACCATTACGGCTTGGAAATTTACATACCTAAATGTCTCAATTAGAATTAGGTACGTGAAATTATAATTAATTTCATATTCTGGAGACTAAAAAGAACAGCGAAATGCATTTAAAGGTGTTAGGAGATAGACTTCCAACCATTGAAAGTGTCCTCCGTCATCAAGCACACATTCTCTACACTTTTGGAATCCAAGGTAGAATTTACCATGTTGAGGGTTGAGTAATTGCAAGTTAGGCGATTAGAAATAAAATGGGGGTTCTTATTGAATAGAACCCCCGGGCAGTCGACTTCATATCTAAACGAATCGTGTATACTTCGACAGACAGGTAGCATCGAAAAATAAAATACATATATAGTTGCCAAATTTTAGAGTCTGAGAAATACTTAGCCGTAATACCAGACACCCTTTTTCAGAGATGTTTTGGATTTTCTGCCAATAAAAATTTTTGTAATCATATTCATCGTAGGAAACAAAAAATCGTGAACATCAATTAATCTCAGGTCTCCTGGTCTAAGGAATTCTCGTAGGGGATAGGCCTTCAGTAAAGACCGGCCAAACAAAGTGACGAGAACTGGAACAGCTTATAATTTTGGAACTTGTAAATTAAGGCGTAAACATTTTGATCAGGACGTAAGATAACTGATAGTGATTTCCACGCTGAGCACTACTGTGCTGCAATCAGCTCGACGCTATACTTTCTATTGAAGACTTAAATGTAAAAATACTTACCGATAGAGAGATAGTTGAGTGATTCAGAGACCAGAGAGCAATGTAATCAGAACTATTTTTTCCACCAAGTTAATAAAACTTATAACCCTTTCGGACGGTGTTCCACAAGGTTCAATTATACGGCCTTTGATCTTTATTACTTTGAAAATAGTGAATTATGCATTGTGCGAACGGTTAAAATGACTTTTAATTGTATTATTTGAAAAATGTTGCTTAATAAGGACCGATTTAAAAAAAATATATATTCAAAAATCGAACTCAAATCCAAATATACCTTCACTGCCGCCTCAGCTTCATTTATTAAATTTGTTTAATTGAATTTTAAGAAGTTTACAAACGCAAGCACCACATCTTCATAACAAAATAATTACCTAGGGGCTACGCTCAGTGTAATCAGAATCGCAGTAACTGCTAGGAGCTGTAAATAAAACCCACCAGAGGGATTTTATATATGCGCGCATTCAAATAATATTCAAAACATCACACTTAGGCAAATCACTTTGCTATTGTACTTCCTATGTTCACTTCATTCGCACGGGCGTGCAATATTCAAAACGGCTGGCTAGGAGAAAGAAAATAAAAAATTCTTTCTTACGTTGACAGTTTTGCAATATTCATTCAGCACTCTTACGTCTATTCACCCTTTTGATATAAAAGGAAGCAGGAAGAAAAGTATAAGCAAAAGGATAATATAAATATATATGTGTATGTGTGTACTATGCCTCACTATCTCATATCTATGTATAGATATATATGATGCGACTAGACGCTTGTTCCTGCGAGAGCTCACTATACATATAAGGAACAACAGGGCAACAATTATCATAGTTTTCTCATAGACTGTTTTTCATACACCAAGGAGGAAGATGCACATCGCAAGTAGCTCATGTTGTTAATAGTGTGTTCGGAGGAAAAAAAAATAAATAAACTTCCTTTCTATTTAATTCACATGAATACATAAGGAATGCACAACACTAATACATATTTATCACACGTTGAAAGACGTCGTCGGCATATTATTATATCATGTATGTGTTGCCGCATAAGGGAAAAACGCAAAAGGGGCTGATTAGGGTGCAACTAAATTGGATGAGATTTATGTGAATGGGGTGAAGAATTCATCAGGGGAGGCTATAACACTCCTTCCATATAAAAACGATGACTGCAAACTGTGGTTGAGAAATGGTAAAATTCACTCTCGAATTATTTTTAGATTACGTCTAGTTGACGTAATCAGGATCTCATGTCTTATGTCACCAGCAGAAATGTTTTGAAAATGGGAAGAAATAAGGGAAATGGGGGAGTTTTAATTGAAATCTGTTGCTTTAGTAATAAAAAATTAATTATCATAAAAACGAATTAAAAGTGAAGATTAAATAAATTTGGAAGAGTTTATGGTGAAGCTTAGAGGAAAATTACTATCTGCCATTACCTACATAGTTTCTAAAATCTACAAATTTCGTCGTTTTTGACATTTTTATTTTTTGTTTTGAGAAAATAAAATTTATTAATTCTTGGAGCTGACTTCTTCTTAACTTTTCATTTAGATAGCACTCTTTCCTAGTTTGTTAGGTTATGTTAATAAAAAATCGGTATTCCTCTCCACATATAAGCTGTGTTCTTTTGTGCACCTTGTTCTAGAACTCCCATATACTAGAGAGAACAAATTGTTCTGTCGATTGAAGCGAACTATTTGTACTGTTCGCTTCATTTATAAATCTTCTATGAAAATTTATGAGGCGTTCTTTTATGTATCTTTTGTTCTGCCTTGTTCGGCGGACACAAAAAAGTACATACAATTCAACTACAGTTAGTCTTTGTTGTTTTAGCTGGTAGAGTTTCGAATGCTATTCAAATGCTAGTTCAAATATTCGAACATACACTACATAATACAATTGTAAAAAATTTCGTATATGCAGCTTGGACTTAATTTTCGAAAATATGCTTCGTATTTAAGGTTAACGTTTTTATTTCTATTGTTAGATGGCGTTCCATTCATTTTTCGTATTTACGCTCGTGAGGTGTATTGTAAAACGTTAGAAACTTTAATTCTAATAATATACATACATATGTATGAATATTACGTAGCTTTTAGTAACTGGTCGAATAATAAAAATGCTATTTCCTGTTTATACCTACTATGCTATGTTCCTACAACAGTTTTTCGTGTTGATGTGGAGTTAATATTTTTCGAGTTAACTTGTTGCTTAAGTTTGGGAATTTGAAAAAAAAAATTCTACGAAATTCGAAATTCCAGCACTTTCGAAACTGTTCTATTCAGATTTAATTGAAGAGAACCATTGCAGAGAAAGTTTTACTGATTTTCCACAGAAAATAGACACACATATCAATTTGATTTACTGCAGTCGTTTTGCAATTTCTAATTTTTTTACCACATTCGAAAATAGAAGAGAAAATTTAAGCCCAACTTTATTTTTTAATTTTAAATTTTCCATGTTTTGAACGTAGGAGCTTGAAAATATCTACAAAGATATAGATGAATGTTATACCTTATCCGAATATGTTTCAAAACACTTGCATTTCATAATTGCTGTATACTAAAACATCACTCTTCGAATTTTCGAAAATCGCAATTTTAAATTTTTTCAAGTATTCTGTTATGAAAATTACAAATTGACGGACATTTTTCGATTATTCCAGTTCCAATTTCAATTAAACTTTTTGTCCTGTTATAAAAGTACAAAAATCGTAAAATTTTAGATCCCTTTCTTCATTCCTGGGTCATTACATTGTAAATCACATGCGCATAGAGCATAGCAAAATGCCTTGATGTCTGAATTGAAGGTACCATAATCGGTTAAGAACAAAACCAAAAAGTTTGCACCTTTACAAGTAAACATTGATACTTCGCAGGGCTCTATTTTTGTATCTCCCGTTGGATATTTCTGCCCTGATACTGGTGCAATTTTATGTCTTTTGTGGATTCAGACCATAATTTTAGTTTCGTGTAGTAGTGTACATCACTAACACGGAGTGACCATATCAATAACATTATTTGAAAAATTTATACGGCACCCTGTTCCCTTTACATCAATACACCAATACTAATATATGGATGCGAACTACTCGCCAAATATATGGGTCAGCATAAAAAAAAACTTGCGAATTATGCATCCAAGGAACATAGTTAAAACCTTATTCAATAAAAAATACTTTCGCTGAAAGCCAACAAATTCGACTCAGGTATGCGCAGGCGCAAAGAAACCACTGATCCAACGAGAATCTTCTAACGGTATACTGACAGTAACTATGTTTTGGATATTAATAGGAAAACCTACATGTTCGTCGATAAGAGATCTCCAGAACAATTTTAAAAAATATTGAGAGATATGCCTTAGTCTTTGAATTAAAACTTTCCAAATAGCATGTGTAGGGAATACTACCACTAGATCATTACCATCGTATGTATGCAATATGCATAGGTATAATGTACTACGACTTTTGACAAAATTTAGTAGCAATCGGTTCGATAGGGACCAAGAATTAATTCTGCCCAGGTAACAATCGTTAATAATGTGTGAATTTAAACGTACTCAAATCCTTTATGCATACATTTAGTGGACATCTATCTTTCTCTCTTTCTTCCTGTTTACTGATCTATTCTATCTATTTATTACTTTCTCTCTTTCTAACATCTTACGGCTTTGAGCCAAGTCAATAATAAACAAACTAAACAACAACGGACTTAAGACAGATCCTTGAGGTATTCATTGCATTCGATGTTTCACTGCCGAACATAGAAATATTTAAAAGCTAAAACTGGTGAAGAGATTTGGAAGAAGTATATAATGCTCGGCATTGGCAAAAGGAACGGTTTGTCAGAGCTCAATTCTCTAAAGAGAAGAACAGAAGTAATTAAATGTTGGTCCTATTTTACAGATCATGCCATTTCCATATCCACTCAAGGGTAGTAGGTACTTAAAATTAGGAAAAATAAATACGGCAAAAATAGAGAGGCACGCATAATCTTTATATTGGAACTTTTTATTTTTGAGTGTTCAGAACTACCCATTTTTTTATGACCAGATGCTACTGATTTTTCCAATATACCTACACAGGTGGGTGAAACCAGATTGAAACCCAAACCTCTCTAATTTACAGTAATATACTTTGTATTTTTATTATCGCAATTATTGGAACTTCAAAGGTTACCAAGAATATTGTGAGTATTTATACATCGCTATTATACTTTTCAATTGAAATTCTCAAATAGATGAGTTATTTACATATTCACCGTCGTTTCATAGAAAGCATATTTTTATAGAAGCATTAAGTAACCCATAATGTTTGCTAATAGAAACTTTCAGGAAAATTTTATTTTCGTCGCTTTTCATTACTTGTGGGCGACCCTTCTCTTTCCCTATTCCTTTTTTTGTCATTTATTCGGGAATGTTCCAGAGGCTTAGCTGAACCGTGAGGTATTGAGATAGCGAAAAAAAATTCAGGAAAAGTAGTGGTTTCATGTTAATATGCTTATAATGAGGACCAAGAGGAGAGGAAGTTAGTTGAATATTTTTTTATAATTTGAAAACAAATTTAGAAAGAAAAAGTTTGAGATATTTACAATATAGGTACCTACTAATCTATAGGGGAAGGTGGAGAAAAATGGAATAGTTAAAGTTTGATTGTGAATCATACCATAGATGACACAAGAGCTAGATATCGCATGCAGTACCAAAAATGTATACAAATTTTATATGGCTGGGTGGTCCATTCCGGAATGGACCACAACATTTGAAATGATGTATACGACGAGTGATTCATATTTTTTCGTATCGGAAGTGTTGGGGAAGTCGATCAAATGTATACAAAACTACTATTATAAAATCATTTGCATTCGTCACAATCTGAAATATATTATGGTCCATTTCAGAATTCACTACTCATTTCACAATGTGTATACTCTGCTTTAGTATGGCATGCGACATCTAGTTCTTGTGCCATCTATGATCATACACATGAATCAGGTTTTCATAGTTAACGAATCAATTTTACTTCTTAATTGTTCTTCGATAATGAGTTTTTAAAATTTGACTATAATCAAACCAACTCTTCCTACCTCGCTTAAGGTTAAGAGTAGCGGCGGCGACTAGACCACTAGGACCCTGCGGACACCTAGACCAGAGTTGATCTATTCTGTCCTCCATTAGAGTCGTTAGACAAAATCCAGCTATTTTACGAATTCGATTGGGGTTAGATTGCAAATCTTATTTGGATAGATGCCCTGGTCACACCGAGAGCGGCGCGGTGGCATGCGGTAAAATAGAGTGTGCACACCGGGAGCGGCGGATTTTATTCAAATGCATTCTAGTTCCGATGAAGAAGTTCTGTTATTATTAGCTCTGATTGAAGAAAACCAGAGAAACGTGATGAGGTTGAAATGACGTTAGAATGCCAAAAGTCACATTTAAGGAATTTCGTGGACTTATTGCGAATGAAGAAGAAATTTTTTCCGGCATCGGCAAAATTGTGTTTTTGAGTAATCATCAAAATCGCCGTGCGGCAACTATTTTGCCGCGGCGCTCGAAATGAGACTTATAGATTTAATTCTGCAAGAGCAATCGCGCAGCGGCAACCGCAAAACACCGCGCTGCCGTCTAGAAATGCCAATAGTTTGCCATCTGGATAGGAGAGAAGGTGAAGAATTCCTTCACTTGCCTCATACCCTTCTTCCCAATTTTTCTAGCTCCTCCCCTTCTTGGTAACTCAGATGTTGGGTAGGGACCAGTATACGAACTGTCGGCTCTGCTCTTAGCCAGATCGCCTAGACAGTAGCTGTAGTTTCGTATGGCAGCCCCAGGCTAGTTTCGATTCAAAGTCCTTAGAGGACAGAGTCAGAGTTGTTGCAACTCCTGTTTCCTAAACTCTAACCTGTATAGAGTAGATTTCCGCCCAAAAAATGGAAGAAGAGACACCAAACGGAATGGAGAGCTTCACTTCTGGACTCACCACTAGAGCTGAAAATTGTATCCGGATTTGCTAATATCCGATTCCTGAAATCCGGATCCTTTGGATCCGAGCTATCCGGATACCGATTAAACAAAAGAGAGTCAAGATTTCATCCAGATTGCAATGCTTCATTGGGAAAATATAAATTTCGTGATATTTGCATGATAAAGGGTTTTCCAATAAGAGGTGTTATTTTAATTAGCCCGCTATTTCGGTAGATGTCACTTTTGGAGCTGTCATTTTTTGACATTTGACAAGTAGAAACTACGCCATTAATAAAAATGGAACGATACACGATTCAACAACGCATTGAAATTATTAAAATTCACTATAAAAATGGTGAAGGTGTGGCAGAGACGGTTCGTAAAACTCGAACATTTTTGGGTCGTCGTGAAACACCTTGTCGGACCGTAATACAGAAATTGGTAGAAAAATTCGAGCTGTCGGGACAAGTTAGTGATGTGAAGAACAGCCGAGAATATTGCTGCTGTAGCCGAAAGTGTTGAAGAAAACCCAGGTTTGTCCATTCTTCGTCGTTCTTTGGAATTAGGCATTCCACAAACGTCATTACACCGTATTTTGCATAAAGATTTGGGTCTTAAGGCTTATAAAGTTCAGTTAACACAAGAACTCAAGCCGGCCGATCATCAACAACGTCGAGTCTTTGCTGATTGCGTCCTGGAAATGCATGAAAAGGATCCGGAATTCCATCGAAAACTCATCTTGAGTGATGAGGCCCATTTCCACCTCGATGGCTTCGTCAACAAGCAAAATTGTCGCATCTGGGGCTCGGAAAACCCAAGAGTTACTGTTGAAAAGCCTCTCTATCCTCAACGTGTGACTGTTTGGTGTGGTTTATGGTCCCGCGGGGTCATTGGACCTTACTTTTTCGAAAATGAGGCTGGAGCAACAGTTACGGTGAATGGATTGAGCTATCGACAGATGATTAATGATTTTTTATGACCGGAATTGGATGGTATTGATCTGGACAACGTTTACTTTCAACAAGACGGCGCTACGTGCCATACAAGCAACGAAACCATTGATCTTTTACGGGAAGTTTCCGGACCGTGCTATCTCTCGAAGAGGTGATCACAATTGGCCACCGAGATCTTGTGACTTAACACCTTGCGACTTCTTCCTTTGAGGCTACGTGAAAGAGAAGGTCTACGCCAACAGCTCAGCGTCGATTCAAGACCTCAAATATGGAATTCCTGAGGCTATCGAGGACATAGGGCAGCCACTTTGCGATTTGGTTATGGAAAATTTCATGAAAAGGATATGGTCCTGTAGGCGTGGTCGTGGTGGTCATTTGGCTGATGTTATTTTCCATTATTAACGGCATACCTTCCTCTTTATAATGAAATAAAGATCCGATCATTTATCTCAAAAAATGGCATTTTTCTTTCAATATCAAAATAACACCTCTCATTGGAAAACCCTTTATATGCTATCTGAAGGAAATTTTGAAACTTTTTTGCTTAGTCTGGATTCGGATACGGATATTTCAGATCCGGATACCCGGATTTGATGAATCGGATCCTAATTATTTCGGATAATCCGGATACTTTCAACTCTACTGCGCCTGTTTTGAAATGCTATTGGCCATAACATCTGTTGGAGCTTCTAAACTTTTAATGTGGAGCTGTTGGAGGATATTAAGATGTCCAACACCGAAAGAAATGTGATCGGCTGACCTTTTCCTTCAAACCACACCAGCCGCTGCTTCTAACTGGGTACAGAAGTAGAGTGTGGCTGTAAGCCAATAATGGATGCAAGTGTGGATCATCGTTTGCGCACCTTATCTAGGGTCTTCTTGATGATTGTCTGCATCGTTTTTCCCTCATTTAGTTTATGATATACAGCGTAGGTATTTTCCTTTTTATTTCGTACTTTCTAAGACTACGAATGCTTGAAAGAGCGTCCTTAATAGTCATGGACGAAATTTCATTCAAAGCTGATGTTAGAGTGACTTATGTCTTCATTGTCTTGTCTATTTTCAATCGACTTCCCAATTCTCCTGTAAAATCTAATGTGGCCAAGAATACATTAACCAATATCTACTAAGTCCCTTATATTTTCCTATACAATACTTTCTTCAATAATTATATTTTCACTACTATTCTCGCAAAAATCGTACGAAAACCCACACTTTCGTAAACATTTCAGAAAAATTTTCTTAACAAGTTCATGACTCATCAGTTACGGTAGTTTACTTTTAAATTCTGGATGATACCTCGGTCCAATGGTTGAAAATATGAAGTACAATTAGGTGTTAGACATTGAAATTTTATATATTAGCAAGCTCATCGACAACATGACATGCAGAGAATTGTCGAGGAAGATAAGTGTTTTTTTCTTTTCTGTCTACGCATTTTCACATCTATAGTCTATGCGCATTCACTCACTGAAAATAGTAAAATTTATCCACGTCTTTAAATTATATCTGCCTGTAATGCATAAATGTTGTTGAATATTTATTCTACCAAAAGACCTCGGCCATTTAACTGCAGTGAAGAGCCACCGTTAAGCGTTCGTTCGATAAGTTCCCACCTGAAAATTTTTCATTCCTCAAAATAAGTGATCTGATTGGTGTTGCTCTGAAGAAGAGTTTTATTTCATCTAGTACAGGCTAAAATTTATTAAAACTCGCATTCCTCACAAAGTCCTGAAATATTCGACCGTTAATTTATCAAAATCGAGAAAAGCAGCGGTTCAAAAATAGATCTTTGTGGTACATCATAATTTGGTAACAAGTACTCTGAGGATAAATTTTTGCATTCGCTCTTTTGCATTCTGTTACAGAGATAAGATAACAGTAATTTTGGGATCAGCGGATGAAAAATTGTTGGTAGTCGTTACACAAGTTGACAGAATTATAAAAAACTTATATAGGTACGACATTATCCTTATATGCAACAAGTGATACAAATTAAATACTGCAAAAATATATAGTATTCTACAGTAAGCCAAAGCTACCGTAACAACTCAAAATCAGTTATACAAAGAACAACTTCAATAAAATCTCCTTGATTCCTTGCATTTGCATCCTTCAAATGTTTACATCCTTGAACTGAAAATCCGTTCGTCATTTCGCTCTTTTCAGCTTTTCAAGGACGTCATTAACCTACCTACCTAACCCACCTACCTATTTTATAAACTCTTCCCCCAAACCCCCTTCCATTTTATAAAATCAAGTCCCTTATATCTCAAATGACCTTTAAACAGTTATTATAATTCAAATTTCTCTATTTTCACTTGGAATGCAGGGCAATTCAACATGTAACTTATATATATGAACATAGTACCTACCTAGAACCGATAGATCCTACACACAGATAGAACAGTGATAGGGGAGGAAAGTTAGAAGGATATCGCCTCATTCGCCATTCTTTCCTTGTATCTACAGTATCTACATATACATGCATAAATATATACATTTTAAGGACACCGAACCTTATGTTAAAATATGGGTCAGCTCGCTATGTATTGATTAACACGGTAAAGGGAGTTTGAGTTTAGGCGCCGATATTGAACCCATCTCAATTCAAAGACAAAATCTGTACCGTTCCAACTCGACTATAATACAAAAGAGCGAATTCCATCAACGGAAGCGCAATAGTGGGTTTTTCTGAAAATTTTAATTAGAAAATCTGTGGAAAATTAGTGTTTGTATGTGTATAAGGTACATGTATAATTTTGAAAGTTAAAAGTTAAAAAACTTCTTACAGCTTTCCTTTGACTGAAAGGTTAATCCTTTTTGATGTTCACAGGTGGGTAGGTATCCAAAACAAAAATACATAAAAAATATCCACAGTGGTGTAAAAACTAAAACGCAGTTATATCTTGAAAACACAACACACGTAATCCAAATGTGCGGGTGAGAGCTTTTTCGCGCATTTAATCAGTACGGAAAGTTTTTAGAGGTGAAAAAGTCTCGCTGTGTTTCCCTCAACCAATTCGCTCACGACACGACGTAGTAGGTATAGATTGGTAGGTAGGTACCCCCAGACCCACTACTTGCTGATTTTCTTCTTCTTTGTATAATTCACACAATCAATTACACGTGTCTCGAGAAATTATTATAATTTCATAACTCAGAAAAACGCAAAGAGACCAAAGGCCAAAAAAAACGAAACAATGACAATAAACAATTTCAACACGATTTTCAAAATAACAAGAATGAGTTTTTGAACGCGGCGTCTATTCAGCGCTAGTTGGCACTTAGCAGGCACACACGATTACGACTTAAAAATGCTACTGAGAATCGTAGTCGGCAACAGCGAGGAGAAGCACGCACGACGTCACATCACAGCTGCAATTCAAAATGCGCACTAAAAACACAACTCGTCGCGTTGAACGAACATCTCGAAAATTCCCATGCTGCTGCCATGCCAAGCTCTCTGTGGAGCCACGATTTAATTTCACTTCGCTTGTAGGCTTCAGTTTTAATCTCGTTCTTTCCGCACATATACATTGATGGAGACAAATTCGGATGGTTTAACACACACTCTCTCGCACGCCATTCTATGCATATGTCATGTTACATGTGTGAGTATGACGTTTTACAATTATGGGCGGCTTTTGCGGCACGGTTGTTGTTGCTGAAGTGAAGCTTACTCTAGCTGTGTGTGGGTGTGTATGTATATCAAAAACTGTGCGGTGTAGTGACTGATATCGTAATTTTGTTTAGGTATTTGTTGGCAATTTGACAGCTGAAAGAACTTTTTCTCTGTGTTGCATAACTGAACTGGACGGAAGGAAAACTCGCGGCGTCGTCATATTTTTTTCTGTTCATAAAATTTAAGTGTTCGAACTCGAATGCGATGAATGTCTTGTTTGTTTGTGTGAGTGATTTAGAATCGCGCTACATTTGTGTGGGCATCATAAGAACTATATTTTTTATATTAATCGTTGTGTGAGCAGAAGCGGAACGAAAAAAATATGCGACTTCGTGTTAATTCTTTTTCTTTAATACAAATTCAAATACAATCTCTGAGTGCCGCCATATAAAAAAGAATGAGACAATAATAATTGTCACCCTCCGGGCAGGGCACTTCTTATTCACACCTTGTCAAAAAAGTTTTTAAGTATTTTTCTTTTTGAACATTCGTGAATTGAGTAGGTGCAATACCTACTACGATGTGACATAAGACAGGAACTTCAGCGCCACAGCAGCAACAGCATTTAGCTCAACACCGGCGTTATGTTACACGCGCTTTTACTTTGACGATATCTACTGCTTCCATATGTGAGTGTTGCCAATGCCAAGGTAGAAATTTTTGCACGTGTTGATACACCGGCATTTAATTTTTTCATTTGTGTCCGACCAATAAGATATTTCTTTGCGAAAGATAACGGTATGTTGTAGTGATGTTGGTGGTGGAGATGGTAGTGGCGTTAACATTAACATTAGGTTTCTACACGCCGCCTCTGCAAACTGGGGGCATATTTATCTGCACATTTTAATTATTTTCACTTACCATTGGTGGGCGGAAAATCAGATCAAAGGTGAAATTTTTAATTTCGTTTGGGTTTTAAGTGAATTTGTGTGTAAAAATGAGTGCAAAAAAAATGATAAATTAAATTTCTTTCCATGGTTAGTTAGTGTAAGCATGTTGGATACATATACATATATGTTGAATGCTCGATGTTGCTAAGAAAATTTTGCCTCTTCTTAACAACTCAAGTTAAAAGTCAACTTTGAAAGTTTAAAAGAAAATTACATTAGGAAAATGAAAACTTTTCTGGGGGTATTTGTATATCGATTCATGTAATTGCTAGAGTGTATATATTTTTGACATACTTTTCTTATTTCGGTTCGAACCAACCGCCAACACAGTCGGTTTTGGTTAGATGACCCTTCGGGTAGAAAGAACTACAAATGAACTGTGGGGTAAAGCCAACAAAAGCCTAATGAAACCAATAAGCTTTTGGGACTAAACAAGCCAACCCCGAGAACCTTAGTGTCAATTCGCACTGAGCACTCTTGACTCAGGGGTCACCTTCATAAGATGACACTTCTTGATGATCCTATTTGCAGGGGTTGTGAGGAGGAATCCGAAACACTGATTCATTTTCTTTATCACTATTCGGCTCTACTGAAAGAACTGCAAGAAGCAGGCAAGGAGGGTTTGGGGCCAATACTGAGTTTTATAAGACCGTCCGGTTGGGACCTATGAGCAATTGCTCATAGGTCTGGAAGGTGAACAATAAGCTGTGTTGTGGCTTACATTCCAGGTACCTTTCGGGGTGTCAACTTCTTTTCAATCCATCCATCCATAGGTTAATATCGGAACACAAACGTAAACAATTTCGGAAAAATTACAAAGCCTGATTTTGGATAATTTACCTTTTTTGCACCCACAGAAAATGGAATATTTAAGAACAAAGAAAGCGGTAGAATCTGCCGAACACTTACTCAGTGACCGCACAAAACTTGTTCGCCAAAAATGCCAATGTCCAGGCATGAGTTTTGTAACCGACAATCAGTCGTCCCGAAATACATCACTTAGTAAAGAAATAAAATAAATGCACTTGAAATATTACAAATTACTAATTGTTCAAGAACGAACTCTGCTCACCTTCAACCATGGATGGAATGACCAGCCAACTAAGTCAGTCTGAAGATTACTACGGTAGTATGGCAAAACGGCGGTCAGCTTTGACATGACTTTAGTGGAGTATATTAAAGCATTAACACGTTTTTCAGTTATTTATATATTGAAAATGGGATTCCATCAAGAAATATCGATTATCTCAATCATATTGAACCCCATGCGATAGTAACCTTGGACTGGACTTAACACTGCAGGAGCATAGCACAAAAAATCTATTAAGTCGCAGTGCTTAGGGGCCGGGCTCTCTGGCCAACCTCGACTTATAATAATAAAAGCATCCTATGTGGAAGCCCACTACAGCATTCTGGTTCGGATGTCAATAAAACCAGGTTAGGGAACGCTGTCTCAATAAGCTCAGAGGTAAACTAAATTTCAATAGTGGTGTGCGCGTAATTTAAAGCGAGGTATAAAATACATATGCGTTAAATTAACCGCTAAGCATCTCCTTTCTAAAGGGTGTCCCAAAATTCACGTAGGATATGAATTTTGCACCATTTGTGCGGTAAGGTGTTGCCAACGAAAAAAAAAGACAGTGTGACATCGTTATTAATGGAGCAGACTGGATACTCTAGGGTCTGCCCTTCTACATATCTGTACATGGTAAGAGGACAGGAAGGTTTTGGTGAAGGATTTCTAGTAAGGCAAGCACAATGGGCCGCTATGGCCTCCGTGCTTGAGATGGGTTTCTCCTGTTCCCCTGCCTCTATAAAAAAAAAAAATCGCAATTTTCGTACAGAATATGGTCGGAATGGTGAATTAACTTCATCAACTGTGGAGAGATTAATTCAAATATTTAGGGACATTGGATCAATTAATTGCCTTAAAAACTCTGGCCGTCCTTCAACCGAAAACATCGAGGCTGTTGGTGAGATTCTAGCTGAGAATCCAGAAACATCAATTAGGCACCGTTTTCAAGAATTGAACATTTCGAGAAGCTTTCTACAGCGTATTCTCAAGAAAGATTTTGCATTTTCATGCTTACAAAGTTCAATTTAGTCAATTGAGCAGATTTGGTTAATCGAGAAAATTGACGCATTTAGGGGTTCAGAAAATCCACAAATGATTATAGAGAAACAAATTCATCCACATCAGCATTCATTCCACATTTTATATTTTTCTTAATCAAAAATTAATAGAATTTGGTTAAAAATTTGTTCATTAATGGATTATTTCAAGAATTTAATACCCTACCATTACGATTACATTGGAATTAAAAAATCTCGATTACGATTATGATTACCTAGGAATACATAGTACATTTTTCAATTATAATTAATGGTAATCGTTGATTACTTTTTAAATCACTCTAAGAAATTGACGACAAAAATTCATAAAAGTTTCACATAGGCATAGAAGCATTGAAGAAAGGATATGAAAAGTATGTTGTGGTTCGAGGAGATAATGTGGAAAAATAGAAACACACTGGAAATGCTGAAGTCTCTCACATGAATGATAGGATCCTATCTCCTTTAGATATGGAAACAATTTTGTGTTTTGCTACAAAAGTGTAGGTAATGTATAAAACTGTACTATACAAAATTATTACCCTCAGATTAATTTTGCTACTGACAACCCCAACATACTGTCACTGCCCCAGCTAGACTGACTAAGCATGTGCAATGGATCATTATACTTGCAATGTGTGTAAATTCACAGGCTACGCTTTGGCATAAATTCAGATAGCGTGGAAAAAACTCTTACAAACGAAAAATTTTTTAAAAAAGAAATTCCTATGCAAAAGCAGACATTTAATATCGGCAGGAACCGTATACTCATCAGTACCGGCTTAGTTCCTGCCTGCCGTATATGCCAAAGTGAACAGCCAAGCTAACCTCATATATGCACTTAAAGGTACCTGAGGCGCTCGGAGTGCGCTTTCTGGGGAGATATTTTCTCGCTACCTGAAGTATCTACTCTTGCACATTTCGGGAAACTATTAACCTTCAGATTCAACACAATCAGTTCTTGGCGCAAGAAGAACGGCCTCTGTATGGCGCTCGACTAGATGAAGTAAGCTGTCAAAGATTTTTTTTTAACATTAAACAACATTTTTGGCGCGCGGGGTGCTCTGCAGCTTCAACGGCTGAACCGATTCACATGAATCTCTGCGCAATTGAAATGAAATTCAATTTGCGGGGCCATCAGGAAGCGAGATGTGTGAAAAATTGATTTAGAAATAGTTTTTTCGTCAAGCCGTACTGATGAGTATACGGTTTTTGATGATACAAAACGCCTGCTTTTGCATAGAAATTTCTATTTTTAAAAGATTTTTCGTTTGCAAAAATTTTTCCATTCAATTCTCGAGCTGCATATTTGGCAGCAAGCTCGGTCAATTTCATATTGACTAAATTCGCTATGAACTTCTTTCATAGCAAAACTCTCTAATTCAGAGAGCATCTATCCAACACCTGCAAAAAAATAAGTAATTTTTCTTATCGCTTTATTATTTTTTTTACTAATAAATAGGTAAATATTGGCAGCCCCAAAATTATTAAACGTAGAAAGACTCCATATTATCACTCACACACACACATTTAAAGGTCAGACATGATCTCTCTTAAGAATTCTACAAACAAGCAAAACTTTTGAAAGAAACTATATGAAAAGCGCCTACTTCTGTCACAATAAAAGTACCCATTTGCTACATCAATTTTCAGTCTAATGAGAACTTAAAAAAAATAATAATTTCCCGGAAATCTCCAGAATAAAAGTTGAGAAATCTCTTCTACTTGACACAAAAGATGCTGTTAAAAGCCGGCTACGGCTAGCATACGGGCAATATTCTTTCTATCTATTTTCCTGAAGCGCATGTCTTACAAAAAGCCAAGCCTTTATACAAAAGCAAAACAGTCCTTCGAGAAAAGCCTTCAAAGCGCGATGATTAGTAACCACGGAAAAACCGCAGGCATTTGCCGAGCATTATTATATGGCGGGGGCGGGAAATTTTCTGTTCTTCCTATGTGATTTTCAGATTTCACTTTCACCCCCGCTCTAATGACACAACCAAATGCTAGGCAATCATATTTGGCTATACTCAGTTATAGATATAAAGGTGCATTGCACACTATCGTGCATATGAACATACATATGTGTGTACAGCTTCTTTTGGACGGAAGTTATAAAAAAAAAAGCAATAAGTACTCGTCGCTGTTATTTCATGTCCTCTTTGAATGTAATGACAAATAAAATTTAAGTGATTACAAGGAAGTTTTCTTGGTTTTCTTTATGTGCTTTTTTATATATAATTAGTCACGAACATGATGCGGAAACACTTTTACAATTGCACTTAAAATTTGAATTGCATTTGAATTGTACGACAATTTTCATTTCTGGCGTATAAAGGAGGGGCGGGTCAATAATTTTCTGAAGACTCGAATTGCGAACAAAACAAAAAAAACATCTTGCCTCCATATAACACGACGTATATTGTGTGAACATACAAAATGTACTGAGGTTAGTAAATACCAACATCGCTGGCATACAAAATGATTATAAGAAACGATCGCAAAATATAAAATATTTTTACTGGTTCCTAGGATATGGCCGTTTTCTAATTTTTCAAATCTTCTATTGCGGACCATTAGACGGTCATTATGCGTCATAGTGTTGGTAGAAAACCTAAATACTATTACGTGCAACGAAGTAAAGTGATGCTTAACCTACGAAAAATAAGAAGAAGAATATCAATAGCACTTTGTATATGTTAATTCTAACTAACTTCCTAGTCAGTGTACTTAACCCGTTATATATAACGAGCTTTGCAGAATAGAATGTAGATACTAGAAACTTATAGAATACATTTATGGTAGTAGAAGTGTTATGTATACTGCTCCCTTCCCAGCACTTGGCCAACGAGAAGCCATGTTAGAAGGGAAGATATACAAATTGATCTCCTGGTATGAAGCAAGCGAATTAATTCTTCACCCTCTCTCTTCGCCAGACGCGCCAACTAATTGGTCTTAGCAGACAATCACTTAGTCTGTTTATTAATGGAAAAAGAAGTAACAGAGAAAGATAACGAATCAGAACGATGGCCCAGCTTTAATCATAGGTATCTTAAAGATAAAGGATACACAACAGGTTACAAGATGCAATCTAGCCGTTATGCTGAAACAGAGGAGGAAACCACTGGACATGGCACCTTCCGTTACTTTTTGAAGAAGATAGGTAAAATGTGTCAACTTCGCGAAGAGGAAGACGACGAATAGCCATCTAAGTCTACTACATATGCAAATTGAACCAAGTATATAATATTGGCAGCCTAAAAGACATAGTTCAAGCACAGACCATAGGACTCTTCAGCCGAAACATGTGATACTCACAGAGTTTCGACGATACTTGGTTCTTTGTACATAGGCTTAGCAGCACGACCGTTTTTATTAGCCGCCAGTGCATACAATCTATAAGAGATAGTTGTTGGCCATTAGTTAGAAATCACAATGAAACCGGTACTGAATCTATGACACAGCACGGTACACGTATAGAACATATTGGGTAATGACGGCCTTCAAGTCTGTTTTTAATAAGTCATCTTACCTCTAGCATAGCAAAAAACTTCCGCACTGTAACGTCTCAGTTTATCCGAGACATTTGTAAGCTTTCCAATTCTTTATAAACCTCCATTCGAGACTTCAAAATGAGTAAAATTTTCGTCACTTCGTTTGTCAAGTTCGTTGTCGAACTTTTATCTACAGTGAAAACTCTGTAGTAAAGCATTTAGGTAGATCTCAATATTCGTCAGGGTGAAATCGATACCTGTAAGATCATGCGAAAAGGGCTCTGAGGGTTTAGTCCAGAAGACCATTATAATTAGTAGCATACTAGAAATGAGAAAATTCCAACCACATTTAAAGTATACCAAAGAATATCACTACTAAATACCACACAGGCGCCAAATGCTTAAAGGACTTTTACCTCTGTTAAAAAGTACAGGGAACTTGAAATATTTTCGTAAACGTAAACGTAAAAAATTTATAAAACAAAAACTAAGGAACTCTCTCAAAACGGGGCTAAGTCGTTCCAATGAAATCGCATCGTTCAAATCTTTAGGCTTTTTCCGGTTAACACGCTACAAAACAAACTCACAGCGCAGCTGTCGACGAAATTCAATATCTCACCAATCAAGAAAATAAAAATTAAAAAACAAAAAAATTTTTTAGTGTTCGCGTGCTCCGGAAGAAAGTCTCATTTTTATCACACTAACTCAGGTCTTTTCGATATATAAACGTCGTAGGAAAGAGACGGTAAACCATAATGTAATCAACCGCCACCGATATGAAGGTTGAGGATAAACTCGCAATCTTACAATGTCAGAGAGCACTATAGACCTAGCCAGAGATAAGAGCCAAGTAAAGAAAGAGTCAATGGCGCACACGAGGCTCCCGAGAGTTTCTTATCACAAGCTAATTCAAACCACTTGGCGGATTTTGATGACTAATAGGCCAAACCGTGTGCTTTTGAAAAAAACAAGAAGGTCTGTTATGGTTACTGTATCAATCTGTGTACCGCTATATGTGTCGAGCGTAAACAAAGCTTAAGTGATCAAATGAAGAAATCGAAGCCTGTACGACATAAATCATCGTTGAAAAGTTATCGCTTCCCTTTAGAAATGGATGGACCACCTATGAGGAATAATCGTGAGCAGTCCTCTAAGTTTATGTATAAATTGGCTCTACAACTCTCTTGAGATTTTTAAAAGCGGTATGCCGCAGGTATGCCGTATATTCTAATTTAGAACAAGCCAATAAAGTGTGTAAGCCAATAAAGTGTGTGTGTGCTCCAGCTGAAATGTGGAGTTTTAATTTGCACTTAACAACTTTGTTAAAGCTCACCATGCCGACAAGTTATTAGGTTCACAGATGTACGCGACTAAGAAGGCGACAGGCAATTGATTTTAAGGCTTTTAAAGTGGTTCGATTGAAATTCGATTTCAGGTAGACAAGCGCCTACCAACCGAATGTATAAAGACCACATTAACCACTTGTTTACAGGTATGTGCAGGTGTGCTTATTACGCTCATTTGCATTAAGATATTTTTTATTTCCGTTATTTATTTGAAATTAAATTCATAAAATATTTAGCTGAACGTTTAGTTGGGATCTTCAGAATTGGAGACTTTAATTTAGCACAAATATTTTCCCTTACATTTTTTACTTATAGGTTTCCTCTATCATTGATTCATCCTTTTACTTCATTCATGTGGGCTCACAATATTACCGAATGCACCCCTTTTTTTTTATCTGGCTACACCTGGGAGGGAGGTCAGCAAATTGACCAATAAAAACGATTACCGAACGTGTTCCACACCACATGAACTATAATGTATGTAGACCATCATTATCTGAATGAATCATTACTACTCTACCAGAGCTGGACAATACTTAAGTAAAAAAAAGACTTAAGTACTACTTAAAAGTACATTTTCGTTACTTAAGACTTATTACTCAATACTTTTGAAATTCCCCTACTTAGTACTTGAACATAAGTAAGTAAGACTTATTTTTGTAGTTAAGTATCAAGATTTTTACTTAAGTATTTCTGAGTCTATTAAGAACCTACAAATATCTTACTCTTCGTAGAAGAGAACACAATCTCTAGCGCAACTCCTTTTTTGTTGAGTTTTAAAGCACGCAAAGAACTGTCAAAGAATGTGCCGCACTCACGCGTCAAGGCAGAACTTTAGACAAACTAATAACATTCACACAAGACTGGGTAAGTAGAACAAAAACCAGTAACGTCTCGCTCGAATATAAAATCGACGATGCCTCGACTTGATTACATAGTCACTGACATGTATAATATGAATTGCAAAAAGTGGGCTCACTTCTATATTGCTGCCTCTTTCGGTCTAAGCACCAACTACCAACTGAGAGAGAACTATTCGTCGAAATAAATGTTTTTAAATTAATCATTTAGGGTTATTACTGACAAAAACTGTTTTATCAAAGACAATTTATTCATTAGATACGCAAAAGAATTTCTAAATGTTTTATTAAAATCACTTCCCGAGCTGCGTGCTCACTTTTTCAACTTCCCGCCAATGATTGTTTCAAGCAATTGTGCCCACGTGAAATAGAAACGTAAGTAAGTCCATATTATATACGTCAGTAGACATAACCAAGGGTAAGCAAGCAATGTTTCGCTCCAATATAAAATCAACGATGCCTCGATTTGATTAGGGAAGGTCTCAATTTATTCTTAGAAATTTACTGCAAATTTTTTCCTTAGAGTTGTTATGCATAATTGGAGGCGATAATGGGTGCTTGGGTGGACCTCTAATAGTTTATGTGAGTGTAGCAAGAGAGGTGAAAGTGTTACTCTACTTTCAGCACCGAAAACTATGAAAAACTATAAATAGTAGCCACTGGTTACTATACATATACTATAGTTTTCAAAAGGTATTGATTTATTAATATCTACTAACTGAATTTCTTAAACTTCATTATATTACTGCCAACGTACAAAGATTCTAAAAAAGTACTTTAAAAAGTACTACTTTTATAGACTTAGTTACAAGTACTTTTCATACATGCGGTGCTTGTACTTACGCTGAAGTACTCAGGCCTTCTGTACTTGTACTTAAGTACTTATTCTTTGGTAATTGCCCAACTCTGTACTCTGCTCATCGGCCATTTGGACGGTGGAAGATTTACATTTCTTTACTGTGTCTCCTTTCCTTCGCCATTTAATTTAACCATGAAAGATATTTTACACGCTGCTGTAAAGCTTCTAAATCCCTTGTACCCATTGATTGAATATGCTGCCGGCCATCTAGTCGTGTTATCTTGACTTTGGAATACTGTGTTTCATAAAGAATCCGTCTGAGTCTGAACTCCAGAGCAAACTTAAAATAGCTTCGATTTGAGTAAATATTTAGCATAACCATTTCTTCGAAAGTTATCTCGGTTATTTCTCGACCAGAGGTGCTCCTTGACTGATCTCAACCTGCCCCCCAATATGTCTTCGAAATGTGGAGCTCCTGGCGACTTTTTGTATTTCGGTCTGGTGACGAAATTCGTTCTATTGTCAGAGAAAATCTTCGGTGAAATTCGATGAATCATCGTAGATCAATAATAAAAACAAACTTCTGCACTAAAGCCGCTGACAACTTCTAAATGTAGAACCCGACCGAATAGACATACAATTGTAAAAATGCAATGAAAGCCTAGAACTATTTGCTTTCCCATCCTGATATTGTTTTATAGACACAGGATCTCCAAACAGCAACATTGGAAAATTTATGTGATATGGAATCCCGCGTTTCAGGAAAATTTTCCATAAAGTCCTAGCAGCTCGCTGTCGAACACGAAGGATCCAGTATATCTGACGAATTATGCCTACTAAAAGTGAAGGCAAGGATCCCATGGAAATAAAGATTTTTGCTTAAATCGAAATGAAAGTAAATTGTTACAGCATTACTTATGTATATATAAGAGGTTCTACCAACATATAGGTGAGCTACCTTGCATTGCCAGGATAAACAAGATTCTATTCCTATTATAACAGCATACTACAGCATAGGAGTCATGTAAAAGTTGGATGACATAATCGGAGAAATAGACGCACAGCTAATAGCCCAAACAGATTTGCTTGGATCAGTAAAGATGAACACTGCAAAATTAACCTTCGATATTATGAGATAACTGAGATAACAGAGGATGGAAAATGATCAGACATACTTACATACCAAAAGTTTAAAGAAGACCTAATGAACAGCCGAAGTCATATTACCAATAAAACTAAAATATTTTTTACTATAGTTACCATGGTAAAGATTCATTCGGAGATGAGCCAACAGAAATAAACTCACAGCATCAAAATAAATATGTATGTGATACCAGTCAAGTAAATCAGCAACCTACGAATTGCAGCAGTTGATCTCAAAAATAGACAAATCTATGGATTCTAAAGAACTTACTGCTGATGGGCTTCTGAATATGCAAGGAATATTAGATAAAACTTCGTACCAGTCCATTCGCCAAGCCATCCAAAAACGACATGAACAACTAATAAAACTAATAGCATATCTGACGAAGAAGTACAAAGGTATCCTGTAGACACAGTAATACTATAATCACACGTGCAGATTCGATAAAAAAATATGGTTTTTAGTAGATGGTAGTTCGGCTAAGAGTTAACCCAGGAAATAGCACTATTGTTGCATTCGCAATAGCAACAAACTACTCACGACAAAATTCAGTTTATCACAAAAGTCTCTAGTGATAACTTCAGCGAAAAACTTAATTATTGCACTGGAGTTAAGAATCAGAAGGTTTTTCTCACTCCCTACCACGGCACCATTTCATCGAATTCCAAGGATGTGCATAATCTCTTATCCGGAGAACAATTACACCAAAACTGCCACGCCAGCAAACTCATATGCATAGTTAGCTGTAGTTTCACACAGAAAGTTTGTCCTTAAGAATATGCGAACCATAGTATAAGAGTTCACACTTATACTTTTATACATATTCTCATGAAGGAAGAATTAATTTCCTAGAGCCTACAGAAAAGTTATAACAAATTGCAGCCCAATATGTTTTCTCTCTAATAGGGTTTAAACAAATAAAATTGTGCAAATTATGGTGGTTGAACGAAATGCAAGCTACTTTTGTATGAAAAAGACAAGGCAAGAGGGGTGTAATGTGGGCTGCTAACCGGTCCACTTTGTTCGAATTCAAGTTATCCTTCATGGCTCTTATATTTGGGGAATTACGCCACTAGTGTTCGGAATTATAATTTATTTTCTACTTCCAGCAAAAAAAAAAAAAACATATTTTACACAATTACACTGGTCTGCTGGAGATTATGCAGTAAAAATACATTTATCATGTGAAATTTGCAGGATGTTGAACACTCAATTAAATTTTCTGGATTTCATGCTTCCTTCAAGAAATATTTCGTTTCATTCGACTTTACACCTTCATGTGCGGAAATGTCAGAATTTCTCTGTTCCCTCTATTTCTCAAAAAGCAATATTTCTTGAAGGTTTTCAACATCCTGCAAAATTTCACACGATAATTGTATTTTTACTGCATAATCTCCAGCAGACCAATGTAATTGTGTAAAATATGTGATTTTCTTCTTCTTCTTTTTTCAGCTATTAAAAGTCTATTTTTTTTCTTTTCACGTGAAGAAATTCATTTCAAGTCACCGGGTATACAAATAAAAACATTATGTCAGATACCTGACAAATTTTAATCACCCTGTGCCTCAAAATCTGTTTAGATTGCCTCCTTGTGTTTCTAACACTTCAAACTATCATCCCTTTCATATATGTCCACCAATTACAACTCACCCTATACAGGTTGTTTCATAATTGCTGTTACATAACTCAAGGGTATGATAGCTGAAGCGGAGACAAGCAAAAAATTATAATGCGAAAGTTTGGGGGAAGGGCGGGGGTAAGACGCGTCGTTTCGGCGGTAGGAGGGTTTAAAATTTGAGTACTTCTTTCACTGTCCCCCTGTATCTTTTTTTATATACACCCTATCAAGGTGGGACGCAGATGATAGCAAACCGTCTCAGCTTTCCAATGAATGCCCAATCAGCTTTCACTTCACATTCCGTCGGAAGTTGTAGGATGTCAAAATCAAAAAATTGGAAAAAAAAATCCTAATTTTTTCAAATTTTAACTATTTTTCCGCCAAAATGCATGATAACTTAAGCCCCCCCCCCCTTACTTACGAAACGACGCGTCTTACCACTCCTTTCACCGTATAATTGTTTGCTTGTCTCCACTTCAGCTATCAAATCCATGAATTATGTGCACCAATTATGAAACACCCTGTATTTACATTCAAGTTCTTAAAATTCCATGTTTAGAATGTAATATTACTCATTTAATATTGTAATTTACATTTATTTTACACTTTTCCTAAGTATGTTAACAACATGTGTTTAAAATTCTTCTGTTTTGATACGTCGATTTATATAGTGATTTACATCTGACTCAAAAAACTTAATTCCAGAATTGTGTACAAAGTTTATAAGTTATGTAAATTGTTAAAATTAGGTGAGTTTGTAAATTTACAATACTAATTACAATTTTTTGTGTGTTTTATTATTATAATAGTAAAATCACTTCATTATTTTTTTTTTTTGAATGTACTACCCTCTAAGTCTAAGCAATAGAAGTTATTTTGTTTGCAATAATTAAATTCATTTTAGTATGCCATCAGTCAACGACAGTTTTTGCTTGTTTTTGTAATTCCCCTTTCATTTTTGATAATCAAAATAATTATTATCATTGTAATCTGCCATAATTTTTCTATTTTCATACCATAGACAAATCTTCGAATAGAGGATAATGCCTTATATGCTATGCAATTATTTTCAGTAATGACAATTTTTAATATTTTAAATTTTTCCAAGAATTAAGTTAACCGACAAAGCCCAGAATTCAGCTATTATGCACCAAAAATAAAATAAATCCGATGAAATTTAGTTCGGACAAATTTTCAGCAGCGCCAAGATATATGCAACACAAACAAAATAGAAACATGATAAAAAAGACGCCTAGAAGTCCACATTGCGGAGTATAGGCAGTTCTCACAAAGGAAATAATAACGCCCATCAAAAGCAGAAAACCGGTGAAGAATACAGTTATTGTGGTGACCGAATCGGATGCGATGATGCAGCATTCAAAATTTCTATTCTACCAACAACGATAGAAAAGAAAGTCTTCGAAGGGTTGTGTTGGAAGGGATGGCTTTTTAACAGCACCATCATCATCATCATCCCTGGGCTGTATCAGCTTCAGTATTTGCTTGCATTTCCTTACTCCTGCACTCATACATGCATACATATACTTATACATATGCTATGTACTGCTATGTATGTATATATATTTTCTGTCGATAACTTCGTCGCGACAGACGGCTCGGCTCGACGGTTAAACTTTTGTGGGACCACATTCTTCATTCCTGCGCTGTATAGTCTATGTAGTCTTTGGCATAGAAAATGCTGACCATCTGCCACAGTCAGAAAGTAGTCATAGTCTGTCTGGGAGTCTATACCTATGTTCCTACATACTACAGAGAAGGTAATTCAAATTTTAACCGGGAATTTCGACCATATTGGGATTATAGACTATCCTTTACATAGGAGGTCAAAAATTTAGCTCTATTTGTTCCATAGGCCCCAAATTTGATGTGCACCTCTAACTGTGTTTTTATTTTCTCACGCATACACAACAATCCCACTCAATTTCCACATTTTCGAATTAATGAACTGGAAAGATAAATCAATTGAGGTTAAACCCAAATTTTGGTTTTTTTCTCTATAAATCAAAATTAATTTTAACTCTGAATTATTATAATCGAAAATGCGGATTTCTTTGCCATATAAACGTGGTTATAGCCATTTTGAACAACATCCCCCGTTAGCCCCCTTACATTAATGATAACATGGTATGTATGGACTTGGTTTTCAGTGTACAACATCATCACTGCCGTCCTGTTCTTTCCAGTTGTTTTTATATCAGAAGAAAACAAAAGGTTGAGGAGGATAGGGAAGATGTAGGTAGACCTAAAATCCTAAAGAATCCTTTCAGGATCTTTACTTCTTGCACAAGTATAAAACATGGATAACATGAGAAGCGCACATATGAATGCATCTCAATTCTCAGGTGATGCATAGCAGAAAAAAACTAAAACATAATAAAGCAATTTTAGGGTGAGAAGGTGGCTTTTTATTTCGAGGATGGTTAGCTGGTGGTGGATAGGTAAAGAAGATGATAAACAAAATCACTTTCCTCGCTTTTTCCGCTGGCTATTGGAGCAGTTTATTGAGAATAAAAAGAGATTGTCTGTTGGTGTATGCATACACATATACAGGTACGGTACATATATAGTTACATTTCAAAGTATCAAGGAGAAATCTGACTTTTTACACCTTGCTATGGCTTCCGTTTTTTGTTATTTTCACATCTTGAAAATGTAAATATTGAACGAAAGCACAGAGAGACTGTATATATAAGGTACAAACGTCTTCTCGACGGAAAGAGGGATTATGTAACAATCATAGACTTTCACTTTCTTGTTGCGCAGACAAAAAAAATTTTTTTTTTTTTTGCTTTATTCACGCCCAAGGTTGAAATTTGCAGCATTTTTATAGAGAGAAAAATATGACATTCAAAAGTTATGAGGATATACCTACCTACCTAATACACTGCATTGCAATAATGGTGATCTTTCAAAATAAATTGCTTTACAATGTATTTAGATCACTTTAACGAAGACTTATCGTTATTTGTCTAAATTAAGATTTCATATGTCGCATAGTGGGAGGACCAAAAAGGATTTTTGCAGACAAAGTAAGTTAAATTTGGCTATTTTTAGGGTCCTCAGAGAATTTGTCTTGTAGCATATTACATAAAAGTAAATTATAATTAAATTTTGAAATATTGTTAACATAATACATAGGCATAATAGTAAATTAACAAATTTTTAAATGTGCCCAAGCACAGTCTCCACAGACGTGAGGCGACGTTGAAAAATTCACAACTGTTGCGGCAAAATAAGCTGTGCAGCGAATATTTTTATCTAGTTTTAGTTATATTCATTTCAGTCTACAGACAAAATATTTTACAAAGAGAGGATCACCGAGTTTTGCAGCTACTCGAATTTTGTGTTAGACATACTATTTCCTGAAAGATGTCAATATTGTCACCGATCACCGATGTCACTCCAAAAAATCCATTGGTATACTCCATGTTACTTATTTACCGAACACCCTGTATATAAAGATAGTTTTAAGTAGGTCTGTAAACCATCTAGGGTTTTCCATCTATGTACATATATTTTTTTTAATTATTTTCCATGGATGCATAGGACCCCAAAAAAGCTTCTTCATCTGATTTATATCTGTATCCAAGGCTACGCTTCAGTTTTTTTTTAATCGCTATGCCTATAGTAGCTATCCTAAGGATGAGGCATTCCCGAATTAGGGAATCTGTTTTGTGGCAAACTCTAGATTTCAATCACATCCTTTTGAACAAGGATTGAGTTAATACAATTATTATTACTTAAGATAGGTACTTCATTTCATGCTCTCATAAATTCTCTATATAAAGCTCCTTTTGATTTAAAATTGACTTCTTTCCTGATGTTTTGTTTAACGATCTTCCAAATATTTTCGATTGGATTAAGATCAAAAGATTGGGCGTGCTATGTCAGCATTTCGATGTTGCTAAGCATTTTGTTAACAATTGAATTTTAGGTCACCATTATCTTGGTGGTTTCTCCATCTTAAGCGTAGAATTTTCCATTTTAAATCACTCATCGCCCTTCATGCTTTATGGTCAGAGCACAATATCGAGGATCCAGCCGCTGGTCTTCGTACTCGTCTTATTTGATTGAGGGAATTTTTAATTTTTCTTACAATCAACAAACATAGCTTTTCTGCATAAGTTTAATTTTATATTTCGTATAATTTCAGTGAATGAAATATCTGGATTACATTTCACTTCACGGATAATTGTAAAAGCAGCCTCCCATGCTGTTGTTTCCTTCTTCCTCACAGAACCAATAATTGTAAAAATCTAAAATTATTCCATTGACTACAGACTTTCACACTTACTGTACTTGCGACAATCAACAAATTTTTTTTTTTTAATTAATGGAAATGACTAGGACACATGAGGAAAGAGGGCGGAGAAGCTAATGTACTATGTCACTTTTGAATTTTTGCAAATTGTAAACCGGAGGAAAGACAGTAAAGATAGTAAACTGTTCCGCATAGATCGCGGTAAAAAAAAAAGGATCAAGGAATTTTACTGTATACGATACGAAGGGTGAAAGGACGTGCAGCGCGATTATTGCGTGCAAATAATAAATTTACAAAGAATCAGAACAGATTTTTCATCAGAACATTAACTATGCATGTAGCGATAAAGGACCGAAAGACAGTCGATATGACAATTTATTCCCACATAGCCAATGAACTTGAAGGATCTCCTTATGGAAAGTATCTATATTGAAGGTAAGGCTGTACGCGACTAGCCTCAGCCCAGATATAGGAATTATATTCCATTCCAGATCTGATGTAGGACTGACTTGTAGATTAGCGCTAGGTTTGATAGGTTGGAATATTTCTTGTTTTAAAGAGACGAAACAGCCTTGGGTCTTACAAAGAGAGGGTCCCTACTTGTCATCACCGATTTCGTCCAGTATATGTTGGGCTTGACTAGAAATGAAAGTGACGTAAGTAGAAACTCCAGATGGCAAAGCGAAACTGAAATAATGCATAATGTAGGCGAGCCCGGAGTTAAAATTAACACTTTTAAGATAATCTTTGATAATTATCATCTTGTGGGTATATTCGCAACATTTTTTTTTTGTTATCTATAATCTGTTATCTTTTATATACAAAAAACCAGAAGTCATTATTTCAATTAGTTTAGAAGCATTTTCCAAAATAAAATTGAGAGGTTTGCTAAATTACTTTCAACTTACATTAATTAGCAGCATATACTGCATAGCTACCACCTTTATCTCTAGGCTAAATTCCAACCGATTTTAAGATTTTTTGAAACTAGTTTACGAGATTCGTACGGCAGCGGGTTACAGAGTGGTAACCCGTGGTGGGTTACTTATATATTATTATAATAAAAAAAAAGACAAATTATTTTTCTAGGAGTGGGGGTATTTCTTTTATATTCTACCATCTGTGTTACACAATCTCATCAAAATCGGATGATAAATTCAGTGTCAAAAAGTCAATCATATATATGTAGGTACACCAATGAGAAAATTTTTCTCACTTCCCGAATTCTGGTGTTCTGAAGGAGGTGGGGTAAATATTATCCGATTTGCAAAATTTCTTTTGCTACACTGTAAAAAATGTGCACAATTGTTGCCATAAAGATTAGATATTTTTCCTTAAAATGTAGGGAATATTCCCAGAAATGTAGGGAATATTCCCAAAAATGTTGGAAATATTCCCTACATTTTAGGAAAAAATGCCTAAGCTTTGTGGCAACAATTGTGCACATTTTTTACAGTGTAGTTTTTTTTTGTGATTTTTGGATCATATTTTCCATCCCCTTCTGATTAAGTTGCGAAATTTAATTTACGACGACCAAAATTCTGTCTAAAAAATATTTATTTCGAAATGTTTTTTTACAACTTATAGATTAATTCAATTTTTCGTTTTTTTATGAATGCGCTTTTACTAAGAAATTATCTGTACAAAATTTCAGGAAGATCGGATGTGATTTACCTATTTAAAAAAAAAAAACTTAAATCTATAAAAATTTTGCATACCCCCTTTTCGCCCTCTACTGGCGATCTTTGAAAACGCACGGAAATGCCAGTTACAGAATCGAAAATCTACATACCTCCTCTGTGATAGTCATTTAATCCGAATGAAGGCTGAACCACAATAGAAGTAAATAACTTTACGAAATTAAACGAGACTGAGGTTTACTTACAAAAAATTGATACTTTTAGCCTAAATTTATATTACATTCCGTAAGAGTTATTATCTTGATATTTAATGTTTTCAATATTGAAAAGTGGTAAAAATGAAAAAAATTAACAAATGGAAGTTGATGTAATTGAAGATTTGTGCCTTCTATTAATTCGCAGTGCCCGAATGACATTTTATGTGTTAAATTTTAAAAAGTGGTAAAAGTGAAAAAATTAACAATTGGAAGTTGATTTAATTGAATATTTGTGCTTTCTATTAATTCACAGTACCATTTTTATTCCATTTTAAGTTTTACATTGCACTTTTAATCATTTAGTAATAATTTAACTGTTTAACACTTCATTTTCTTACGGAATGAGCGATTCTTACCGCACCTTTACTGACTGCAATTTGACTTTTAAATTTAACGAAAGTTCCCCTCACTCGAGTTAAAGTTAATTTGTGTACGCCTGTTAAATTAAAGAGCGCGTTCGCTTTACGTAAGTAAATGTACTTACGTTTACATCTATTGTGGTTCAGCCTTGAGTTTGGCACTTTCGTTCAAATTCTGTTGCAATTTAACCGTGACAACAATTTGCAAATTTCAGCATTTTCCAAGGGGTATGAGTACAAAACCCCGGGCTCCCCTATATTATGCATTATTTCGGTTTCGTTTGGTCATCTCGAGCTCCCACTTGCATCACTGTCATTTCTCGTCAAGCCCTACTTATACTGTGAATTTGGACGAAATCGGTTATATCCTGTTGCATTGAATTCAACGAAATTATCTTTGCCACAAACAAGGAATAACTTTTTTCTCTACATTATCTGCTTTTTTTTCCTTCTCTTTTTGGTGGAAGACAACTGAAAATCAAAGATACTACTTACTTTCGCGCATTCTCATTTGTTCTTTCACGCATTTCGCGATCTTATTCGCCGATTTTATGTCATTCTTTTAACTCTTCTCTTTCTTTGGACAGGAAAGTCAGCATTATAAAAACCCATTTTTGTTCATTCTGAACTTTTTGTTTTTTTAATAAAGTTTATTTGGCTCCAAACACCAGGGATTTTCAAGTAGTCTTAGGGATTTTTGCATAATCTTTAGGCTATCGGGCTCACTTCTCGTACCATTTTGATACATGTGCAAAAACCTCGTCTAAATGGCTCACCTTGCCTTCATTAAATATTAAATAGAAAGCAGAAGCAGAAGTATCAGCAGCAGCTTCTCATTTGTCATTCTGGAAATTTTTTTTTTTATTTATAACAGAATACGAAACTGGATGAAAATCTTTCCCGTGTGAGGCATCGTATTCACCAAACATTTTCCCGAACTGTAGCCAATTTAACAATTCGACCTTAAACCCTTGACTTTCTTAAAGTCTGAGTTTTCATCCCCCATACATATTCGCTTTAAACTTGATCCTATGAAAGCGTTAATATAAATTCTGGAATGTATCTAACGCATTGAACACATTACATTCCAACCATTCCCCTATACGTGTGTATTATATTTAACCCGTTAACTTGAACTCTCCTGCACGCATAACACTACTTATTTTTTTTAAGTTAAAAACAACCGCATGTTTACGAGCTAAGTAATAACTTGCCGCCTGGACGTGCTATGACCATAATTTTTATGGATATCACAAATTTTATAGAACATAAGAATTTTACGAGCTATCTTTATACTCTTTGGTTCTAGTTATCACAGCTTACAGGAATAACATGTTCGCGGATTGGAATCCGTGGCATCCATAAAAAATTGTTGAAACAGCCCCCATACTAGGCCAGGTGAATTATATAAGATTAGCACGCGACATAAAACGTAAACTGAAAATTTTTAATTGAATTTTATCATTTTCCTTTTCCTCATCGCTTATGGAAAATTTATGCAATAAATATCTATAGGGAAGACCGTGCATTTACGACATAATCTATAAATATAAAATTCAAATATCACTGACTCACGGATTGACCAGTGTTTTTCAAGAACAACAACGCTTTGGGAAAATGAAAATTTGGATGGTGTATTTTCTTATTATTATTAAGAAAGATTTTTGTGCAAAAGGCGACTTCTGAGAGGCCTAAAATTAGCCAAATGACTATTATTAATATTATTTTAAATTAGGAAGGTTGAAAGGGGGGGGGATCAGAGAGCCGATTTCTAAGCACTGTGACCCAATAGATCTTTTGTACTATGTCCCTGCTGTGTGTGTCAGACCCAGTCCACGTTCGCCTTATTTCGGAAGGTAATTACCTGATTAAAATCAATTACCCAGACGGATGATCGGATTACAAAACCCTTTCCCAGCATTTAAGTCTTCGGAGTGCAAGTCCTGTGTGCATTCGCAGAGTACGTGCTCAGCAGATTCTACCTCTTATTTGCAGAATCGGCAGTTTAATGGCCAGCCATTATGCCAGTGAATAGCCTAATCTGGTGATCACCACAGTTTTAAAGTCTTTGTATGGGAGTTAATGAAATCCTTCGCGTGCCTCTGTCCAGGAAGGTTCTGCCATTGTATCTGGTGAGCCTTTTCTATTTTGGGAATTAGTTATCCTGTTGGGTGCCATTTTGTAACGTCGCAGAAGGATGTTCAGGATCGGTAAATGAAGATTCCGCTCCTTTCTTGGCTAAGTAGTCTAACCGGCTCTTTCCTTCATGTCCTCGTAAATGAAGATTCCGCTCCTTTCTTGGATAAGTAGTCTAACCGGCTCATTCCTTCATGTCCTCGTAAATGAAGATTCCGCTCCTTTCTTGGATAAGTAGTCTAACCGGCTCATTCCATCATGTCCTCGTCTCCTAGTACTCATCTAATGGTTACTATCACCCGATAGTAAATCTAGAACATCTATACAGTTCCAAACCAGCTTTGAAGTGAAGGCATTCGAGTGTAATAACTTTACCGAAGCTTGGCTGCCGGAGTTTGATATACATTTAGTATGTGTACATGTTTGCGTGCCGATATCCTCTTTATATATTGATTCTAACGCACGTTCCTATATCACAATTTTCGGCTTGAAAAACAGTTGGCTTTGATCTCAGTGCCTATATCCGCCATGATTTCTTTTCTAGATTCGTCTGTTTACCAGATGAGTGATCCACGTGGGAAATTCGATCTATACTGTTCGGCCAAAGACCTAAATCCATTTATTAGTTTTTCTTATCACTTATCGGCCAATTATATCTTTAACAGTTGTGTGGGGTTTATTAAAAAAATTTTCGATTTCCTTAACAACCGGCAAAAGTTCTCTCTCCAACTCCGTTGTTTCCTTGGATTTCCGTCCCAGTATTTGTCCTTTATTTTTATAAACTTTGAACTAAATATTTTCTTCGAGTGTTTTGAAATGAACTGAGGTGTGAAATAAATGTATGCGCTTCGATACCTCAGCATCTGTGGGATAAATACAAAGATGCTTCACCCTAGCATAGCATAGACATTTTACGTATCCTTCAAGAGACACACATGGGGGCATGTCATTCAACGATTGTTGGCAAATACTTATGGAATGACTAGCCTGCAATGTTCAGAGGTAATTACTAGTTCAGCGGGGAACATAAAGCGCATTAAATCTCCTGGTGAAACTTGCACAGGAAGAATTGCTCGGGTGATTAGATATGTTCCACCAGTTTAAGGCATACCATGTCGCACGAAAGAGTTGTCGAAATATTGAATTGAAATCCACAAGACATGAAACGACAAATATGAGGGAATAATTTTATACCGACGTAGAGACCGGAAATTACATGGAGACACTTTTAAAAATATATGAGGGGCAGCAATTAGAAATGCATTCGGAGAGTGAGGTCACTTTTACTAATGATTTCTGTAACCTTGTACGCATAGTGACGAAGAACTAATATCAAACGTGTACCCTGATCTCAAAGTTAAAATTAATGATATCCAGTGGTTGTATGAGCCATACTGGCACCGAGAAATGAAATGTTTGGCCAAATACAAAAAAAAAAAAATATGAAAAAGTTACGAGGGAAAATGCTGAATACTTTTCAGTAGCCGCACGATTATGGATGCAGAGCACAGCAGTAGAGCTCGTAATGACCATAAATAAGGCACAAATAGCTCCAAATAGGAGAAGAATACGAGCAGGCTGTTTTTACGAGGACCCTCAAGTGGAAATAGTCATACACCTTGAAAATCACGTCACGAATTTCCTAGTGGAAATCAAGCGAGAAGGTATCCCCTCATTTCAGAAACTTAGGGATAGATAACCAAGCGGCTGTTAAAGACTTGTCAAAGCTCTTTCCAACCTCCGAACTGGTATTGGAATGTAAAACTATTCTGAATTCGCTTTCTCAGAGTAATGAGGTATAGGTACCAGGTCACACCAATAATATAAGCGGAAATGAAAAGGCGGACGAGCACGTTTTGGAGCAGGCTCAGAGGCTTCGCCTTCCACGATAAGGATTGCACCAAAACAGATCTTAATATTTTGGCTTGGGCAAACTGCCAATACAGTTGTCTTTGGTTAAATGTATCTTTGGGTAGAACTACAAAAGAACTGTGACTGATATCTAATCTAAACTCAACTCAACGAAAAAAGCTACCCTAACCCTGAGAGCCCTCGTGTCAATTTTTACTGTACTTTCATTTCTCAGGGGTCACCTACATAGGATGGGACTAGTTGACAACCCTGTATGCAGAAGATACGGACAGGAATTCGAAACTGTGACTCAATTTCTCTGTCACTGTCCGGTCCTATCCGGTAGACGTTATAGATTACTAGATGAATTGCTTGAAGCGCGTAGGGATGATTGTGCCAATCCTAAACTCTGTGAGATCACGTCTAAGTGGCCTGCTCGCTGAGCTCCAACGCATGATATCTCCATGTCCTAGCTCCAAATAAACAAGATATAGTATACAACAGCGTAACTATAAAAAACGAATTACAGTGTAGTAGGAAAAACAAAAATTTGAAAAATTAATTCAACGCAGGCGTCGCCGCAGGACAGCTAGTTAAATATATGTATATAAAAAAATCTTTTTACTCTCTGTAAAACGTACATAAACTAAATTCTAAATTGAAAATTTATGCCAGGCACTAAAAACTATGATTAAAACCGATGTCCTCTGATTTTCCTTCCACAAATTATGGTGGAATTTCTGTGTTCTCCACACATTCAGTAGTGTCCAGTTTGCAATTTTCGGAAAATTTCGAGCTCTAAAACTATCACCTGCTGTGCCGTTCGTTGCCTTTCTAACTGTGTACATACTTATATACATAGATACATTGGTAGGCATTACGTGAATGTTTTACCATAGTTCAGCTACCATCCAGGTTGAAATTATACTTATATGGGAAGGATACCAGCCAGCACCCGTACCAGCATTTCATATTGTTGTTCAATTAAACTTTTGTCATTGGTTATGATGATGGAAAATGAAACTTTTCAACTCGTGCGATGTTCAGGGAATTTTCTTTCAATAAACGTGAAAGGGGGACCCGACCGAGTGATATTATGTTCGTGATAATGAAAATCTATAACAATTCCTGGATGACTGATAAATTGCTGGTTTCTGCTTTCCTAACTTTTTCAAAAGGGACACAGGACGACTGAACACAATAAAATTAAATTTAACACACACAAACCGAATGGATTTCTATAAATTTTGCACTTTCGTATGAAATGAGTAGTACCTACAATCGGTTACGCAAAAAGTATCGATACTGTACTTGCAACGAACTTTGATTTCGATACTGAGTATATATGTATATTTGTACTTCGATACTTCACTGGTATCGATACTTTACTTGTAGGAATCTTTGGCACAACACAGCATTTTTTGAGATTTTTATAAATTCGGGGCAAGCCCCATCTAAACCGCAGAGCGAAAAATGAATAGGGTACTTTCTGCACTTTCTACACTGTAGTCGCATTCTTTATCATATTCTTGATTTGCAGGTGAAAGAGACTTCAAGCTTTAAAAAAAAACTTTAGTCTTGAGCGAAAGCTGTACTCTCATTTCACAGCGAATTGGGTAGAGTTTAATAAAATGCATAAAATCTTCGTAATTTTATTGAAAGACTCATAAGTTTTTTTAAGTTTAAGTTTTAAGTTTTTTTTCCCCTAAAAGTAAACATTTTTTTAGACAGCACTACCTAAGCTTGACAGCATTTTACTTTTTTTGGAATGCCTATATTTTTTTCATTTTTCATCCAATCAATCTGAAATTTTCAGCAGTGTTCCTTTTTCCCAGACCTTTCCAAAGCTGTGCTTTGATTGACAAGATTCTTCCTAAAACGGAAGTTATTGGCAAAATCCAAAAGAGTGTTCAACCTTGCCAAGAAGAACATCGGGGCTACTGTTCTTCACAATTAAAGACTGATGCCAGATAATTTCTAATCCATCCGCGCTAAAATTAAGATCCTTGACCTTAATAATATTGGTAACCCGTAATTTAAATATTTTGTAATATATCAGATATTTGTATCGAAATACCTACTAGATACATACCAGTCAAATCATTTGTTATACCTGTGGAACACAGCTAGTACACCATAGTACACCGTATAAATCAATTGCAATGACATACTAATGTACCTGTGGCAAATAAGGCCCACCTAATTTGAAAATGCAATAAATCCAGTATTTGGTGATATAAAAGTACAAAAACAAACTATAACAGAAGTAGGTCTTTGAAAAAATAATTCAGTTTTATAAAACCATTTCCAGGGGCCTTAACTACCACAGTATAATAAGGCCCAAATCAAAAATTAACTTTTTCAAAATATTAATCAGCAGAATGATTCCCTTTAAACTTGCGAAAACTAAGAAAATCAACAAAATTCGGTTATTTTTAATAATTTTGAACAATAATAAAAATGGGTCTTTTAGCAGAGTCTTGAATTAGAGAACCTATGTTTCCAAGGCGCATAAAGAAGGAAGACAACTACATATATAGGCACACATACGGTATTGTAAACATGCCGTGCGTTCAGGTGTACACACCGATGTGCTTTTGAGCACATCGGTGTGCACATCACATGATTGAAAAAGTAGGGATAGCAAGTGAACGGTTGGTGTGCACTTCGATTCGAAATGTCATTTTTGAAAGTTCTTTAAGAATAAAACTACTCTAAACGTCAAAATTACTAAGCGCACCGAGACACTACGCTACCAGACCGTAGTGTAAAAATGTGCACACCAATGTGCTGGGGAAATGACAACACATCGGTCGCCTGAACGACATGGTGTGTAAAAATGTTACACTATGTGACATTCAGCATAGAATGAAAGGACCATGACACACATGATTTTTGTGCCGACTTAGAATAATACAAAAATTTGGTAAAAAAAACTCGGTGTCTCAAGCCAACAGAGTTGTTTAGATGAAAAGCACAAATTTTAGTACTTCGATATTCCGCCCCAAGTTAATGGCACCTAATTCAGTAAAAATGTGTCTATACTAGGTTTGAATATGAGGATACTATGAAAAATTACCTAATTTCAATACTAAGGCATTCATAGGATATTAGCGACTCATTTAGTATACTCGTAGAGTTTGAATGACATGGTATCAATGGGGTATGTGTATGACGAATCAATTAATTTTGACCGCCTTTCCCCTAAAGTCTCAACGAAATAAAGGTTGTTGCTCATTGTAGAGAGCTCAGCAAAATGACAAAGAATATTTTAATCCTAAGCCTTGATGTGGAAAAATAGATCTACGAAAATCAATAATTAAGTTTACTAAAAAAAGAAAAAAAAAATCCAAGTTTATCCGGAACACTACTTATTTCAGCTTTTATGTAATGAACTTTATCAGTCAATTTACGTCGAGTGAACAAGACTCAACGAATTGAGTGTTCGCAGTTGCAATTTAGCCGAAGTAAATTAAATCAAAGATACAAAAGTGAAAATAGATGCACTTACCGCTCATATCATGATGGGACTGCTGCATTGGGGCACAAAAGGCGCTAGATCCACTGCCGGGCATAGTAAGCGAGGACGGCGGATGGGGGGCCTGCCCTGATTGATATGCACCGGATTGATAGCGAACAGGGGACTCACATCGGCTCTGTATAAGAGGTGTTGGCTGATGCGGCTGTTGTTGGTGGTGGTGATGATGATGTGAGAGATGTGATGCCGGATACTTCATTTGCTGTTGTGGGTGATGGTGGTGATGAAGCGAAGGCGCCGGTGGCTGCTGTTGCTGCTGCTGCTGTTGCTCTGTCTGATGTTGATGAGAAACCACCATCGGAGGTGTAGGATGATGATGAGTAGGCGGATAGATATGGGGATTTGGTTGGGGTGATTCCTGACTGATAGTTGGCGATGTATAAATATTTACGGCGGATGGAGGTGGAACAACTGATTGTTGCTGCTGTTGATGATGATGTTGTTGTTGCTGCTGCTGGTGATGTTGTTGCTGTTGCAAAATTGGAGGTTGTTGTTGGCCTAATGAAGAAAAGTAAATAAAAAAGAATAAAAAATTACGAAAGTTCAATAAAGTTTTGAACAAAATGTGATTAAAAACATAAAAAATGTATGCTTACCATCAGCTGGAACAGCTGTACCTGGTGGTCGCATGCTGGACAAAGCTCCAAGAGGAGTATACGACTTTGGCGGATCAATTGAATTTGGCCTGATGACACGTTCCTCGGTCACACTAGATTGTACACGATATTGCATTTTACAATAAGCTTCCTGACTAGAACCTGCAGTAGAATTGACGTAGACTCCCGTTATTGTAACATCAGTGTCCTGAACAATGACAACACTTGATGATGTTGGACGGCTGCTTTCTTTATTGCTATTATCTTTGCTTTCTTTACCACTATTGTTAGCATCTTCGGATTTAACTTTTTTAATGTCCTTAACCTTCTTCGGCGGATGAACAACAATTGGTTTTTCATCTTCAGGAAAACTCTCAAAGCTACTACAATCTGAGTTAAGATTTCTATCTAGGTGACGTTCAACTTCATAAGTTGCAGCTACAAGAGCGCTTGCGTTTAATCCTGCCATACGTTTTTTAGAAAGAATTTCCTTTCCGCCGCCACCTATGACATCATTTGTATTATCATGTTTACGTTTTTTGTTACCTTTGAAATCCTCCGGGGATCCCCTTGTGCCCTCTTCTTCATCGTCGTCATCATCATCACTTGTATCACTTGAAGATCGCCGTTGTGGTGGAGGCTTTTTCTTTGGAGCTTTTGTGACCTTCTTGGTTTTTGGTTGATCTGGTTTATCCTTTTCTTTATCTTTATCTTTTACCGGTGTCACCTTTGGCTTTGGTACTTTCCGTTTTTTTGCTTTTGGCTTAAAATCCATTCGACCCTTGAACGTGACATCACTTTCATGGCCACTTTCAAAACTGGAAACATCATTGAATTCCCAGTGCTTTCCGATCCCCCGAAGACCCGGTGCATTTCGTAGTTCCCGTTTATTTTCAATTTCTACCACTGTAGTTGGCTCTTCCTTTTTCACTTCTTTTATGTCGCCTTCTTTCTTGACTGTGTCTTTTTCCTCATCAGAACTGCTACCGGAATTTATGAGCCGCATTCTCGGTATTTGAGCACTTTTCGAAAGTCCCAACTCATGAGCTGTTCGAGATTCATTTTCATAAAGGCATTGAACTTTAGCCAAAGCATTAAGAGACGCCATTCTATGTCGTTTTGGTCCGAAACAAGTTCTTCTAAGCCTAGAATCACTTGAGCTACTCCCGTCTGTGTCACTATCACTGGAAGATGAAATATTGGAATCTTTGCGATCCTTTCGCTTATTAGCAGCTGTCTTTTTTATTTGACGTACTGGTTGCTTTCCGGTTTGTTTAGCCACCGCTGTTGATGTAATTGATTTCTTCGCTTGCCCAACTAATGACTTTTTAGCAGGTGTTGCAGGTTTTTTATCTTCTTTTATTTCATTTACTTCCGATTTTTGAGATTTCTTACTTTCTAAATTTTCCTCCAAAATTTTTGCAGCCTTTTCTTCCTTTTCCTCCTTCAACTTAAGCTTTGTTAACTGCAGGGGCTTATCATCCTCATCGGAAAAATCTTTTTCCATTAGAATCTTTGATAAAATACTCGACTGACCAAGTAAATTCATTTTAATGTTATCATCACTTTCTGACTCTGTTTTAAAATCGTAGATGTCCTTTTCCTTCTTTTCTGCTATCGGTTCCTCGGCTGTCTTATCTTTTGAACACTTCGACTTTGAGGAAGACTTCTGCGCTTTCATTGAAACCGATTTTTTTGTCGGTTTCGTTTGCTTGTTTAACTGAAATGATTTGAAACCTGTTGTCGTCACCTTATTCTGAACATATTTCTTTTGAAGACGCTCCCGAACTGATAACAGCTTAGCATCTTCAGCAGTCAACAGAAGCGAGGGTGATTTAGGTGAAACCTCTTTTGGCAGTATTATGGATAAAGGTGTGTTCCCATCATCGGAAGGAGGGTGGTGGGTTGCCTTCTTTTGATCTAGAATTTTACTCATCACATTTTCCTTTTTATCAAGTTGTGAATTTTGAGAATTTAATTTTTCCTCCTGGCAAGGTTTTTCAGAAAACTTTTTTTCACCAGGATAACGATGCCCAATTACCTTTTCAGAGGAGCTTCTTTCTTTTGAAATACATTTTCCTGATGCCGGCACAGAAGACGTCGTTGTTGCCCCTTCCGTATCCGTCGACTTCTCTATGCCAGACGTTTTCTCTGAGGCCAACAATATTCCGGTTGCCTGAGATTTGTCTGAAGGCATAGGCTTTTCTAGAGACAGTTCGTTCATCTTAATCGAAATTTTTTCATTTATTTTTGTGGTGGCGGTTATGTTACCTTTTATATCACTGGACTTGGTTATTTCATCTTCTAATATTCGACTAGCTGAATTTTCTGGTGGACTTGGTCCGTCATTGCACATAGTTTTCGACTTTGGCTTTCCTCTTTTACCACAACCCCCCACTATTTCGAAGGAAACTGTTCTATGAATTTCTTGATCATTCTTTTTTACCTCAATTTGTTCTTTGAGTTCAGCCTTCTCATCAGGATCTAATACTGCAGTTTTATTTGAATCATGCGAAATTTTGTCAATTGTTTTATCCTCCATTCCCTTCTTGATTTCCTCTTTAATACTTGGTTTTGAAGGATTATTTCCTTTATTTAAAATCCTTTTTTTGATAGAGTTTTTACTCAATTGAGATTCTGCCTCCATCCCCTCATCCTCTGGACACAATTTTCCTGCAATTTCACTTCCAATTTTTCTACTAATATTACTAAAAATTTGTTCAGATCTACCGCTACAGGTTTTTTCATTTTTTTCTAATACTGGCTCATGGACTTTCTGCGTACATTTATTTCCACCACTTTTGCTTGCCTTTTTATCAGGAGGCGTTTTCTTGCCTTTCTTCGCTTGCTTTGCACTCACTATTTTTCCTTCCTTACACTCTTCTATCTTTACCTCTTTCTTCTTTGCTTTCTTACTACTGTTATCAGAAGGCAACTCTTTCGATGACTGTGCATCGCTAAATGCTATTGTAGAGATTTTCGAATTCTTCTCATCCACCATTATCTTTGATTCTTCTTCTATGCTCTTTGCACATTTTCTATCATCCAATTTTAAGATTACATCATCGACGTTTTCCTTGCATTTTGTTGCTGTTAGCTGTTCCGTCGATTTTTGCAAAGCTTCACAAAATTTTCCATCTGTTTTCTTCACATTTTGTGATCGAGAATTACTGGGATCTAACTTTTCCTTAGCCTTCGCTCTGTCTTCTTTAGAAGTCTCCTCTACTACTTCCTTACTTTTAGTATCTTTGGTTTTTTGACATATTGCTGCAAGAGAATCATCCTTTCTTTCAGTACTCTTCCTTCTGTAATCATCTGCTTTTCCCTCTATGTTCTTATTCTTTTCGACCGTTTTACCAACCACCACAGTTTTCTTTCCACTGTTGTCTTTCTGAAAAGTGGTGACCTTCTTTGAAGTTTTCAGCTGCATTCCACTCCCAACTTTAGCTGCTGCTGCCCTGGACTTTGTTTTAACAACTTCTGAAATTGAAGCCTTACAATCAACAGATTTTTGCTCATCAGGTAGGATATTCTTGAACCCACTAATCTTGATATCTAAGCTCTTCAGCATTTTATTAATAGCTTTCGCTTTATCCTCACCTGGTTTTTCTTCCTGTAATAATAATGATTGCTGCTGATGCTGGGATTTTTTAGGAGTAGTTGGTGCACTAGAAGATCTTGTTGCGGTACTTGCTTGTGCTACTGAAATTGGCAACGAGGTTTTAGGCTGGGTTACTATACACGAAGAAATGCCACCAGATAAAGCGGTCTGCGTAGTTTCCTTTTTATTGTTTTTTGGAACACATGAAGTATTTGGAGCTGTTTTTTGTGCGGTTATCTGTTTTGGCTGTTGAGATTCTTTAATGTCAGATTTTTTCCCACCAGATGTGGACATTGCTGCCGTAGCGGATTTCTCTAATTTCGAAGGCGTCGACCTAGATTTCGTAACTGGTTGGGATTGAGAAGTTCTTGTGGTTGATACCAAACGCGTTTTCATTCTTCTTATAGCACCACGAGGTTGTCGACCGACGGTTGGTGTAGGTTTTTTCGCTCCCATTTCTGAAATAGAATTTTAAAAAAATATTGTATTTAGTAAATTGCTTATTTGGAAGTTAGTTAAATTTTTGCGTAATATTAAGAACTCTCGCTTTCAGGAAAGTCGTGAAGAACAAATTTATGAAATCTTCGCTGAACTGCTTCGAAACGTGTAATAAAAAAACATAAAATGAACACCAAACTGGACTTGTATTATACGGAAAGCGGACATAAAGCTAGAAAGACAGAAGAATGAAGAATCAATTTCAGAGACATACTTAGTTGTGAGTATTTAAATGGCGGCGGGTTAAGTCTGAATTTAAAACCACACAATCATTTCCTTTGGAAAGAATGCGGAAAATATCATCAGCGCAGCAAAAAACTGCTCGAGTTTGTCAAAAGTTATAAACAGTAGCGGTCCATATAGCTGCGCATTGAGATATACGGAGAGCGGTGAGAAAGAAAATTAGGTAAGTCGTAACATATCAACATTACAAAAAATGTGGGAAACTCATAGAAAGGAACGCGAATTTTTTTAGTAATATTATCAAAGGACTTACTGATCTTAGTAAAAATACAGTAGTAAAAATTCAGTTGCAGTAACAGAGAAGTATTAATTGATATATTCCAACAAATTTGTTGTAGGCAATTCATCAGTCATGTTGGACAGACATAAGTACATATAGCTTGCTGCGGAATTATAAGACCTCCTAAGCAAGTCTGTCTGTAAACCTTGGAAAGCAACACAAAAATCGTCAAAGCTTAGGTCTTTGGATTGGAGAGATTTTGAAGGGAGCCTCGTCAAGTGAATAAATTCCTCAAAAATAGCAGCATTATCTAGTTTCGGGCAGACATACTATTTCAAAACAAGTGTCAGTTTGAGGAAGTAAAGAAATAACCCATCTGCGATCATTTTATTCACATACCTTGACACATTTTTCAAAGGACTTAGAATGGACACGTGCAACAACTTCATAGACAATGAGTTACTAGGCTACATACGTTGAGAAACGATCTTCTGAAATAAGTCATCGGAAACAAGAACTTTAAAAGAAGCTGAAAAGGAAGTGACCATTCGATCATGAAACAAGCGAACTCTCTTCCAGGCGATGGCTCTATGGAAAAGGGATATATGAGTTATAACCTCGTCGTAGTACTAGGATAAGTCACCGAAGATATAGCGAGGAAGTTCAAAGATCTCAGACTTATTATGTTCGTACATCATCGATGTAATTATAGTTATCATTAATAAATAAGTGGAAGAGTAGTGGCCGTAAAAGAGAGCCATGTGGTACACCAACAAAATTTAGAGGGAGGCTATAAGGTGAGATATTTATTTCTTCGAAACCAGTCTGTTTGTGGACTCAATCAAGTAGGCCCTTCAAGTAATATTCCTATAGCCAGATTACAATCCTGGTTCAATGGCTCGCTAGATTGGTGTCTGGAATCAGCAAAAAACACATCCTACAGGGAAATAGAAAACAGAAACATGCAGAAGAAACATTTCAACTACAAGAACATCAACAGAGAGTTCATGAAGTGAGCTACATCAGCTCAATCAGGATTAGCAGGATGGCCTCCAAGGTGTTTAACAAGCTGAAAAAAATAAGAAAGTAAGAAAAATCGAAGATGATGTCGTAATTCCCGGCAACGTATGAGCTTGTACTTCATTTCTCTATTGATTTTACGCTGTCCTTTGTAGTGCAGTCTGTTCCAATTATCATTCTTGACTAGCACAGTAATGAGCAGTTTTACACGTTCTGTACTATTCGGACTTTAAAGCCGCCCAAGGGTTATTACATTTTTAAAGCCAATTAAAAGCACTTCACATACCATTTTCATCGACCTGAATTTGGATGATGATACGAAATTCTCTTTAATTTCATTTAAATATCAATTTATAAAAAAAAAGAGGTGCATAAACCGGAAAATCCTTTTCCAATCATCTACAAATTGATTTCATGTCCTTGACCCGAGGCGACAAGAGTCACATATAAAAACTAGGGATGCGAATAAATTCTGGGATATGTAAATGGTTATGAAAGGGAAAAATGGATTTGTCGTCGTCGTCGTTGAAGCCATGACTAGGTATATGAAAGCGCAATAAAATGTGATATCATTGGTAAAATATTTTCATCCCTTTCAACGGCATATGCACATACGTAGATAGGGGATTCACCCCGGTAAAGCAATTCGCTGACATCAATTGGCACGAACCTCTTTATCGTTCATGCTGAACTGAAAAATTATTTGATTTCCCATTTCACATTTTACTGTTAGTCTACCTGATGCGTCAATGCCGCCAGAAAATGGGATCAATGTGGCAGGAGTATGGGACGCTATATATACAGATAGATATGGAAATACGTGGGGGATTTTGACTTTATTTACTTTCTCTTTTGGAATTTGTGATATTTTTATGCAACACTCGTACGGGAATCAAAACAGGATGCACTTAAATGAACTGTATGGAGATCTGTGTGTATATACAATAAGTCAGTCAATTTGTGGAGGAGTTAAAAAAAATGTTGTTTTTTTTTTAAAGGTCAATTTATGGGAGTAACAAATGGATTGTATTGCATTCTGTTGCTGACTTCACAGTGATTTTATATCGTGATTTAGCATGTCCTACAGTCGTTGCTGATTATCTGTGAGCATTGCCGACATACAAGCATTCTACAGATTTCCAGTTAACTCTGCCGATCTTCTCTTATGTTTTCTTTGTTAAGATCAGGGCTGCACAACAAATGCCTAATCTACAATGCATAGTAAAACCACGTCGTCAAAACGATATCAATTGCTGAATAATGCATATAAATACACGAAATAAGTAAGTAGTGGTAAGCTGCCAAATTAAACAGCTGTTGACCTATCAATTATCGTAAATGTAATTGCTTCCTCGATTTCATTGCAGAATTACATTAAAGGAAGTATTTGGTCTCAATAATTTATACTATAAGATTATAGCAAACTAAAAAGTTATGTAAACTCCCCTACATTGCTCTAAATTATGCTGAATACAGCTGAGGTATTACTACATCGTTTTTGCTGAATAACTACTACGCATAAGCTCGTGCTCATATCGTCAAATGAATGAAAGAGGAGAGATTTTTGCAAGCATGAATTTTCAAATGCATGAGTGGGAAGCAAACACTAAAATCTATGTCGTTTTGACGACAGACATAAGAGACTTCAAGATTGAAGATGATGGAAAACTGTCGAAATCAATTAACGATGATGGATCATGACATAATGTTGTTTAGATCAGCTCAGGCGATTTTCGCCGAATATTTAAATTCGGCGAAGCCTTCTTCGCGTTAAGTACCTACCAAAAGCATTGAGCGTCACTTAATGCTACGAATGGATGCTGCTTTTGTACTTTTAATTGTAAAAACGTGGGTTTATCAGTGCTTCACCAAAATCCTGTCCAAACAATAGTTTTCCAGAGGATCATCAGAATAAAAAAAAAAAAAAATCAAAGCTGACAGATCGATCGACAAAGCCATGGTAATTGTTTTCTGGAATTACAAAGCAGTGATTCTGGTAGATTTTTTGGAAGGGAAGAAGACACGGTCCAGAAAGCTTCTTCAATGGATATTATTCCAGCACAATAATGCACCAGTAGTTTCTTCATGGCGAATTAGAAGAATTTTTAGGGAATTTCGCTCAATAAATTTTAATTCAATCATTTTATAGCCCAAATCTGGCGCATTGTGATTTTCACTTAATCTTCTAAACAAAAGAAACACTCAAAGCGCACCCATACTGAAATTCCTTAATTGAAGAAAGGAGCGCTGTTCTGTCATGGTTCAGTAGAAAAAATCCTACTTTCTACAGAGAAGGTTTGAAAAGATGTTAACATCGCATGAAAAATATCCTAATGTGGAAGAAATGTACATAAAAATACAATTTAAACAATTACAGATGTGTGTTTGGTTTAGGTAGCCTGAGAAATTTTTGATTCACTCTCGTATATAGAGATTAGGACTCGAAACAATTATTTCTGTAGGAAAAAAACATAAAGAAATCCAATACTGGACATGGTATCAAGCAAAATGGTTACAAAATATTATTTCAGTTTACTATTCAAGGTAAATATTCCAAGTATGTAACAAGGAGTTCTAAAATAGGAGCAGGACAAATATGGCGTAAAACTTCAGCTCACCAGCAGTAGTCATGGCGCAAAGAACAAAAACTCGATCTTCAAGCAAATGGATCAAATAAAGACATGAGACATACTTCAGGCAAGAGAAAATATTCATCAAATGCCTATCACAAAGGAAACCTCTGGAAGCAACTAAGAAATATTATGGTGGTGCAAGAACTATCATTCAGAGGTGATGATACAACATTGGTAGAGAACCACGTGTGAAAAATGAATATGATGGGAAATTAGAAGAACACAGTTGCGAAATTAAACGAAAAAAAAAAATAATTATGGCACAGTCGGCATAAAAAAAGAATGTCTAAGTTCGTCAGTCCACAGCATCGATATTAATGGTGAAAAGCAGAGTGCCGAAATGATTACCTTGTGGAACACCAAAAATATATTTTTGATTTCAGAGAAAAAAACTCATCGAAAGAGAATACTCTTTGTACGGTGAGATACGTATTAAGGCAAAATAATCTAACAAAACGAGAAGGAAAGACGAATAACCAGTATTATCTTTTCTATAACTATGTAATACCACGATGTACGGAATGGGGTAGGTACATACATGTAGGATTGTAAACACAGGATGCAATCAAAGCCGAACGCAGGAAGCGATAATGTCTGAACGACGCCAACTGAAGAGGGGAACTAAAGGAGAAGATTAAGAACGAGAACGAGAAGAGATCATCATCATGTCAGAGGAAGGAGACTGTTGTAAGATTTTAGCTTAAAAGAAAAAAACTTAAAGTATACAAAAAAAAAACATTGATATTTATGACAACAATTTCTAAGTATAGAGCTATGACGGGTAAATTTGTTAAAAAGTGTCCAAAATCGGGGTCAGTGAATATCGCGAAGTTTCATCGTCGAATTCGGTAATAACAACGCAAACAGAGAGCACAGAGGTTCGACTAGTAATGAATGAGATTCGGGGACTGATTCCAGAATTCAGTCCTGGGTATGCTAATAATAGCCTTCCCGCCCAAGAATGGATACAAATAGTCGACACGATGAAAAGGGTTTACCAATGGTCTGACCAGCGTACACTGCTTTACGCGGCGCTGAGACTTAAAGGTGCCAGTAAATATTGGTTTCAAGGTAGGCAAGAAGATATAAAAACTTGGGAGCATTTTAAGGTAGAAGTTCATACAATTTTTCCACATTTATGTGATGAATCCTCGGTTCACATGCAGCTTTTGTCAAGGAAACGACGTGCTACGGAGCCGATAGAAAACTATTTCTATGAAGTGCTTTCATTAACGAAACGCGCAAACCTCAATTATGCCGCTGCTATTAAATATTTAATATTGGGTCTTGACAATAAACATTTGAGCAATGTATTAATGGGGGCGAATTGTCATTCAACCAATGAAGTTCACCGACGGATCAAAGCGTATGAGGGTATAGTAGAACAGGAGCAGAATAGGTCCCTTTTACGTCCATCGACAGAAAGCAACGGGCCCTTCAAGTTACGACAAAACAAAAATATGACAAAGGCTCAAAGAAACTTAAATTTGCCACAAGAAATCAGGAAACAGTTCGATGTTTCCGCTGCGGCAAGGTAGGTCATCTGAAATCGCAGTGCAGGACTATGACGGACAAGAGAAATATGCAGATATCAGAGCGGTCTCTTAGTTTTCACGGTACTTGCTATCGCTGCGGTAAGCTAGGACACAGAGCAAACAATTGCACGCTGCAGACTAAATGAGACCATGGTGTTGCCTTGATGATTTTAAGATTTCGGAAATATCGTCAGATTCAGAGTCAGAAGAAGAGACAAGCTTATATATTCAACAATAATAAATTGTTATCGCTTAATTGAATAATAATAATTTACTAATATTCTTTTGTTGTTTTAATTTTTACTAGCTCTCCAGTTTCAGCAACCATTATGCCAGCATGCAACAAAAACAAATTATTCTGGAAGTGGTTCACTAACTTTGGGAGCCCCGGGTGGTTGATAACTTTGCTGGGAGTACCGGTGTGACGAAAATTCTGGGAGTCCCAGGTGGTTGATGACTTTTCTGGGAGTACCAGTGTGAAAAAAAAATCTGGGAGTCCCAGGTGATTAGATAACTTTACCGAGAGTCAAATCTATATCAGGAGTCCTTGTAGAGTGGAAGTCTCGACGGTTATTTTGATTACTGAATGATAGTAGCATGTCGGGAGCCCCGGCAGTTAGGATTTCGTTGAGGACAACGAGAACGACAAGGTCGGATGGCCGAGCTGTTCACGCTTTGGATCAAAATCCCCGATTCAAAGGAAAATTAAATGAAGATAACGTCAGCCCGTGGCTATGGTAGTGAACACAAAAGGACGTCGACAATGTGCTAGAAGAAAATCAATAAAACCAGATTATTTGCCTTTTAGAGATAATTCAGAAGAGACAGTCAGTGAGTGAAATCCGAACAGGCATGTCGACAATGTCCTTGCACGGAACGCTACGTAGGGGCGCAGTATGAGTTAGGCGAATATAAATATAAAATTCTTAATCTTTTAATTTATATTGGGGAAATCTTTGCTAGAAAGAGTTCATCTGAAGATTTAGGCAGGACATATAACGATGACACCATTGCACGAATCATATCCAATCTCAAGAAATCAGGAAGAAGTTAATAGCGCTCATCACAGAATACAAAGCAAATGAAAACCCACAGATAGAACAATTTGAAATGCACATTATGTTGAAAGATGAAACACCGATTCATCTGACCCCCAGAAGGCTACCTCAAATGGAAAATAGCTTTGTAGCTAAACAAATCGATGTATTGTATCGAGGATTGTTGTAAACCCAGAATACAATCAAAGCCGAACGTAGGAAGCGATAATGTCTAAATGACACCAACGAAGAGGGGAACTAAAGGAGAAGAACAAGAACGAGAAGAGATCATCATCACGTCAGAGGAAGGAGATTGTTCCCGTCAGCTGCAAGTGACGGACTGAATTTTCCAATAAATACGACTCAAGGAGATTATGGAAATATGGAGAATAATATCTGATTTGTGCTAAAGATGTGCACTCTGATTGTTGAACTATAAACTTTCGCCTGCAAGCTCATCATTGCTACTATGAGCTTGTAATAAGTATAGCAAACTTTTTCACAGAAAATGTTTGTCGTACCTTTGAATCTGTTCGGCTATTACAAAGTGGGGAATGGACGGTATAAGATTTCCTCTTCTGTCAAAATTTGCTACTCATTCATCAAGTGGGCTGGTAAGCTCCACAGTGAGTTCAGGAAGCAAGAAGGTAGGTATACCTCATATTTCTATTGTATACATGCAAGGACCATGGGACTATTTACGAACTTTGAACCATGATATTTGCATCCACAATCTTGAACTATTCAGTTCCTTAAAATTTTTCGAGATGGACAAAACGATAGACTGTGGGTGCCTATCAATGAAATAGTTGCTCGATTAGCGAATAAGAACGAGCAGTTTCGTTCATCGAATTGGAGTCTAAACCAAAATTCAATGTAAAGAGAAAATCAGGGTGGAATAACATTCCTATGCGAAGGCAGGAGAAAATGTTTATACATTGGGCAAAAGAAATTAAGAAACCAAAGCTAAAACTAAATTAAATGACTTCGTAACTAAACCACGCCTTTTCAAATAAATACCTTATATAGGAATGATTGATAGATAACGAGTGTCGTTTATGGATAAGCGAAACAAATAGTTATACCTAATGCAAAATATTTGTCTTTCTTGTTTCAAACATTAACTCACTACTCCCAATGTATTTGAACAATTAAATTCTAGATGATCCCCCGTTTTTCGTGTTTCCAACTATTACAGGTATACTGTGTATATAACTAAATGATTATGCATGCAATAATGCTTCAATTAAATTCCTACGTAATACCCCCATGTTATAAAACGTGTTCATAGCAAGTAGGCAAAAAGCCATCTAACAAGTGTAGCAGCCACCAATTGTCGATGAATGACATTCCTAGCAACTTCTCTCCCAAGGTTACAAATTGGCTTGGCTGTAACTTTTCCGGTCGCAAATTGCAAAACAATTGCCTCAATCGACCAAAGTCCTAACTCAAATAACACTCTCATTCGAGTTACATGATTTGATGTGAAAGAAAGTAAAAGCAAAAGTTTCAGCAAAATTGTTACGGCAACGAGCACGTTTCTCGTTTGAACTTTTCTATATAGCCACGAGGCCACATCGTCCAAAAAGCCCTCCACCCTGAAGGCTGCACCACTGACACAATTCTCACAAAACGCATAAAGCGAACCGCATCAAGTAAAATACATACGATTTCAGGGACGACAACGTACGATATTAGCTTTCGATGTTGAAGCTTCCAATGGCCAAATTCGTACGCGCTGCAACTCTTATCGTATTTGGGAATGAACTAAATTACCCGTAACGAGGGTATACATTGAGTTCGAGTGTACACAGCACGAATTGGAAACCACTTTGAAATAGCAGCCAACGGCACAATGCAATGCCCAAGTAAACACTGCAATTATACCCCCTATATATTTGGGGCTCATCTTCCCCAATTACCACAGACTCGGCCCCAAATGCCAACAACCGCTCATTTCTACTTTGCAGTACTTGCTCCCCCCCGCTCCGTAAATTGATTGCACATTCCTTATCCAATTCCAAATCATTTGATGAAAGCTCGATGTTATCGCCGCTTAAGGGTACCAAGTAAAATTAGAACTACATGGGGGCGAGAAAAGGTCGGACGAATACCCAGCGATAATCTTTAATTAACTCCCGACTGAATGCCGACCCCAGCCTTCACCCCTAATTTCCTTAGGGGGCTTAAGAAATTCTATTTGGGGTAAATTCACCGATTAAAAAGGGAAGGGAGAAAGTTCATGTTTTTATACCCTAACACCCACACTTGTTGGCTGAAGGTTTTATAGCTGCATACATACACACATTCAAAGTGAAGACGATTATTTTTACTTCCTCCACACCACCCTATTCAAATTTTGATTCGTCCTTCTTTTGATTATCTTCCCAAAGCACGGCTGATTTTTAACAAAAGACTTAAGAGCGACAGGAATACGAAAAAAAAAAAAGAACCCAGGAGCACAAGTCATAACGGACAGAGTCCTTCCGATTCCTGACTGAAAGGTAACTCCAAGCTCCTACTTCTTGCCGGCTAACGGATCAATAGAATAGGTTTCCGGCTAAGGACTGCCAGGCCAGGCCAGACCGTTCTTTTTTTCCTTTGGCGTTTTCGTCACCACTGTCACCTCACCACATCTATGTAGATCTGGATGTCTCGTGAAAATTTGCATTTTACCTATTGTGTCCCTCTCATTAACAATTGAAATTTTTTCCTTTTGTCTTACGCATTTTTGATTGCATCCTGTTTCGTGCGTTTTTTTTTTTGTTCTTTCTACTTTTTCCAGGAGTGTCCTTGACGTTGAAAGGGAAAATTTTCAATAAATTATCACAATGAATGCATGCAGGCGCATGGGGTAAAGAGAGTAAAATATGCAGAAAAGCAGAAGAAAAAATCGATAAATTGTGTGGAAAATCAACAGCAGACGCAGAGCAGCAGGCATTGAACCAGACCAGAATAGTTAAGAGAAACATTTAAATTACTCCCAGTCTCTCCACCCGTCCCGAACGGACAAAGTCCTTGACTCTGAGAGAGTTACACGGAAATTGCGAGTCGCTCGCAATCGCAAACGCAATGAGTACATGAGTCGAAGACTGAGTTTTTTTACTGCTTTTAAGAGACATCGAAGAGACAGATGAACTTTTTCTTGTAGGATTGAATTTGTTTGGGTAATAATGGCCAATGGTAATGGAAATTGGCTTGCCTTGCGTTGCGATTGCGAGTTAGAAATTTTGTGTGCTATTAGCATTATACAGTAATCACTAAACGAGGGGCACTGCCAAGTTAAAGGAAATTTTACCATTTAGTTTTTTAAGAATATTTTTACAATAGTTGTCAGAAAGAGCCTGCTTAGACGGACGGATCACTCTGGCATATCTACCTCAGGGAACTAACAGGCGGTATAGACAGAACAAGCAGCTCTTGAGCAATGCAATTCTTATTCGGCGATTCGAGTCACATTTCCATCCCATTTTCATTTCGATTTTTATTTGGAGGCAGTGTTAGCAAATAGACTAATATAATCATGAGGCTCATTCTTAGGTAGGTACTTCTCAAAGTACATCTCAAACTACTGATCCATTTTGAACAAGGGCAATGATCTTTATCTATTTCGGAAAAGTCAAGAAATGTAATAATTACCATCAATCACTCCTGTTTTCACCCGACGAAGTACGTCCGATTAGATGGCGAGCATGAAAGTTTTTCTAGTTAAAATATGTAACATTAACCCCATAACGTCATAAAAATAACTGTGTGTAACTCAAATAATTATCGCAGCGGCTAATTGAAGTAAAAAAATAAATGTTCGTAATATATCCAGATAGATCTAAGTAACTAATAAGGAAACCAGTGCTAAATACCGTCCAAGTTAAGGTGAAACAGCTCACGCCGAAATATATTTAGCTAGTAATGGGTCGTTAGAATTCGAATTTCTGATACATAGGCGACCATCTTTTTTCTTTGCCGTAGTAATGCAAATCTTTGCCACAAATAACTTTAACTTTAATTTTTTTTAGTAACTGTCCGTAAGGTCCTAGTGGCCTAGTCGCCCTATTTTTAACCGAACCTATCCCCTTGGCGGTCGCTTTAACACATAGATAACAGCTTGCTTAGAGAACAGGACATGTAAAATGAGTGCCTTGCTCAAATACTGCAGGAGAATTTCTCTCCGTCCAAAGAGGATGTAGACTGCTCTCATTGTAGTAAGGCGCAAGAAGGTAAATCGAAAAGACCTAATTTATCATCATCCATATCAGATAAGGTTTTTTGATGATGGTTTCTACGAGTTATTGGTGGGATCACAAACCAACAATCATGCAATGCTTAAAAATATATGTTCAATGAAGTGTAGGCGAAATGATTTTTTTTTTTTTTTCTGTAACTAAGCGAATACAATGAGTTTCCTCAAAGAAGTATGTTTTGGGAAAATACCAAGTATGCAGGACGCGAACTTGTCTCTTCGTCTCTTTCTTGAGACAACTTCAGTGCTATGTTTTCGAATCTCTATTTTTACTCCAAACAGTTGATACATTTTTTTGTATATCTAGATGAGAACTATAGGACCACCATGGCGGAAACACCTTACTATTAAATGCGTCAGCTTTTGAAGTTACTTGCAAAACTGGCGTAGTACATTTTTTTTCATTACAGTCAGTTAAATTTGGGGGAAATATTAATTTTCTATTCTTGGTTCGGCAAAATGTGACATTTTCTTCCAAGCTGGAACAGTTGGCTTAGAATTTAAAGCAACAGGTTACATAAGCACTATTCGAGATAACATATAAGAAAAATAGATTTATAAAAAAAAAAATGTAAAGAGCTGAAAAACCATCACAGGGTGTTTTCTCGAAAACAAAAGAAATGTCTATAATTTGAAAAATACATGACTTAGATTGTTTTTTATAGGTAACTGTTATGATTTTGTCATGACACCACTTTGTATATCTCTACACCACATAATGATTGCTCGGACTTCGATTCCGTTGCATTTCAAAATCAAATAATTGAAATGTGTGCCTGGCGGCTTCAATTCGATGACAGATCCCTTTATCAAACTATATTTGATATTCGAATCGGCTTCGGAATCCATTTCAAGGCCTAAAGCGAAGCAATCATTGTGGCCACTAATTTACACTACTTGCAGTCTCTTATTGAACATGATAGTCTTCTTCTAATTACGTCTGCAATAAACTCGCGACCATCACCATCAATCTAGTTAGGTAATAACTTACTAGACAATTTCCTGGAAGGATGGATTTATTTTGATGCTCATGATTCTGATCGAAGATTGCTTATTTCTATGCAGTGGAAATCTGAGTGATTTAGCTCTTTAGATATTAATCATATTTATGTTTGCTGTAAATTATCTGTACTAACTACTCTATTACTCTGATCACTGCCACGCTACTAAGTTACCACCTTATGGTTGTTTTACCTAATTTTCGTCCTACTTTTTTTCTGTGTTTACTTATTAATGTTCATAATTGACTGATTGTCTGTACACAGTCTTACCACATTATTAATCGTAGTTTATTCCATGTTATACCTTATTTCGCTAAGTAAGCTCCTTACTTTGTTACTTTATCCTTAATATCTATCTATCTGTTATTAATCCTATTTATCCTTTTTCTCTGAGTTAAACCATAATTCGTTAAGTTACCTGCATCTTGGCCAGAGCTGTACATTAATCGATTATTTCAAAAATTACATAAATACCTTATGATTACGTTGGAATAAAAAAAAAAATCCGTTAATTATGATTACCTAAGAATCGTACTTAAAATTTTACAATTACTACATACATGGCAATCGCGCAAAAGAATTGAATTTTACTTGGTTATGTTTTCAATTATGCAATTACTTCCGATTCATCAAAATTATTTAAAAAGTAATCAATGATTACTTCAAGACTACTTCCTTGAGATAAACTAGGTTAAATAAAATGTCGAAGTTTTCTTTATTTAAATGAAAACAAACTTGTATTGCCATTGCGTTTATGATTCAAATGCCCTTCAAATAGGCGGGTTCAATGTTAAAGTGAACCAAGTCCATAAATTGATAAAATGAGTTAAAAGCGAAACGCGAACGTATAACTTGAATTCCTTTAAAGGAAAAATAATCCCAGTTTGAAAATTATAATTAGAATTTTTGTATATAATTGTGCGGCAAAAAGTTTGGAATATTCTAAGAACTATAGAAACAAAAAACATAAATTAAAAATGCTGCCTTAATAATGAAAACAATGACAAAGAAAAAAAAATTAAAAGAAATTAAATAACAAGCTAGAATTGGTCCAAGACCAATTCTTATGATACCCTAGATGAATGCTTTTGCAGTGGTTGTTCGCATATATTTCTAGAACGGTTCGTCGGACAGAAAAAATGATTAAACCAATTTTATAGAATTTGATATTATGAAGAAGTTTTCGGTACATTAAAACCGTATAGGACTTATCGTTTTCACAGTATACGTAAAAATCAAAATTTTTTATATGGTAATACCAAGAAGGGGTTGCCCGATTTAGCCCATTTTTGAAATTGTATTTACTATTTTTATAAAAAGACTGTCATTTTTGTATGGCAACCATACGAAGGAGTTACCCGATTTGTTCCATTTTTGAACTTAAACTTAATTATTTTTCTAAAAAGCCCGTGTGCAAGATTTCAGTTCTCTAGGTACACGCGTTCTCGAGTTATTGTACGGACAGACAGACGGACATGCAAAAATCAAAATAACTTTTGATATTATGTGTGGGTGTCTAATCCACTTTGCTCTACCATAATTATTTCTATGGGTTACAAACGGAATGACAAACTTAGTATAGGTACCCTATAGATTTTATCTAGTGTATAAAAAATACTGTAAGTACAAGAAAAAAACACGAAATCTTAAATGTTAAATTACAATTATAAACAAACTGATATACACTAAAAAAAAAAGGATTAAAAAGAAAAAGATAGAATAAATGCTGAGAAAAGGACATTAATTAAAACCAAGTTAAAAATTATAACAACTAAAATATTAATACTGAAAAACTTGACAATTTAGTTTTTTAGGAAAAAACAAAAGATTCAAAGAACCAAACATCGAAATCGTTAGTAGCGTTCAGGGAACTTAGGTCACTGGGCAGTGGCCTAAATAGAATAATGGCACTTTAGAAACCCCTTGAATAATATGTCGAGGCAACCGGCGTTTTGAATATTAGCTGGAAAATTATTCCATAAATGAAAGATCTAAGCATGGTAAGAATCCTCAAAGATGGCTCTGCGAAACCGTGGCATGACCAAATTTCGATTCCTGGGTGATTGACAATATTGAAGCAAATATTTTGGGGTGTTCGTACGAAGTAAATTAAAATAGAAAGTAAAGCACTCCTAGGTTGAGATAAGTGTCGAGCCTGCGTAAAGCAAAAAAAAAATTGAAGCAGTCATTGAAGGCAACTTCCAATTTACGTCTACATGTGCTGTCAAGCTTAGGAAATACCTAGCTTCCGAACGTGAAGTGTGGCAAAAGAAGTACTTTAACAAGCTGTAGTGACATTTCTTTGCTTAATATGATTACAGCACTTCATATTAGAGTTGATAATTATACCTAGATTTCTAACTCTATTCACTAGTGAAAGAGCAGTTCCGTTGAGCACAACTGCTGGAAGCCGGTCCGTATGAAGATTATTGATGTGGTGTATCAAATATTGTGATTTGGACGGCTTCAGCTTTGGTTGATTGTTTACTGACAATTTGTGTATATCTTTCAGATCGTTATTTAAGCGGGTAAAGCAATTCTCTATTAGCCCAATCGGCCTGTCTAGGTATATGCGAACATCGTCAGCATGCGCATAGATTTTCACATCCTTTATAACTTTCGGTAGGTCAATAATAAAGACACTAAACAAAAGATGGCCAAGCACTAATCCCTAAGGAACTCCGCAATAAAACGGTAGAAGAACAGATAAAGTATTTTCGACTTTAACCTGCTGCCGCCTGTCAGTTAGGTAATTGCAGATTAATTGAACTGCAGAAGAAGAAAAGCCTACATTTGAAGACAGCTTATCCAAAAGCTTATGATGATTAATACTATCGAATGCTTTGAAAAAATCCAAGAGCACAAGAACGCCTAAGTGGTCTAATTAAAGAGTAAGAGCCGGCAAGAAGAGAAACACTAAATGCTTGACAAAGGTATGTGCATTTTCTCACAGCAACAATGAACCAACTCTAATCAATATTATCAGTTATCAGTGAACTCAACTCGGTTCACTTGAGCAATTAACCCGCCAATTATAGCTTACTTTTCTATTTTCCATAGCTCCAAATAATAAATGCAAAGAAATAGTAGTCGTAAAGTAATAAAAAAATATTCGTAAAGTAATCGTGAATAATTTTAGAGGAATTACAAAATAATTGTGAAGTAATCATTGATTTTAAGGAATCGCAAGTATACATACAGAATTGTATAATCGGAAACATAACCAAGTAAAAATTTAATTCTTTTGTGGTAATCATTGATTACGATTACGGTTATCAGGAATTGCAATTGGACAATTTTAAGTACGATTCATATCGTAATCAAGATTTTTTATTTCCCATGTAATCGTAATCATAATGGTAATTTAATTTATACAGCGATGAGTTAAAACTAGCTAAATGGGGTTTAGTGCTCAATAGGTGCCATTACTTTTGTGATTTTATTCTTAATTACGTTGACTTCGCTGTATAACCAACTTTAATTTATATTGCGCTTATGCCTAAATAAGTTTTTAATACTAATTAGGTAATTAAAACCTGCTGCAAGTGTTATGATTAACTGTTTTTTTTTTCATGTATTCTTTTTAAGCACGTGCAAAGTAAGGAAGGAGTAGAAACAAATACCTGCATCTTGGCAATGCCATATGCCACCACAAGAAAGATTTTAGTTCTCCCTCCAATCCCCACCAAACTCAACTTGCTCTTTATATGCAACTATATGCTCCCTGCACAAAATCTCATTCTCTTCTACAAAATTTAAACAGAGTTTCTCTTTATATGTCTCTCGTCCAGTCGTTATGCCTATTCCAAAAGCTAAAATGAATTTTCTTGTTTGGAATTTTTAGATAATTTAGAATCAAACAACCTTGAAAATCTTCTTTGATTCAAAAATAATTTTAAATAAATGAAATAAATGTTAATTTTGCATAATACATTCCTCGCACACAAAAATTTAATTACAGTTTTTACTACACAAGAAAACTTAACTGGAAATTTGCATAAAACTTACTTTCATGAAAACACTGTACTGTGTGTACGTATCCCCTTCAAATCGGCTTTTTATCCTCCAAACAAAGAGGACATTTTCTCCTTCCTTGAGCGACACCACCACGTCTTCTAGTAGTTAGTAGAGGCCAACAGCAGAAGGCAAATCCAAGCAAGGTTTTTTATTAAAAATTAAGAAAAATCCACGAAACACTTGAGATAAAAATTTCACGTTAAAGAAGCACGTATTGTATACACAAACACACTTACACACATGAACAAATCACCGAGAAAACTATCTTGCGTTTTCTCTCGCAGCTGTAAATGCATCCCACAGATGCACGAGCACGAGCAGGACCGAGTGATTTTGGTCTAATTGGCACATTGATGAGAGGTCGTCACTGATTAGATTCTAATTCCGTGTAAAATGAAAATTGACAGGAATCAGCAGCAGCAGAGGGTTCCTTCCTTCCTCCTGCTGTTCCTACATCATTACGAAATCGGGCATTGCCCTTTTTCTTCGACGTAAACCGGAAACAAATCACTTTTTCTACACCACACCACCAGTGACGGACGAAATTATTTGTGTGTGACACCACTTTCTGCTGTTGCACAGCATCAGTCAGATTTTTTTTTTTCAGTAGGCAGATTAACAAAATCCACCCTCTCCCTCACAACAGATGCTGCAGCGAAAACTTATCAAAGTTAATTAAATCAGAAAAATAAACAAAACACTATTCGACCACTCCACTTCGACTTAATAGTAGTAAAAACACAAAAACCGCGAATTATTTTTTACTTTTTTTTTGTGAGATTTTCTTTTCTTCTTTTTTGTTTACAAACTCATCGCACTTCCATACCACACACAACTCACAAACAACACTCTTGTGTGACAAAAAAAAAAAAAGGTTAGACCGATGAGCGAACTAGTAAGGGGGCGGCGATGGACGGTAGATTTCAACAAATTCACGACCTCGCGGCTTGCAATTTCCAACACATCCCGATTCCCACCACCACCAGGCCAAGCCGAGACCAGTTTGTTTTAATTAGCAGCGGGCCCCGTGTGAGAATTTAATTCTTCATAGAAAACGGGATTTCGTCGCTTTCGACCTGATTATTGATTAAATTTTTTGCACTTTAAGGTTCACCGATCGCTTAAAAAACTCCTCAATGAATTTTACTTTTGTGCGTGTGTTTGTTTAGAGTGCTCCATCATTAGAAGAATTTTTTATTTTACACACCCGGACTAAGATTATCCACGACACGACTGGAAACGTCACCGAGTTTACAAGTTTGCGAAGCTAAAACCAGCCAGAGCCAGTGCCAGCCAACCAAACCCATCTTCTTCGTTGTAAAATTTGTAATTAAAGAGCGAATTTGAAGAGCTTTTATCTGAAACAACAACACGAAATGTGTGCAGTGCAGAGTGGAGTGGAATGTGAATTTTATTAGATGAGAGAGAAATGTTAGTTCTCTTAAAATAGAGAATAACGGACAATAATTGAACGAGACGGAAACTATTAATGAGAAATAGCAATTTAATCGTTTGACGAAAGAATTTTGATTACTTTGTGCTTTTTTCTTATAAGAAATTCGTAAATCGCTTTTGCTTTTATACCAATTCGAAAAGGTGCAGATACAACAAATCCTAATCTATTTGCTCTCAAAACACAGTTAGTTTACACATGCATATATACTGTATTTGGATGTAGTAAGTTTCTCGCCATTTTGTTTCAAAGTGTCAACTCAAATTATGCTAAATTTTCTACATAACATGCTTATCGCCATCTACTTGTGATTTATAATATCTGTATATTTTTCTTTTTTTAAACTATTACTCTCCAGATGGCTGATGTTGTGAATTACAGTTAATTTTGAAATTGAGTATAGAGAAGAAAAAAATCAACAAAACAATTAATTTAAGTACGCTGAATTTAGATTTTATTAATTCAGTCAGCAGAAAAGAAAAATAAATTGTCTAAGTTGCTTAAAACACCTGAAATAAATCAGAAGTAAAATCTAGAGTGCGCTTTTATTTGCTGGATACTAAAATAAACGAAAAAAAAGTGATCTCAGTTTAAATTCAAGCATAATTAAGGAAATTTGGAGTTACTGATATGAGATAAAAAAAAACAAGCGACAGTTACAGTAGTAAACCAACCAAAATGAAGCACGTATGAAAAACGAAAATAAATGGTAGGTACACAACCATCTGTTTGCGGGATGTGTTTTTTTATAAACGTATCAAAAGGACGAGTTCTTTCATTATATCACAATAATACACCAATAAATTACAATAGATTTACGCTATTTGCATACATACATGGTTGAGAAAATTTTTTGTTTTTATGAGATTCTCTAGGGGCATGAGCGTGTAGGTTCCTATTTGGCAAATAACTAATTTCGCTCTAGCCTTAGAGCTCATCAGAAGTTTTTCAAAATCTAAGCAAACAAACGTTATGTTTGCTCTGCTGTGTACACTGTACTGTACAATTTATTTCTAAACAAGTTTAGTTTTCTTTGTATTATTTCAATATGCGTGATTCGAAATCTGATTTCAATTCCGAAACTATACTTTTGTGCCTTTCCACACTGTGGTGAAAGGCTCGGCTCGGACTTTAGCGCAGACATTCCGGTACGGGGCAAGTGCGTGTTGAGGAACCGCACACCTGCGTGAAACATTGTGCACGGCTCTTTATAATATGTTTAATTGGGCAATTCAAGTCACGTGAGTGTTTCGTTTTCTGTAGTAGTGCTTGACATGTAATTCCATGTATATATGTGATAGTATAATAAGGTAGTGTGGACAGACTATTTGATTTATATATAAATTGAGAACGTCGCTAGCAGCGACACCTCTTGCAGAAATTTCAGCTTATACTTTTCAGTTTTCATCAATGATCTAGTTTAGACGGATAAGTATAAGCCTGTTTAGAGGTATAAGGATGCTGCCTCTGCTGGGCGGGGGCAGAAACGAAGTGCAACTTGAAATTCAAAGCCAGCACCGGCAGCTCTTGAGGCAACACGTATTTTTATTTCTATTTTTATTATAAGTCACGCGATTATTCCAGTTTCAAGCATTGCAGTGTGTGGATGTTATTTGTTCTAAACGACTGTAAGGCTGCAAAGGCAGCAAGTTGACTGATGTTACCATGAAGGGTATTTTGAGGCACCACAAAGCGCACCTTATACTGACCCGTCTAAACTAAGTCATTGAACGAACCCAGCCTCGCCTGTTGGATAATGGATGAAAAAAGAAAGAAGACGTGAAGAACGTGAATTCCTTATGGCGATTAAAGTTAAAACATAATGAGAGGAAAACAGCTACAAAGTTAATGTTATATGTTTCCCAACATTAACTGTAATTTATTTGTTTTAAAGTAAATTTCTCCCCTTATTTATCCGCTAAAATTTAAGCACATTACAAAATTATACCAAAATAGACATCTATAATACTTGATATATGAAATTAAAATCGAATTCTGTTGGATGATCAATACAGTTTCAAGTGCTGAGATTAATGTTCGAGTTTTTAAAGTTAGTAGCCAAATCCTAAAGTTGTATGTTGTCAACCCCCCCCCCCCCCCCCGTCATCTAGTCATGTAATGCATGTAATGAGATTAATACAAATATTTCTCACTCCGATTACAATTACAATACGAATTATTTAAGTAGCAAAACTTAGGTGAAAGCCAGCATTAAAAAAAAAACTGACAAAATTATAAAATTTTACCAATGGCAGCATATCAACATCCAAACAAGGAACCATCCGCTCACAATAACTATGTTTCGTATAGAAACTTTTGTTTCAAGCCAATTCCTTTTGCGGACTTGACACAGTCAGAGATTTGAAAGAACGGAAAAGGCTTAGGTATAATTTGTGGTTGAAAAAAAAAATTGCAAGTGTCACGCTTAACAAAACTCGGACATGCATTTCCACTATAAAATTCTTATTTTTTATGCATGATGTTCCAAGTTGGCTTTTTTCATTACGGGGGCCTCTCATCTTCATAAATTCAAAGGCCCAATAAAATGACTTTCTCCTACCTATTCTTACCTCATTCATTTAGGTCATCTGGGTACTATCCATACGTGCGTCGTCGCTATGGTAGTTATGAACCATACCGCAGTAGCTCAACGTATAGATTACATCCACAAATTATACTACTTCGACCATAGTCGCCTGGGATATTCAACAGAAGCACACTACTGCGGTCCAGCAACGTTAGTTACAAATCATTTTTCCTTGTGTAACTTCGCCTGGTCTGCTGAGCTTTCTTTAATCCCATTTTCTGTGCCTACATATATATAATAAAAGTCAGAGCGTCGAACAAATAAATTTACTTTAATTGCGATCCCCAACTCCATACCGGGAGAATGAACCATGAGCTCCAACTTTAAAAGATTCGTGACTGCACAGAGGTGATGTCGACCACATTACTACTATTTACCTACGTTAGTCAACGTCCAATTACAACTTTGCGGTTCTGCCGATGACCAGATTCATATTTTAGACTTCAGCAAGTGCAACACTTGCTGTGTCTTGTCTCTGAATATGGTCTGTCGGACGGTCGGTCGAAGTCATTGCACTCTCAATTAATATCTCGCTAGCAACTGGCTAAGGTGTATATGCAGATTAGGCATCGATCTAGACTTAGAGAAGAAATTATAAAAATAGAAAGACCAAGTTATGCAGAGATTGAGGCGCAATAATTCATCAGAGTTATTAGCGTGACGGTGTTGATTCGTTTGTTCCTTGGAGTTGATTGCATTGAAAGTTTTTTTTTTTCTTTTGTACAACGAGGCATGGATGAGATCAATTGAAAGGTCGTGCGTGATCGATACATTCGCAAACTGGGTTAATTGGTGCCCCTGTCTGTAAGTCCACAGGTGTTCACAGCTATCATGCAACTTTAATGACATGTTTGGACATAAACGAGCAACTGAAAATGTGTTCGGATATTGCAAATCTATTGGAGAAGCAAATTCTTCGTATGCTGATTGGAAGTGATAAACATAAAACTCAAAGTCCACTAGGGCAGCGGATTGGTGAAAAGTATTAAAAAAAAAAAGAATGTAATAGAAAAAGGAGTTGAAGGATTGGACTAAAGCAGAAAATAAACCTAAAACCATCGGGCGTTAGGATACTGTTAAGAATAGTGTTATTTAACTTCTCTCTAAAGTGAACAATTCGAAAGAAAATTCATTTCGTAAATGTCTTAAGCATGTTATGACCCTGTTTAGACGGGTCAGTATACTGCTTCTGCCGCACGAAATTTGTAGGAAGAGTAATGCTTACTTCCTACCCGCAACCATCAGCATACTGATCCGTTTAAACTAGGTCTATCAACTACTCTACAAGGATAAGCTTACAACATCGGACAATGCGTGATCGGAATGCTTTACATATTAACACCAACAGTCCAACAGTTCCACTATTATAATCCCTTTTTCTTGTCGACGATTGCGGAAATTCCTTTACGTCTTCCCTAAAAGCTTCAATATTTTCGGCTGAATATCACCTTCAGAGATTTGTGCCAGTCTCTTCAAATCATACCGCTAAATATCGAATTGTTTATACAGTAGCTAGTGGGTCTCGGACGATTATGAAAGCTTAGACGAAATTCACGCCTGACGAATTATTACATCAATTTAAATATAGTCACTATTAATCCGCATTCTTGAGGTAAATATCGTTCGTTCCATTGTATACGAATAAAAATTTTGCAGCTACCGAAATTCCACTGACATTAGCTGTCATTTGTAAAAAAATTATAACTTTTCCCGATAGGGTGATATTTTTAGCGCCACCTGTTGCAAATTGTCAGACAAAAAAAAATACCTATATCACTAGGCAATCGCATAACTTGGCTCCATAAATCATGGGATATCATATTGAAGTTCAACACCCCCACATAAATGTTGTCTGTGAAAATTTCCTGATCACTTTAGTTTTATTTTTTCCACATTTAGGCTTATCTCCCTTTCTGGTGTTACCTCTGAGGACAACGGCAATGTGTTAACAACACTTGCTTACTTCATGCACTTTTAATTCCTCAGATTACGTACAACTCGAAGCAGGAATGATATCTTCCTATTATACATGATCAGCTAGTTATAATGCTGCTTTTATGAAAATCGTACTGAGTCTTCCTAAAATAAGACATGTTCCGTTTAGGTTCCAGTCTAATCTCTGCTACCATGCCATGTAGAAGCTATCACATCAACGTGTATATAGCCAAATCAATTTTGTTGCTTAAATATTCGCTTAATACGTACTTAACGTATAAGGCACTGATGTTTCTCTCCACTTTTTGATATAAACTCGTAAGTCTGGTTTTTTCAGAGACTTGCAAAATCTTAAGTCAAGATTTATCCGCTTAACAAAGGCATTTTTGGAAGACTCTTTTTCTTTCAGACCATACGCCTGTGAAACTCTCTCCCCATATTAAAGGCGTTGTACAAATTTTATTAATGGCTTACTACAAAATGAAAACAAAATAGGCTCAAAATAGAACGATCCAATTTAAATTAAGTTTAAATAAGAAAAAAACCTAAATATACAAATATAAAACTAAGATAGAAAAAAAACAAATACAAACTAAAATTGGAAATGAACAAAAGAAAAGCTGCATCAAGTAATCTGACCATTCAAGAGACCCTTTAAATTGAGCTTTAGTCACATGTAAATGAGGTTCATGCCAATGAGCATTAAACAAACGAGATATCGAAGTAATAGGCACATTAAAACTGTAATTTGTATGACCAAACGGCAAATAAAAAAAGGTCATGGTTTCTCAAAGAGCGACAAGAAGCAGAGATATTTAGGTGGACAAGCAGCTTACTGGCATTAATTGTAGCATGCAAGCAATCAAATATAAAGAGGATCCAAGATCGGCCTAACAAAAGCGTCATAGAGTGTCTTGGTTACAAAAGAATCATTAAACTCCCGCTTAACAAAGCCCATAGCAGTGTTACCCCTATTGACAATATATAAAATATGATTTTCAAATGAGAGTCTGGAATGAAAAGTCACGCCCAGATCCTTGGTGCTGCCGCACATTGAACGCAACTTAGCACAGCACAGCGTAGGGCAGGGTAGCATAGGTTTTTGTAATATACACAAGAAATGACCGAGCGCATATTGCACACAGCAGAAGCAATATGCGGTTGGTCATTTACTTGTGTGTATATTACAAAATCCTACGCTACCCTGCCCTAGGCTGTGCTGTGCTGTGTTCAATGTGCGGCAGGCCTAACAGCACCAAGGATCTGGGCGTGACTTTTGATTCCAGACTCAGATTTGAAAATCGTATTTTAAATATTGTCAATAGGGCTAACACTGCTGTGGGCTTTGTTAAGAGGGAGTTTAATGATCCTTTTGTAACCAAGACAGTTTATTGCGCTTTTGTTAGGCTGATCTTGGATCCTCTTTATATTTGATTGCTTGCATGCTACAATTAATGCCAGTAAGCTGGTTGTCCTCCTAAATATCTCTGCTTCTTGTCGCTCTTTGAGAAAATAAACTTTCATTGATGAAGTAATTCAGATATGAAAGACCACGCTTACGATAATAAGACGTAACAAAACACTTATCGATATTCAAAGGAAGAGAATTCTTAGAATACCAAGTGTAGAAGGTGTTCAAGTCAGAGTTAATCAGAGCACAGTCATTGTCATTCGAAATAGCTCGAAAAATCTTGCCATCGTCAGCATAACAGAGAATGTTGATATGTCGTAGTTACAAGTGTATGTCATTGATATAAAGGACAAGCAATAGAGGTCTTAGATGGCTACTCTGGGATACTCCGGAAGTATTACGGATGTTTCTGGATAGTATCCTATGAAAAGAGACTTGCTAGGTACGGTTAGACAGATAAGAGGTCAACCAAAGGAGAAACCGATAAAGAAAACCCAGCAAAGTAAACTTATATAAAAGTATCTTATGACTAATCCTGTCAAATGCCTTACTAAAGTCAGCATAGACAACTTGTTTTGCTGTATCAATGGCAGACATATAGTGTTTAGAAAACTCCAATAAGTTGGTTTTTATTGACTTACCCCTAGTAAAACCATGGCTCATGAACCTGACTGGTTCCTTAGGTATAACACAATAAAAGATTATCCATAGCCTAAAATTCTTGTACATGATCCCCTTAATACATGTCGAGAGATGTTCACACTATTTTTAACTCCCTTGGATATTTATTCAAAAGAAGCTTTCAGTTTATGGAATCTTTATTTGTACATGGATTGCCTTGGAGGTACATCAACAACAATGACAACAACAAACAGATTTTATTTCAGTCATTAATTACTACCGCTTATAAATGGTACCCAAATTAACCTCGATATAAATTAAGTCTACAGGCCCACCACTCAAATTTGAATATCTCCTCCGTAGTAGCTGGAAGAAGACTTCATTTAACATAAGTAACTAGAAGCTGGAAATCTACCAAGAAAATAGAAATCTCAGCGAAAAAGAGGAAACACTTCACAAAGTTTGTAAACAAGTCGAATCCGAACCATACTCGATCGTCAAGGTAAAAAGTGGCAAGAATCATCAGGGTGACCTTGTTGAGTCGACATTTTTTGCGTTTGAACGAGCAATGCGAACGTGAAGATCACCTCTAACATATGTGTGTGATGCGATGTGATGACACAAAATGCCTACACTCAACTGAGCTTCTATAACGGTCCTCCGAAGCAGAGAGATTACTTAGCACGATCGGATAAAGATCATCGTAACAAGAAAGAATGTTGCCGAGAAGAAAACCTGTGTGACTACCGCGCATTTTTTGTTTCCAGTTTTATATTAGTAGAAGTGCTGCCATAATAAGTCGTCGCCATTGTTGTAATCGTTACATAATCAACAGTGGAATGACTAATATGAGCCTCCCCCCACCCTCCACCCTCCCACCCTCCACCCTCCCACAGTATTAAGATACAATAGATATTGTTAAGAGGGTGCTTAAAGAGATACTGATCATGGTGCGAATGATGTGAAGAATGAATAGAGCAGCTAGCACTAGCGAGCTCATTATAAAGTGTGTCACACAGGTGATCATCCCCCCTCTTCTCCCCACCATAGTATCTATCTAGGTAAAGGTAAATTTTTCTAATTGCTTAGTGCGAAAATACCGGATCACTACAATCATCTAATCACAACAAAACGGTGCAATTAACGAGACAGACCCAAGAGATTCTTGACATTTTTTTCATGGAGTTAAGTAGCCTTGTATAACTTCGTGAAGAACGCAGCCATCTTTTAATGATCTTCGCGTAACGCATCAAAGAAAAACCTGCCGGGCAAGTTCGAGGTTGAAAAATATTTATTTTTTTTTCGAGCCAGAGAAGATCGCTGAATTGCTAACGTGTGTGCGAGTGTGTGTGTGTGTGTATGAGTAGCGAAGTGATGGGTAGAGGAATGGATAAAATTTATTGTAAAATTGCTGTTTGTATGCAAATTAGGAAGTGATAAGCATTCGATTGTGGGAATTCTAATTATTATTGATCTTTCCGAGTTGAGGGGAAAAAACAGAGAAAAAGAGAAACACAAACGATAGGAAAACTGAAAGTTTGCAGATATTTTACACAGATTAGTTTTTTCTGAGCATGATTGATTTATGAGTGTTAGCAATTGAAATTGCATTTCTTGTCCAGGTGGAGGGCGGGAAAAAATAAAAAATAGTAGAAAGAATTGTGTCAGAGAGTCTTCTAACAATTTACTCTGGATACCTCTGGTTTAAATTAGCTATATACAGGGTGTGTTCCAAAAATGAAGAAATATTTTTTTCCCTTACTGGTCGCAGCGTGTTCATGGGGGGGGACCCTAAGCTATACAGCACACCAAAGCTTAGTAATGCTGCGAGCATTAGTATAATCAGGATAGTTAATTTACTGCACCCTTGTTTCGAGACCACGCACGACGCGCAATGTCGGATACTTCCAAACAACGTTGGGCGATCAAATCTTGTACAAAACTCGACAAAAAAGCTGTCGAAACTCACGGATGGCTCAAGCAAGTCCCCTGGGAATCTGCTCTATCGTATGTGCAAGTTACAAGGTGGGTGAAAGAGTTCAAGGAAGGCCAGGAAGGGATGGAAGATGATTTCCGCTCTGGACGGCCACCAACAAACCAAACCGATGAAAATGTGACTTGTGTGCGTGATTTGTTGAATTCTGAACCTCAAATGAGTATTCGGTTATTATCTGATACTCTACTATGTGGATGTTCTGGAAAGATTGAGAAAAATGGTCATCCGCGTTCGAAAAAACATGGCCACTATCTGGTTGCTGCATCACGACAATGCGCCTGGCCATATGTCTCTGCGCATCCGTGAGTTCCTGGCGAGCCATTACGTGGCACAGCTACTGCAGCCACCCTACGGTCCCGATCTAGCTTCGGCTAACTTTATTTTTTGAGTCCGAGGATGAAAACCACACTCAAAAGACGCAGTTTTTATAGTATTGATGCTACCCAAGCGGCCGTGACGACAACTTTGAAGGAGGCTCCCATCGACGCATTCGAGAAAACATCCTAGGCATGGGAAAGCCGGTGGAAAAAATGTGTAGATGCTCGTGCAGAGTACTTTAAAGAATATTGTTAATAAATCTATTTTAAAAAATATATATATTTCATGACCTTTGGGACACACCCTGTACAATTAATATAAAATAAAAAATAAAATAAAGAAATCTAAGTGTGCCGTATAGAAAAGAGTGATGCAATCGAAATTGTCCTCTACGGCAAGTGCCACACCAGGCCAGTGATATGTTGATTTGGTCATGATGAAGTTTTAAAATAATCAGCCCCAGGTGCGTTCACTTATTGCGGAGAGAGAGTTCCTTTATCAACGCTTCAGGCGTTTAAAAACAAATGGAGCTCGAATACTCTTTAAGGTTGCTCGCAATAAAGCAACGGTCGCCATTAGACATTCCAAGATACGTTATTTCAGTGCTAAGTTTAACTTAGACCAAAAGCCCAAAGTACTTTGGCGCAATTTACGGACGGCTAGTGTTTATGGCATTGATAGTGCAACTTGTAATTTAAACCCAGATGCGACCTGAATTCGCACTTTTTGACTTCAATTGTCTCATCTATAAGTAACATTCCAAGCTCGGATGCTACTTGGGTCTCACAAATTAACGAGAACTGTTTTAACTTTCGAGGAATTGATTTAAAGGAGCTGATCTCTGCTATTTTCTCAGTTAAATCGGAAGCTATAGGACCTGATTCTCTACTACCGCTCCTTATAAAGCTATTACTTGCCTTGATTGATAAGTACACTCTTCATATCATAAATACTTGTTTTACCTCTTCTACCTTTACCAACACATGGAAAACTGCTATTGTCCTGCCAATTCCTAAGAAGGCTGAAAATCCTAGTGACTTTCGCCCTAACAGCATATTGTCATTCTTATCGAAAGCTCTAGAGAAGTTCATATATAGGCAAATACTAGGTTGGATTGAATCTAATAAGATGATGACTCCTTGGCAGTCTGGTTTCCGTCCATTTCGCAGTTGTGAAAATGCTATATTTAATGTATCAACTGATATAAGAATGGCCATGAATGAACGATAATAATTTCAGTACCCTTGTCCTCCTTGACTTCTCGAAGGCATTTGATAGTGTCAGTCATGAATTTCTTCTTTCCAAACTTACATCTGAATACAGATTCAGTGCAACCGCTACTTCCTTGATAAATGAATTCCTCTGTGATCGCCATCAGCTAATTAGGGTGGGCCATAATTTTTCGGCCTTAAAGGCCATCTCATGTGGTGTACCTTAGGGATCTGTACTTGGACCTCTACTTTTTAGCCTGTTTATTAATGACCTTGATATTGTTGAAGATGCAAAAATTCACTTATATGCTAATGGTGTACAGCTCTATCTAAGTAGACCTATTGGCCTCATTGAGGACTGCATCGAGCGTATTAATCGGGATCTTGAGAGGATTCATAAATGGTCTGAGCTGAATGGGTTACTGCTTAACCCTGCAAAATCGCAGTGTATCTGTTTTTATAACCGACCACTGAATGAAATTGACATACCTGATATAAGTTTGAATGGTTTTATATTGCCTGTATACAATAAAGTTACAAACTTGGGAATTGTTCTGAACTCAGACATGAAATGTTGTGATAATGTTAAAGTCTTACTTAGCAAAGTCTCTGGGCGAGTATTCTAGACATGCCCATTAGGCTGAGACTGGTGAAGACATTAATAATGCCCTACTTTTCTTTTGGAAATTCTATCTTCCCCAAATTAGATAGTGAATGCGCTTGGAGAGTTCAGGTAGCTTTCAATGTTTGCACACGTTTCGTTTTTGGCCTAAAAAGATTTGACCATGTTTCACCTTATAGTAGTGCCCTACTTGAATGCTCTTTAGAGAATTACTTAAACCGTAGAATTTTAATTCTGCTCTTTGGCATTCTAAATAGCAATGAGCTAGAGTATCTCCGGGAATATTTATAGTTTCTGGTATCCCCACGCAATCGTAAAATTATCATTCGCCGTTTCAGCAGAACGGTCATGGAGAGTTCTTTTCCTGTTCAGGCTGCTCGCTTCTGAAATCTTCTCCCTTCTAGTTTGCAGGGGGCTCGCACCGTTAATACGTTCAAAGCTAATATTAAAACAGATGTTCTGTAAACATGCGAACTTTTTTTGAGCACTTTTTAAAGTTTTAACCTGTGCAGTCTATTGTTAGTGTAGTAGTCTATCTTTTTTATTGAACTCTTGAATTTTTTATATAATTTTTCTTATTTTCTTATTTCTTTTGTACTTTGCTCAGAATTTTAAAATTGTTGTGATTTAATTAATTACTTTCGATAATAGCTTAAAATTGTTTGTATTTGCTTATTCACCTCATTTATATATAGCTTTAATTTCTGGATCCATTTTTATATGTACGAACAAAAGATTTGTAAATCTTGTGTACTACTTTCTATAAATAAATTACTATTACTATTACTATATATTGCGAGGACATCACATCAGTAGGTAATGCTACATTTACTTAAAGTGATCTGATTTTATTTCAAAATGCAAACACTTAAAATGGAATTCAGCGAGTAGGAAGAGCTTTTGCTGCTATTATTATTAAATAATGGAAGAAGTAAACCAAAATAAACGCAAATATTGGGTGTATGGTGGATTACATAATAATATAGTCAGGATTTTTTTATGGCACTCACAACTAAAGGAAACTAACTATCATTCATGATCAATAATAAAATTGAGCCATCATTCATGATAAACGATAAAGTCCAACTATCATTCATGATATGATCCAGGCTGCCAAATACTTTCTGGAAGGTGAGTTATATTCTGTGTATGGACGAAAGAAGCTATTCTAATGTAATTGCAAACAAGATTGAACTTAAAAAATTGATTGGAACAAGCGTTTCGTATTGGCAGAAACCCTAATACTCTTCAGTAGGGAGTAAAATTTAATAAAAAATTCTCCAAGAAAACATACCATCTTTTCCAATTTACGACAAAATTGCTCTCCAAGCTTTTTCAACTTTATCTCTTTTGCAGTAGTCTGCACACGTTTATTCCCACAGGCACATTCGTTTTTCAACACTTTGCACTAATTTTGAAACAAAATTTCGTTTACTCATTTCAAATATTAATTAAACTAACCCAACTTAGTTAGTTTTAAAATAATATTTCGACTGATGCCAGTAAAAATCAGCAACGTGCAAGTCACTTGATGATTATCAGCAGATCAGTATCACATCGGTACATTACTACATTTTACAATGTAGAATGCCTCATTAAGATATTAGTGCTGCTGATAATAAGCATATCACCTCATCAGAACATCAGCATATCAGTGGTCTGGTGTGGCACTTACCTAAGGTAAGACTTCGATTACTCAAATCTAGAGTTCAGGATGAAATATGAGACTCACATTAAAAAGGAATGAAAAATCCTTTCAAAATTAGTCTCTGCTAATTATGGTGAGGCGAGTATAAGCGTGAGCCGGATATAAAACGGGCTCTTCAAACGGAGCAGAAACACGTCAGTATTGTTTCAAGTTACTTAAATAAAACCGAGAAAAATCCATGGAAATCATTCTTTTGCAACTTTAGGCATGACAGATTTCAGAAAAGTTTCATAATTGGATTAAAGCTGATTTGGATTTGTCTCCACATCCACCAAAACTATGCTAAACTTCACAGTCAAGTGCGAAGTAGAAATCACGACCCTATTCGCCCAGCCTCCTATCTATTTTTAATCATAGCAAATACCATTCTCATAACCTATAAAAAAAATTTTAAAGTTCCTATAACCCTTTAAGAACATTAGAAAAAAAACTTTCAAGCGACGAAATTCAACTAGAAACGGTTACAAAAATAAACAACAAAAAAACATTACGGAATTCCCCTTTTTTGAAGAAAATTCAATTTAAAAGTAAACTTCAGATCACATGAAGAAAAAAACTCAACAAATGCAATTTACTTTTTTAATGATCTCCGCCTGTAACCGTTTTCTTGTAACTAATTTAGATTTAATCCATGCACAAATAGCCGTAACGAATAGCTATAACAGCGCAGCTACCTGCTGACTTTATATTTAACATTTTTCTTAAGAGCTTAATGCAAATAAATCATTGTAAGTATAAAACCACTGGACTTTACCATCCATCCATGGTTACATCTGCTACAAAGTACCGTTGTAAATTCAAATTACTTACAAATTCCAATACAGGAAGAGGAAATGAAAGAAAACCCACAATTGCTAGCTAGCCACAATCAAATTCAATTTTCAACGAGCCCTACTGAATCTTGCATCGCGACTAAAGAGAGGGAAGGTAAGGGAATCGTCTTTAATAGACCTGGACACACCTTAAAATACCACAAAAATATAACTCAAGCCATTTTTACCTCACATTTGTTTACATTAGAAGTAACAAGAAGAAGTTGGCAAGGGGGAGGCGACATACATTTACATATCTACTCACATCGAAATTTTAAAGAATCTCGTTTACGCACATTTGCGATGAGATTTGATATAAACTTGGTGTAAAGCTGTAAAAGGTAAGAGAGAAGTTTTCTTTGATGATAGCCTGTCACTCGCCATCGCTATGGAAATGACCCGCGGGATACAAGTCACAGATCTACCTCCATATGGGATGAATACTCACTTTTATGGTTGGCAGTAATTTATCGCTTATATTCACAGCATGTTCAGGAATGCGCTTTCAAATTGCGGTTTTCTTCTATACGTTAAGAGGATTAAGATCTACACACAAAATCACCACCACACCAGACAACTTCAGGTTTAACTACTTTGCCCAACAAGAAATTGGTGTGCTCGGTCGGTGCGAACAGGTGCGGATTTTGTGGCTTTCATCCAGAAGAGCATGGGTGCATTAATCGGCTTTTGGGTGACAGATTTTCAAGTCAACATTTGAAACCAGATCATGGTCAAAGAACCTGTCTTTTAGGATTTTGTTTTATTTGTTATCTGCTGGAGGAAGGATTACTGCAGTTATATTTAATAATATTTTTTTTAGTACTTGTGAAGGCTTAATATTTGTCGGATATAAAACCAAAGACATAAATGTAATAGGAAGTTTCTCTTCTCAAGAAATTGATTCGAAAATATTCAAGCACACACAAAAATCTTGAACAAATGTACTCCATTCCTATCCTCTTAATGAAGCACATAGAGGTAATAGTGAGGTTTGGGTTTTAATTAATCTTCTTTTATGAAGAAGCTGTTCTTTAATAAATCAAGGAAAAGTTGCAGGCACCTATACAAACTCTCCGCCCCCAATGGGATTAATGTTTTATGTGAACTTCACAAGAGCGTTGGGGCCTATAAGTGATTGCTTGTTAGTCTGGAGCGTGAACAGTAGGCCTTGTTGTGGGCTGCGGTCCCAACCGCCCATGTACACAAGGCTATGGTAGACTCTGGACCAAAATGGAAGAGCCCTAATCACAAAAATTTCAGGTGGGGAAGTAGAACTTCATGGAACAATTCACAAGTGTTCAGCTGAGTAAAGAATTAAAAAATGACAATGACATCCCGCTTCGTAAATGTTAGACTACTTAGTTCGACAACCGTGGACCTCCTTTAACATCAGATGTCATGTCTCAGCACATCCATCAAAGTATTCCCGTTTGAATGAGCAGAACTAGTGACAGCAGATTAGATAAAAAAAGTGACGGTAGCTGTTTGCAAGCCTGCTAGTCTTTGGATCGAGATCCCAATTTGCACCTTGAACTGATACATAAAAGACACTACACGGCTTTGCGCTTTTATATGACTTCTTCTTGCCCATATTATCTATTGAAAATTCTCCCTCCTTTCTCCCACAATAACTCCAGGGAAGCACAGAAACATTTGCAGAGGTTAAATATTTATAAAATTTTCACTGAAAGTAGATTTCTTATTCATTTATCAATTTTCAGAGGCGTAAACCCAAACAACAGCTATGACACCAACCAAAAGCTTCCCCGAAATACTGGTGGCAGCTCCAACTATGAATAGAAACTAAGGCAGCGCACCCTTGGATACGGACTAATAACAACCCAGAAAAAAAGTTATGCAGAAAGGCTATGTGGCAGCCCAAAGCGGCGTTCACAATTCAACGACAAAGTGAAATGTGAACGGTCTCTTTTCACTACCTGAATTTGTATGTATATATCTCTCTTACTCATTTGGCAACAGCAACGTGAAAATAGAAGGTTTGTCTACTTTGCCATTGCCGTTCTCTTCAGATCTTTATTTTCGATATCTACATTGCAATAGGTGGCGCTCGGAGATTGTTAAATTAAAAAAAAAAAAAAAAACTGAAAAAAGGGAAAGGAAATATTTCTCAAATTTTTGGCTTAAGTTAAAGCTTTTCTTTTCAACATGGTTGTATAGCATCTGTCGGGGACTTAACGTGAGCACCTAGCTATTTAGCCTTAATCTCACGGCTAGGCCACAATCTGCGCCCTCATGAGGCAGAATATATTATTCTGGCCAGTTTATGTCTGTGCATGCTTGACATTGGACTGACTGGTCGAAGCGAGACCCACCTAAAATCTCTGCCGATCTGTGGGTCGTGGCACCCTGTTGATTTAGCTCAACTCCACACCGAAAGCTAATCTTCTAAGCATACATTAATAAGTGACCATCCTTGAAATCCTCGGACGCAGTATACAATTATACAAAAGGACATACTCTCCTGATCAAAGAAGAATGTCCGCCTAAGTGATGCAGCCTCAGACAATCTTTCTTTGCCTGCATATAGGCCACCACAACCACCACGATGCTCCCATCAAGGGGCCTTCTCCATGTTGAGGCGAATAGCACTACTATAGTAGCACTATTCGGGGCTTCGCAACCCCGTGGAACCAAGTTAGCATTGTCGGCTACCCAATTAGTATGGCTTCGTAGTCCATGACCATAAAGCCATGGGTACTACCAGTAGATCTTCATGCTGATACTTATACGAGACTGGTTACTCCGTTCGGGCTTAATCAAATTAGCACATAAATGACGGCAATGGACCACGAGAAGGTTATGATCCGCTCTTCAAGTTAGAAGAGGCTTACTATGTCGTATACGTGCAGGCTACACTACGAACACGCACACTCATTCAAAATAGCTGTGTTCTTTCGGCACGAAGCATGTATACGGCCTTTCCCTTGCTTGTATCGTCCCTTAGCAGCCCTGCGCATCATAAGCAACTGCCAAGCCGAGTAGGTACAGTATGTATGTTGATTCTCGAGCCTCTTAAGCTAACATCTCGACTTACGTCATTACATTACATTGAGTGTAGCCATCTTTGTTGGCCAGTTTTAAAGCGAGTCGAATTTCATCAAAGTTGTACGCATCAGCTATTCCAGAGAACTTTTTTTTGTACTATTTATCCAAATAAATCCCTCACGAACTAAAAATACGCAAAAGTGCACTTCTAGTTATAAAAGCAACCATTTGGTTATTAGTTAGCGCTATTTTTGAAATCATTATACTCACTAAGCATACAAAGTGGTCGTGTTGTAGTCTATGAGAAAACTTTGCAAATTGATGTCATTCTTCACGAGATCTTTGGATATATTTGTGAAATATCTATTGGTTTACTTTGTTACTCGGTGGAGGAGAGTGTATCGGTGAAGAAGTTAAGGCTGGAAGAGAATTTTTTAATCTGACATAGTTATATTCCTCACCAAAGTTTTATTGTCTCGGTTCGCAACGTTTTCGTCGCCGGTTATCGCAGGGTTATATTTGTGGCTAAAGATAGAAATTCACAAATTTTATCTTATCCATCGACAGTGTATCCACCTTAGTTTACTTTGTATGTATGTAGTATAGCCAGGTTTTTTTATAGCGCACCTAGTTTAATTCCTCCTGATAATGAAATACACTCCACAGAGAGAACGAACAGTAAAAACAAGTTCCTCCATAACAAAATACTTTTTTTTTTTTTTCATAATAGAATCGCATGGAATTCATTCAATCTTTTTACGTAACGGCCCCAATTTCAAGCACAATAGAAGAATCTAAATCACACAAGAAATTCGTTTGATGTTATAAGACGGCATTTTCAAGGAAATCAGAATAAGAATACCGTGGCTAATGAAGCTCCTCGTCTTTAACAGGTATATCGATATCAGAATCAGATTGCTCAAAGTGTTCGCACAGTGGCGGTTCTTGAAATAGGGCAAACGATTTGAAGAGATCGATCTCGATCATTGAAGCTAACTAGAATGGAATTCTTAGACAAACAAAAACGTGTCTAGCTTTGAACAAACGTTATATAGTAGTGCCATATGTACATACATATATGTATAGTGCCCTAAAGGAATCGTGAACTCCATCAGATCACTTCAGCAATGTTGGAATGGAATTCAAAGATCGTGCATAGCTTGAACGCTTGTACTTAGTATAGACAGCCAAGTCGAAGAAAAGTATTTGAAGTCGATATATGAATGCATAAAAGCGGGAGGAGAATATATACCAACTATAGAGAGCCGAAGAAGTGATGTGGTGGAAGTATTCGAAGTCGCTGTATAGAAGAAACCAAAACCAGTCTTCGTTGGAAACTTCGCCTGCAAAGATCGTTAACTTTTAAGCTCTGTTGCGTGGCGCGCGCAAGTAACATTTTCATAATTTTTGTTTTTTCTATGGTGAAGTCATTTGATTCACACCAGGAGTGATTGAGGTTTTTACTTTTTTATGTTTATAAACAAAATATTTTCACAAGAATTAATAAAGTGCTTAAGAAGAAGAAGAAGAAGAAATTAGTGTTGCAAAAGTGAATACAAAAGTGAAGAGTTTAATTTAATTTTTTTTTTGTTTTTGTGAAATTCCTTGGGATAATTTTGTTGTTGGCGATAATTTCACGCTTTTTGGATACTTTAGCGTTGCTTACGGATTTATCATAATATTTTCGTCGATATACATTAGCGAGGTAAGTGAAGAGAAAGTATTATAAACGGACAATAAATAGCATGAAAAACGGTTCAATGAATAACAGCCTCAATTGCTTACTATTATTAGTTAAATGAGATTTGATGGGAAATTCTGGCACAGAATCAGTCATGCTACAACTTTTTTCCCTTTTTGCGTTTTTTTTTTAATTAAAATGCAAAACGATAGTCGGACGTTTCTCATGTGATCGTGTATAATCTACACTTGAGCGATTTTCTGGGATTCATTTTAGACTTGAAAAATACTTTAAAATTGGAGTGAGCTCTTGACTCCATCTCTTCCTCCTCTTCATGATTTTTTCCTCTTGTAACTTTTTTTTTTTTACCACACCTTAACTTTGCGGGTGTGTGCCAGTTTTAGTCATTAAATTGAGAAACCACTTAGTAAATTTGAAACGTTATGTTGTTTTTTTAAATGTTTTTAATATCATTTTGTTGGTTTTGGTTGTTTATTTATGTTCAAACCTAACACCTGTTTTAACACGATATCATTTATCTAATTTGACAAAATTTTTGAAATTTTTTTGATAATATTTTTGCAAACATTATGTGGTGAGATTAGGGGGGAGGGAATAGAACAAGTCTTGAAGATGACTTAATCAGAGATGTTGAAATTAACATTCACACACTGCAATTTACATTCTAATATTTAGGTGCAAAAATGCATATATTATGCATGCTGCATGAGTATCGAGATCATTTTTATTTATTTATTTTTTGGTCAAATGACTTTAGCATCATTTGTATTCAAGAAAGCGCACTCAAGTGGAATTTTTACTGCTTTTTTATTCAATTTTATGAAGCCAGAAATACTATATTGGTATATTGGGTTGGTTCTCTTCAGGGAATTTTGTTGTTGTTATTATTGTTGTTGTTGAAAAATATTCAAAAAAAACTTTTATTCTGACATACTAAACGTGAACGGTGAATTTTTTAATTGGGACTGTTTATTCGAAAAAAAATCTCTCTCAACTAACACTGGATATACCTAGGTAGATACCTATAGTTTTATTTACAATAACTAGCGCCGACATACGTCCGTATGGATGTCACAAACCAAATAAATAAGAAAATTTTTTAATAATATAATTTCAAGATCGGTGCGATGTTGGTGCCAATGTTCTTCTAGTTAGAAAATAGTAACTGATTGGTTTTTATCTTAATTGTAACATTTTGGGTTACGACTAACATCTTCAATCGATTAAAAAGAGTTAAACTGACATTTTTAGTGATTTCTTAAATACATCTTAATATTCTGGTAATATGGCGAATGTCGCAAAATATTTGTGATATTAGAAGTATGTGATTAAAAACATATTTTTAATACCGCAGAAAAGTAAAAAGAATATTATAAATAGAGAAGTTAAATTTTATATAAATAAACCATTAGGAAAAAAATTTTAGATAAAGAAAGAGAGAGAGAGAGAGAGAGAGAGAGAGAGAGAGAGAGAGAGAGAGAGAGAGAGAGAGAGAGAGAGAAAGATAGAGAGAGAGAGAGGGACAGAGACAAAGATATCGAGAGAGGGAGAGAGAGAAAATGATGTAAAATAATTCTACAGAAATATATAATTTCATGCTCATTTAATACTTAAATTCATAATTTTTTCTATTTGTCAGAACCAAACTAATCCTCTAGTAAAAATGCTGACTTTCTGGAGTTATTTCTGCAACTTTTTGGTTAGAAATATAACCAAAAAGTTATGTAGACACAAATTTCTGGTTTCAAACTTAATTTAAAAGCTATGTGGGCAACTTTTTGGTTAAAAAAAAAATTTGTGGATTATATATATTATATTTGTGGATTCGAAGTAATCTTATACTGTTAGCCACCCCCCTCAATTCAGATTTTATTAGGCTTTAACACACAGTGGCGGATCTAGGATTCTGGTGAGAGGGGCGCAACTATGGTTTAAAAATGGTATATGCTGAAATCTGAACAAATATTTGAAGACATTGATCACCACTCGCAAATGTAAAATGCACAAAATTTATCATTTAAAAAATACGAGTCGAACAAATTAGCAAGTGGCTACCACACGCAACGAAGAAAGTTGCTCAACGTTCTTTGCCATTCCCGAAGGTCAAAGGAGATGTTAGATTATTCATTTTGTTTTGGTTTGTAAATGGTGGAAGTGTAAAACTTCTCAATCATCCATTTTAGTTAGTAAAACTAGGGAAATGTATTTTATTCAAATTCACGAATCATAAATTGTATCTTTGTAAAATAGAGGAATTACAAATTTACATTTATTTAAAATAGCAGTCACAGAATAGATGCAATACATACTTTGTACGTATATAACTTCGTCGGCAAGCTAAGAAAGTGTGACTTCTTTTGTTTTTTATATAATTAAGTCAAGCTCAGGAGATATCCTATGAACTAAGATGGAAAGCACAGCATGGCAAGAAGGTGATAAAGAAAGGGATGAGGGAACGTCAGGATGGTGGCGAAGGTGCTGATGTATGTCACCCTTAAACTTTCGCAGATTGCATGCCAGAGATTGGAGACTGTTCCACGTTCACACACGACCGAAATTATTTTGAAGGGTAAAAGGATGCGCGCGGCTTGCAGTGCGAGTATTGCATGGAGGAATCCGGGATCAGACATTTCATCAGAACATTGATAATGCATGGAGCAATATAGGAGCGAAAGGCAACCAACATTGCGGGTGCTCGTGTAAGTCCATATGACAAGTTTTTGCCACATCGCCAATAAGCTTAAGGTTTTCATTTTGAGAATATCCAACGAAGCTACGGCTCTGCGACCAGCCCCGGCCAACACATGGAATTTGTATTCCATTCTAGGTCTGATGTAGGACTTGTAGGGGAGCGCTAGAATCGATGGGCCCAAATATTTCTTACACCTTTTCAGAAATCCAAGATATTTCGTTGCTCATTTGGCAACAGAGAAGTTGTGATCTGTCCAGCTTAACTTACTGGAATAATTAATGCCAAGAATGCATAAAGACGGTGTATCTTCAGTCAGTGCTCCATCAAAAGAAACGAGAGTGGAAAAATTATGATCTTGTTTTAAAGAGATGGAACAGCTCCAAGCGGGGATATTATCAAGGTGGTTATTCAAGGATCTAATCAGGCAATCTAGTTTGACAGATGTGACATTTCCTCTGTAGTCCCCAAAGATGTCAAGGGAGTAAGCGAAACCAAGGGTACTGTCATCGGCAAAACAATGGATGGGATTGAAAGTAAGGGAAAGCAGATCATTAATGAAAATTGAGAAGAAAGATGGAGAGCTAGCAGAGCCGTGAGGCACCCCGGCATTTATTAGCTGAGATTGAGATGCAAAGCCATCTAATATAATCCGTATTAACCGACCAGATAAAACACTTTACATTCATAATAGAAGAGGCCGAGAGAGGCCAAGTGATTTAAAGGGCAAGGGCTGAACTCCAGCCACTATGATAGGCCTTTGAAATATCTAGGGCAACGATTTTAGACTCACCAAAATTGCGAGGACTAAGGCTTTAACGTTCCATAAGAAAATTCAGAAAAAGAAAAGCCATATTGGCGATCGTTGTGGGTTTGATTAGTTTCTAAAGAATCAAAGTGATTGTAATTGGTCGAAATTTTGAGGGATCACTACCCTCTCCTTTTTTGGGAATAGGCTGAACGTGAGGTAGTTTTCAAACAAGTGGAAATTCTCTTGTCGAATAAGGCAAGTAGAATAGTTTTCGCAGAGCTTTAGCCAAGAAGAAGGCACACATTTTATTTAACGAGGGTTTGAAACTATCAGGACCTGCAGCTATGGATGCGTTGATCTCCTTAAGGACCTTGAACATATCTCTCGTATGGATGTGTATTGGATCTTGCACACATCTACAAGGGAGATGTAAAGTGGGAGAATTTGAATTGAATCGAACAGTCAAAATATTAGTTTTATTCAGGGAGTCAACAATCACTTCATTGTAAACTAGTGAAGGAATAGAGGAACTGCTGAAGCTGCTCCTGATGGTTTTGACCAGCGACAAGAAACCTCTGCTGCCTTTGAGTTTTGCGAAGATTCTACCATTCTAGTCAAAAAGAAATTTTTCTCTTTGGATAGTGTTTCAGTTCTGGACATGGATGCAATTGATAGGTGCGAAAAACAGACTATTTCGCTTTTATTACTTGGTTGTACATACTTATCGTTAAACCAAAAGCGATTTTGGTGTTGTTAAGATCTGCTGTGTAAATACCGAATGTATTCACGCATACCCAAGACTTAGAATTGTACTAGATTCAAATGTGCATTTATCCATATCACTTGAAGCAAAACAGGATACTCATTGAGACTTTCCCAATCTGCAAATTTATTTACGTTTTATTTATCGTTTGGGCTAAGTATTCTATAAAAACTATGACATTTTATGCAATAATAAAAAAAAAAATTATTTAAAAATTAATCTCTTATTTTAAATTTATTAACACTCACTAAAACAATGCACAATGACTTGTTCGCCGTTGTGTAGTTTCGCTGAATATTTCCAATTACGAGTTATAATTGTTTTTTTGTTTTTTTTGTTTTGTTTTTAAATGTTTGTTTTGTTACGCGCCGCGGCGATAATATTCTAAGAAGCCGTCTTTACATAGAAGGCTTATCAAAGATCCTTTGGCAGATGATTTTCAATTAAAACAAACCTTCCATCGCATTAACATGAATAGCCTCTGTCCTGCTTCAAACACCCCGAGCAAAGAAACGCTCATGTACAGGAATCCGCGCTTCCTGTTTTCTATATAGGCTTCAATAACCACGAGCGAAGGTCAAGGTGCTAGCTAGGGCCTGCGTTCCTAAATGTATCATATTGAACGCTTCCAGTAATTGTTACGTTTTGACAACGGCTTTTGAATTTGTTGTTGTTGTAATTGTTGCAGTTGTTATTGTTTTAGTTGTTGTTATTTGTTGCATTTTTTCACGTTTTCACAATTTTCGCGGTTAAAGCCCAGTGCTTCTTCAACTTTCTCTGTAGTTCAATATTATACGGAAATATAGCTACTTAATGAGCAAAAATTCGATAACTCAGTCAAATTTTAACCAAAAATATTGTAGAGCAAAATAAGCCATCAAATTGTTGACAAAGTTGAAAAACTGCGTAAAAAATGGTAAATTTCAAAATGTTTTCGAGTGCATCTTCGTGATTTTTCATCGCAACGAAATAAAGAACATATGGTTAGAAAGTCCTATCTCTCTTCTTTCATATACCACAAAAAAAAAAAAAAAATTCGACACCGAATAAAAAATGGCAGAGTTATAAATTATTATATACTGGGTGGCACGAAAGTAATGACCCATTGGTTCAGCTACAATTTCTTTTCTAAATTAGAAAACTAGAATTAGTTTTTCATATATGTATATTTCGTCGTATTAGGATTTGAAGATGATATATCTCTTAAATGGTGACCTCCAGAGTTGATGCACATTTCAGCCTTATTTATGAAATTTTCCATAACTTACCGTAACACTTCCTGCGATATGTTCCTTATTTCTTGATAAATGTTTTTTTTTAGGGCTGCGAGAGTCTGTGGCTTGTTCACATATACCAGTGATTTCAAATAACCCCAAAGAAAAAAGTCTGGACAGGTCAGATCGGATGATCTTGCAGGCCAAGGCAAGTCGCCAAAACGAGAGATAACACGGCCTGGAAAAGCGTCCCTCTCTAAGTCCATAGTGTCGCGCACTGTGTATGCCGTGACGATATCTTGTTGAAACCAGATGTTCTACAGCCCCAATTCATTAAAACTGGGTATCAAGAACTCACGTAACATGGCTCTGTAGCGCTCGCCAGTGACAGTTATAGCATTGCCTGCAGAGTCTTCGAAAAAATAGAGTCCGATCATTCTTTCAGCACAGACGCCACGCCATAAAGTAACTTTTAATGGGTATAAAGGTGTTTCTTGAATAATGCGCGAATTTTCAGTGCCCTAGAAGCGAGTGATCTGCTTATTGACATGCCCCGAGAGATGGAAATGCGCTTCGTCACTCATAACCAATTTTGAAAAAAAAAATCATCCTATTCAAGGTTGAGGTTTATGAAGCGCTGGCTGTACTCTAGACGAGCTCGGTGGTCAGAAGACAGCAGCTGATGAGTCATCTGAATTTTATACGGAAAAATCTTCAAGTCTTTTAACCAAAATACGCTGCAGAGTCCGCCTGGAAATGCCCAATTGCGTGCCACGTCGCCTCGTTGATGTTTCTGGACACTCTTCGATATCTTCACGCACAGCATCGATATTTTCGGCCTGTTCTTGGTCTGCCAGACTAAGCTCTATCCATTGTTGTGACAGTTGCTTCGAGACGTGTGTCAAAGCGTCTCATTGTGTGACCAACCGGTACCGGACGGCGGGGATATCGTCGACGAAATTCCCGTTGTGTTTTTATCACTGATGAATTATTCCGTAAAAACGTTCACACGATTATTCCATGTTTTTGGGGAGTATAACGGTCCATGTTTGTTTTTAGTAATTTTACATTTGTTTACTACACAATTTTCAATATCAGAATGACAGGAGATGTCATATAAAAAAAGATAAGTAATTTATTTAGTGCCGGTACTTTTGCGCCACCCGTTACATGGACCTACCGAATAACGGTTTTTTTTTGTCTAAAATTACATTTTGAGGGTGTATGAGAAATTTCTAGTATGACACTAATTTTAGTTCCACTGACTAGACCTACAACCTACAGTGTCTCGTCAAAAGATTTTATCTTTTTTGTAACACAGTGTAATGTTTCTCTAAAAAAAAACAAATTATTCAAAATACACAAAAAGTAATCTATAATTTCAAAATGCATAAATAGTAGGTAGGCCTTTTTTTGTTTGTGTAAAAATTACTAAAAGCAAACCACTTTGCAAATCGAATTTTACGGCAATCAATTTTTTTGTGTTATTTCAACGCTCCTAAAACTTTCATCTTAAAATGTCTTTCAAGCTTTTTCGATTGTAGACTTCACCTAAAATCGATTCACTCTCTCCATTTCTTCAATTCAATGAAAAATGAAAATGGAAAAAAATAAAACCAACGACTACGACACGCCTAATTAGATATTTTCGAACTCTGTTTGTTTCTCTTAAAAAACGTAGGTAGGTAGTTGGTAGCTCACACAAACTTCATATTTTTAACTGACCACCTCTAGATGTTAGGTAATTAAAGTAGACTCGATTCGATATAGATCTATTGAATTTCTTCGTCCGTCAGAAGACTTTCTATATACATATAATCTTAAAGCCAACATTTTGTGTTGATAGACATATCTCCAAGTAAAACTATTTTACTTACGTAGCATAATAAAAATAATTTTTTTTTGCAATTGCTTCACTTATCACAGCGATCATCGATTACGTTATAAAAAATAAGACGGGGGGGGGGGGGGGGGGGGGGGGGAACGAGTTAATTCAAAACAAATAAACTGGTTTATAGGTATGAGCACATTAAAGTAATTGCTTCGTTTTGGCCTTACCAGCAAGCAGTACCTAATACATACAATAGCTGTTGTTGCTATTTTAATGGATAAATTCGCGGAAATGTGACTTTCGTGTGGTTTTATCTATTATAATTTGCTCGGACGATCTTCCTTCAATCATGAAATAGGAAGTCTAGTTAAGAAACAAATTAATTCTTCCCTTTTAAGATGCTTCCACCATTGTTAATAAAGTAGACAGACCGGACCGCGATGATGGAAGGAATTATTATTATCTTGTATTACCTAAGCTCCAAGCTTGTAAAGCACTTGCTGTGGCCTATGCTTCTTGGAATCTACAACTGCCTGTATGCGCATTTCGTGATCTCATTTCGAAATTATTGCAATTTGCAATGACAATGACGGCTACTTACTTGATATATGAAATAAAAAAAATAGTTTCAAAGTGGAAACATGGTACCTATCTAGTTATACATATACCAGTTGACCACGACGACGATAATGATGACGGACAGTGCATTAATTAACAAGAAACAATCACTGTGCAAAAATATTTATGCTCGTGTTGCAATGAAATGCAATGCAATGGAGGGCTGCACTTTTGTCGTGTGCATGAAAGTGAAATTTTATATTGTTGCTGACAAGTTGACAGCGCAACTTGGAATCGGATGTAATTTCAGATATGCGCGAAGGGTTTGTTTTCACTTTCTGGCCAATATTCGATTTCATTTTGTCCGCACTCTTCCGTTTCGATAAGTTTCTGTGTTCCGATAAGGTGTGGATTCAAAGAATTTTTCATAAAAATGCTAAAAACTATCTATCGGCAAGGAAATGAAATTTACGTAGTTTCACTAAAAAAAAAACATGTTTTTACTGTGTTCACTGTTTCACAAATGTATCAGATTTTTTTTTCTATGCTCCTATTTTTGGAATTCAAGTTTTAAGAGAAAAAAAAAATTGTTTCTACTTTTAATTTGTCGCGGCGGCATCACAAATACGGAACCAACCACATTATCAAGGTATGCTTTATAATTTATAATATAAATTATAATTTACTATTGGAAGAAAGATGCATAAGCTGTCGTCAGAAAGACTCTAAGAAGTTTGAAAGTCAGGCCGTGTTTAGGCTGGATACATAGTGAGTGGCGTAACTAGACTTTGCGGGGCGATCGTTACCAATTTTTAGCATAAAAATCTTTAGACTTAGTCGTGCGTTCAAAATATGTTGCAACAAATCACCCGATTGCACACATGGCGGCAACGTCCCCGGCATAGCAACGGCTCTGTCGTCGTGTGTGCAAACAGTCTTAGAGAAATGTTTTGCTTTAGTAAAAAATTTAGTAATTGATTTATCAATACATAATTTGTAGAGACTGGCAAAATAATGCCAAGAGGTTATTTGATTCTTTGAAACCGGATCACTTGAAGGATTCGTTTCGACGAAATAAAATTTTGCTTTCTCTGGTTAGAAAACATTTTGCTGGGTTCATCTGAAACTGCATATGGAAGTCCCATATATTTTTTTGTTAAGCAGTAAAGATTAAATTTTTGCAAAAATTAATAGATACGTACTAACGAAATTGTACCTTTTCAAATGAAAAGGATGCAATCCTTTTTTTTAGGGAAATTCCAAGCACGGACGTCAGAGCATCCCAGCCCATCCCCACCTAAACCTTCTAGTCCTCTCTAATGAAGCGCATCAGGTTTTAGTGAGGTAGGTTTTCAACTCATCCACACATAGGAGGGCAGACTTAACAGTATCTAGCCTGCTCCGGGCAAAGGCCGGACAAGCACACAGAAAGTGTTCGGTTGTCTCAGGCTTTCATTCCAGGCAAGACGGACACTCAGGGCTGTCAACAACTCCCATCATTGTTAGATGAGCGTGAAACAAGCTGTAGCTGGTGATGATGCCTGCCAACCATAGCTCTACATTGCCTCCTTCCGAGCCACAAGATAAAATTAGCTTTAATGAGAGAACCGATAACCGAGATGGCAATGTCTACGGCGGGTTTCGGTCCAAGGAACGGAGAGCTAGAGACAGACCTGGCTAGAAGGTCAGCACTTCCGTTCCATGATCCTCATGTGACCAGGAAGGAACCTACTAAAGTGACACCTTATTGTGGATACACAAGTTATCTGCAGACGACCTGCGGCCCCCCAATAACTTAGATGTTATCCGATGGCCACTCAGAGCCTATCCGAAGGGATAACAACATCCATTCCCTTGATCTCCATACCAAGGGCTATCTCCGCTACCGCTTTGATGGCAAAAACTTCAACCTGGAAGACAGATTAAGTAAGACCTAAAGTGCAGCAGTAACCGTAGATCGCATGGATCCATGTACATAATTCTTAAGCAAGCAAACCTTTGCAGACCCGCCAGCTTCCGGATCGCAGTTTCTATTTCCGTCCTCAGCCACCATGCATAAGGCATATGTGAGCATGGGTCTTACAATCGAAGTGCACATCCAGTGCACAACACTCTGTTTCATGCCCAATGTACAGCCAAAGGTTCTCCTGCATTTGAAAAATAAACGAGCAGTAATCCAATGGCCATAATTTCCTAGTCTTTATTTTGGATTGCTCCAAGTTTGGGAAGTTATCTTGGGGATTTTAATTTAGGAATTTTGTATTTGGATAACCCGTATAAGTACACGATACACAGCTTTGTGTTCTTGATTTATACGAAATTTATAAACCTTCAATTAATCAACTCAACTTTAATTATCGCTAATACTGTATGTACTTTCAATTATCGCAATCCAATTATAACACTTTCGCCTGTTTATTACTTTCACTTGTTACCACTGCAACGTCTAAGACAAGACACTTTTTTTTCTTGCAGTGACAACTGTTATATTTATACCCTAGAAAATCTCCAGATTATTCTGGAGTGTTCTATTCCAGAACCTTCTTGACTATTCTATTCATTCTATTCCTGAACCTTCCCGAAGATTCCATCATCGATTCTCCGAACCTGAAGTTGTTCACTCTCCATTGCCAGTAGATGTCATCAGTTGTCTCTTTCTATTGCACGTAAAAATATTTAATCTATCAAAGATTGAAACACAACATCTATGTAAATTTCTGTATATGCTGTGGTGCCATCTCTGTTATATCTCGGAAACTTTTCAACCTAACCTTTCATAATAGCTGTGTTCCATTGGACTGTGTAAAGTACTCACGAGCACTTTCCGAACGAAACGCTAATAAGTGCTGTCCATAGCATAGCATAGCCTCCAATTTCTCACATTTCTGTTTTGCTTCTATTGTACTGCGTTTTTTTTTTTTGCATCTAGTTTCTTATGAAAATGGTAAAGATTATTCTATATTTTTCCTCCAATTACTCCTGTTCTCGATGAGTGAAATAATTTTATTTGCTTCTTTTTAGACAAACAAACTAATTATAACAATTCTACACAACTTTTCTGTGAAATTTCTTCTATCTGACAATTCAATAACCACTTTTTACATTGAAATCCACCTCTTATACTCGCGTACAAGATCATGAATAGTTGCGATGCGCGAAGGAATTGGGAGTATTTTACGCAGCCCAATGGAGCATCAGGTGATTGTAACCAGTGCAGTTTTGAAGTCCATATCCGGCATAACTTCCATCTAACAAATATTTCCTTTATCCCAAAAATTATAGTCTCAGAAAGTATATAATCGTTTCAAATTTTTGCAATATTAATTACCGTAACAAAGTTATACCAAATTCGTATGGACAACTCAATACAAAAACCACATAGACCATACCACCTTAGTGCGGTATAATTAATTTCGTGAAAAATACTCGAGCCTCATAAAGAAGTCTTGGTCTAAGCCCATTCAACTCAGTCTGTTATTTTTCGGCAGACTGTACTATAGTTCTATACTACTTAACCTAACATTTAACTTGTGTTTCTGAAAAGTTAAGGAACAAAAAATCAACAAATGAAGATGATTTGGCACTTTTAAATTATGTGTCCAGATCAAAGGAAGCAATCATAATTGTAATCTTAAAAATTCTTACATTTTCTGGTGGGCAACAAAAGACGGCTAAAATAGATTACTTTAATAAATTAAAAACGAATTATACGACTCCCACTTAACTATGCTATGGGCAAACAATATTTGAGTAAATTACGCTTGTGGTTACTGTTGAGAGGTTCATTAATATAAGAATTACTCTCCATAATGACTGCAGTTAGTGCAGACATTGCAAATATGTACGACAAGAGAAATGCCTGAACCTGACTGTTGGGCGGTACCGTGCGAAAATTCATTTTTCCATTCCCATGACTAACAATAGAAAATAACGAAAAAAAAAAACAAAACAAAAAATTGTGATTAAAGCAATTCAAAGAAAACCTGAAAGCGAAATTCAAAGCAATTTTACACCTTCCCCGATTTAATGATCGTGACAAAGCATCTTTTGAGTAAGTTGGAATATTTTGCCGGTCAAAAGGTTAAATTAATTTATTAATGGACTCGAAACGACGTATTTGAAGAAAATAATGATCACAAAAATGAGGAACAAATATTGAAGACAGCAAATTTTTCTTGTAAGATCATGGAAATATGAATAGAGAATGACTCGCATACCTGGAATTGATCATCAGAATAATTCACCTAAAGAACAATGCAAAATAATTGTTCTCGATCGTGCCGTGAATGAGGTAAAAAAATAGAAATAAAAATAAATAAATAAAAAGAGAAGTAAATAGAATTCAACATTTATTGCTTCTCTCTGCGCGTCATAATTAATGCTGTGCGCGGGCGATGGTAAGAATTTTTCTCGCCATTCGGATCAAGTCCAAGGTTATTTCATTGATCATGAAGGGTAAAGTAATGTTTTTACGATCATTTTATCTGAAGTTACTACACTTTTATTGGTAGCAGCTCGTGACTGTAATAAGTTTATGATTGTGTTAACTATAATTGATAATGTGTTGTTAATAAATACATAGTGTGCTGTGAAAGAAGATCCTTATTTTTGTCTATAAATTCTTGATAATGATCTTTATTGATATAACACATTTGCGTATGTTTAAGAACTACAACAATCAATGAACTTGAGATTAGGTATACTTTAATATCGTTAGCAGGGAAACGAAATCGAAAATGGATGGGTGTAAAACTAGATTCCTAGAATCCTAACTATTGCCTTACATTTGTTTTTTTTTTCTTTAATGTCGAACAAATATTTTGCAAATGTACAATAGAAAATTTCAAAATTTCTTAGTGTGAAAAATTCGGACTTTTTATAAGAATTCTTAAAGATAGCAAACAAAATCCGAAAAGTTTTCGGATTCTTAAACTATTTCCGTACAAATTTTTTGCTACCATTATATTATGTAAAATCCAACAAAACGTCGAAGGTACTGAAGATTTCCGCCGTTTTTTATTGTGAGAATTAAGGTCGATGCACACTTACCGGTACAGAACGGCAAAGACAGGCAAAATATTTTTCTATGAAAACAAGTTAGCTAATCCACATCAACCGGCACCGTCAGATACCGGCACGAAACGGAAACTTCATTGCCGGTCGCTATCGATGACCAGAAACCAGATCGGTATTTGTCGGTTGTTGGTATAGTTGCAAAGTTAGCATGGCACCACTTCTCTATAGTTTTCTCGTGATATTTGCCTTAACTGAAAATTTCTTTTCAGTTTTATGTCGTTATATGTATGTGCACAAAAAATGCCGATACCGGTCGATGCCTGTCTATGCCGATACGTGCTGTGCCGGTAAGTCCACATCGACCTTAACTCTTAATTTTACTCGAATTCATTAAGAATACTTAAAAAGAAGTAGCACGGCTGATTTGACAAATTTAAAAACATGTAACGCAGATACCGTAGCTGCAAAAGATTTTCTAGTAAAGCCTCACAAAGTTATAGCAGACGGTGGTTACACAAAGTAGCAGATCTTCAACGTAAATAAGATAAAACTATTTGAGAAGAATATGTCATCCACAGAACTTCTATGCCGAAAGAGAAAATATCAATATCTGTGGATTTAAAGCTGCCAAAGATTGGCTTACTCTATTGCTCGGATCTAATGCAACTGACGATTCCAAACTAAAGCCTATGCTATTTATCAGTCTGAGAATCCTAGTACATTGAAAAATTATTTAAAATTTTCAACATATACCCGGTGCAAATACGTATTAAGCAGAGGGCGTCGATTGCAGCGCTAAGACTGCATCTTAATCTTATCTGCTTTACACGGGAACAAGAGTTCCACATGAATCCATCTATCTATCCGTCTATCGCACCTGACATCGACAGGGACAGCGACCACCTCCTCGAGAGGATGCTGAAAAGCAATTTCGAATATAGAATTCCTTCCAGGGCAGAATTTGAATCACATTCGGTGCTTCAACCATTGACAAACCCTTTTATAGTCTACACTGATGGTTCCAAATCCGATTAAAACACCGGAGCAGGAGTTTTCTGCGAGGAGCCCCTCAGATTGAAATAGCCATACACCTCGAAAGCCATGCCACGGTTTTCCAGGCAGAAGTTAAAGCCATTTTTGAAGCGGGAAGGCATCTCCTTAACTCAGACACTGAGAATAATGAGATATCCTTCTGTTGAGACAGCCAAGCGGCTGTCAAGGCTTTGTCTAAGACCTTTACAACCTCCAAATTAGTAATGGAGTGTAAGACTACCCTGAATTCCCTCTCTAGTAATAACAAGGTAATTGGGCAGTGGGTCACAGCAACATTAGCGGGAATGAAAAGGCGGACGAGCTTGCTCGCCTTGGTACAGCCCCAGATGAACCTGCCTCCATAATCGGGATTGCACCAAAATACCTTGTGTCAAGAACTTCAATTTGGGCTGACCACCAACAACAAAGGAACTGTGGGGTAAGCCCAACCCAAATCACACTAATGAGCTCCTAGGAGTTAACAAGCTAACCCTGAGAGATCTAGTGTCTATCCCCACTGGGCACTCTTCTCTCAGGGGTCACCTTCACAGGATGAAATTTGTTGATGACCCTAAATGCAGGGGTTGCGGAGAGAAATCCGAAACGATGACTCACTTCCTTTGTCAATGTCCGGCACTCTCAAGAATATGATACAGACTCCTTGGCTCAGACCTCATGGACGAGTTGCACGACGCCGGCAAGGAGGGTTGGGGGCCAATACTCAAATTTATAAAAGCGTCTGGTTGGGACCTATGAGCGACTGCTCACGGGTTTGGAGCCTTCAATCAATCATATCTCAGGATTTTACTTTACAGGATTTCGTTTTCTAAGAATTTGTCATCTTATTCGAATCCCAAATTGTTTTTATAAAGAAGTTCTAATTCCTAGTAAGTCGTTTTGTAATATCCTTTTAGATTTGTAGTCTTTGAATCCTCCTGCGTCCATAGAGCTGTCTCTTCCAAAGAAGTTTAACCTCAAATTTTTGAAAATTTTTTAGACTATATGCTTTACCTCAAAGTCACATTAATATTTTCGATGTGGTAGAAACAGTGTCATCAGTCGTGGAAGATGTGGAATATATATTTGTGGACCGTATAGTGACCGCTGACGATAGTTGAACCTATCATTTCTCATCAAAAATAAAATGGAATTCTCATTTGCCGCATCCGAAAATTGTCAAATAGTTCCCTCTGCCGGATAGGTAATGTTGGTTCCTTCTCTTCTTCAATCTAGGTGTCCTGTTATACATATTAAATTCACGCCCAAATATACTATGTAATGCGGCAGAATATTGTGAAGACGATTAAAGTTCGATGGCTAAGAAACTGACAAAATGCATTGCTTCAAGTGAGGCGATCTGGGAACGCCTTCCTACAAATCAGACATTTCGCTTGATGGTGTCCATATATTCAATCCCATAAAAGATGACCTTATATAGTGGCGATATCACTTCTACAAAGGAGTACAAAAGATTGAACTATAAATTTTTCAAATTCAAATTCGCGGCATGATTGCGAGAAAAGATTAAATAAATCTGGTGATTATGTAGAAAAGCACCTCTTGCATCATACTTATCAAATAAATAAAAAAATACCCCCAAGTTTTCCTTCTAATTTCCTTACGGTCTGATTCTCGCTTTCACCGTTTTTAATTTGAAATTCTTTTCCAAGAATAAATTTTGAAGTAATTTATTTATTTAATTACTTTACTAATGATCAGCCCTATTATCACCATAACGGGTAATTGTATTTTTATAATTACCATTACTGTATTGATAATGGTAATGCTGGCTGAATTACCTCATTACTATTAATTAATAATGAAGCTTTCATTACCATTAACCATTGCAATTACAATGGTAAATTAATTGCAATGACATCTTAGCTCCCATTACATTTGGAGTCGGCAAAAGTTAACACTTTCTAATGCACGATTTAAATAAAAGCAAAACTGAAATTTATTAAATATACATACAAATATTTCTTTCTCTTTATATATGTACAAAGTATACATATATTATACGCATATAAATATTCAAATCCATTTATTGAGTTTGAAATTAATGACAACAAAACTTCTCGTAAGTTGAAAAACGTTACCTAGTAGGTGAAGCGTTTACAAGCAACTCTACGAAAGAAAAGAGCCAATCTAGTAGTGTCGGTGTTTAAGTTTAACGACAACTGCCAAAGTATAGGATATTTGACTATTGGTTTCAACACCAATATGGTGAAATATGACACGCATTTCAGCTGTAGAATGGTTAATGACAATTTCATTATTAATTAATTGCAATGAAATAATTAACTCGGCATTACAATTACCATTATCAATACAGTAATGATAATGGAATGGCAACTAGAGTTGGATGGTACACAGCCATAGTTCGGGCGATCCTCTACTACGGCTCCACAGCCTGGAGGACGGCACTGACGAGGAAATGTAACCTGGATGTCCTGTCAAAAACCCAGAGAGCCGCTAGCCTGGGAATAACTGGATTTTTGTACACTACGCCCACGACGGCACCGGAGCTTATGCTTAATTTATTGCCGCTAGATCTCCACACCAAGAGTGATAGACTGCAGGGATTGCAGGGAAGAAATTGACTATCAAATGGATTTCCCAACTTTTGGTTGGTGGGTGTGTCAATGCAATTATGCAAGTGATTGGGATGGGAAGGAGATTAACATCAGATATCTCTATCTTTACGAATGGTTCCAAGACGAATGCGAGCACAGGGGTTGTAGTGTACTCCAGAGACTGCCAATGGCAAGAGTCTTATAGACTGCCAGACAAATGTAGTGTTTTTCAGGCAGAGCTCGTAGCGGCAATATTGGCATCTATGTGCACAGAGTCCGCACGACATATCTGCATATACACTGACAGCCAAGCAGCCATTAAGGCGCTAGATGTAGATACTGTGCATGTGAAATCAAAATTGATGCAGTTATGTAAGATCAGCCTGGAGGAATTGACTTTACGACACAAGGTGACCCTATGCTAGGTATATAGCCACAGAGATATCGTAGACAACGAGATGGCTGATGAGTGTTGGCCAAAAAGGGCTCTGAAATGGATAATTCCGCAGCGATAGCCTATGATGATTCCGGTCAGAGTTTTAAAAGAAGAGATCATCAGGAGCGCCTATCAAAAGGCAAGCCTGCGGTGGATCAACAGGGAAGCCTACCGTATCGCGAGGTAATTGTGGCCTGCACATGATAGGAAGAGGACAAGAGAGCAGCTTAGTGACAACAGAACATATACCAGGAATCTTGTAGGGGTCATTACGGGTCATTGGGCCATAGGAGACTATGTTAGAAGACTGGGAATACTGGGAAACGACTTTTGCAGGAGCTGTAAGGATTTGGAGGAAATCGAATCTGTCCAACATGTACTTTACGAGTGTCCCGCTCTGATGAATAACAGAGTTAGACTATTAGGTAGCTACTTCTTTTCAAGTCTGGAGGAGCTGCAAAGCAAAGAGTTCAGATGCATCCTGAGTTGCCTAAGAGAAGCAAGATAGATCTAGCGCGATTTTATAGGTTATCCCATGAGGACAAGAGGAACAATGGACCCATGGCCATTTGTATGTCATTTAGGCAATGTAAAAAGTAACTGACTGATTTTAACGTGAGACATTTGAAATGTATGCAGTTAAAAAAAAAAATTTTAAATTTTATTTGTTTCACTGAATTAGTGTTTACCGAAAAGCTCTAAATATTGTATAGCTTTTAAGGCTTTCGCGGTTGCCTACTGACATTTTTATATACGTTTTCTGGATTAGCCGCGATATAAATAAATTATTTATTGAGTGCTAAAACAAGTAGCCACCCCGAACGTTTCGCTTCAAGCTACATTGAGTGTGGTCACCGTCACTGTTGATGTGGTTGATGTACTTGTTTCTGTTGTGCAGAGTTTTGTGAACAAACATAACTCACTATGTCACTTTTTGAGTAAAGCTTATTTCGGACTAACCCTGAAGATGTTTTAAGAATGGGATCCCATGTTTGTGAAAGCTGGAAACTGTTGTTGCGATTGAAATTAAGTCGACGTTTTATTTCAATCGCCTCACGAACGGAACGAGGAGTATAATAAGACTCGCGAGTCAGGACTTCTACCTTTTAAAAATGAATCCAATGATGTTTTGTTGGGTGGTCCAGAATATGCTCGCAAATTGCTGATTTTTTCTGCTGATTCTTGCTTACAGCATTTACATATAAGTTCTTTCAGGCGGGTAGCAATACTTCTTGTTTTTTTGTGTTTGCGCAGTATAATATGACCCAAGGAACTGCTTATATAACAATTCAGACCACGCTCAATGTAACTTGAAGCGAAACGTTCGGGGTGAGTACTTGTTTTAACACTCATTAAATAATTTATTTATAACGCGGCTAATCCGGAAAACGTATATGAAAATGTCTTTTAATATTGAGTATATTTAGCATTGAGTTCGACAAACCTCTTTACTATACTCAATGATTTTGTCTAAGGAAAAATAGAAAGGGCCTGCAGAACCTGTTATATGGCTCATATCGAATATTTATTTATTTTATAGATACATTAGCAGTCGCAATAATTAAAGCATGTTGATGCTCATTAAAAATATATGCCAAGATAATCTTCTTGTGCACTGTAACACACTCGTATAATAAGGTATAGATCTTATATGGCATAACTAATGACCGTTTCCAAGTTAAATTTTTACAAATTTACATAAATTAAGTTATTTTGATTTAAAGCTTAATTGCCAGTTTTTACTATAGATGTAACTCAAAATCGACGACGAAAAAAGAAAAATTAATTAAAGCAATCACAAATGAATGACAAGAGTTTACATTACAGAGATATTTATCGCGCGACCAATTAATTGACTAATTTACGAATTCTAATTAAAAATTCATGTTGAATGCTTTGCTGATACTGCTGCAGCTGCCATATACCCTCATCTCACTTAATCCTCAGCATAATAATTATGGCACGAATTGAATCTCATGCGTGTTCAAAAGTGAAAATCTGCTATCAACACAGCTGCAGTAATATCAAGGTTATATTTTACTGGAGTCGTCCAAAATCGTTTCGAATAGGTGAATGTACATAAATGTCCGATGGCAAACTGAAGACTGCTAATTAAGATAACAATAACAACAAAAAACATAAATTTTTATTTTTTTTTTACCCACTAATATACGCTTGATTGATTTTAATAGTGTGGTCTCGCATAGCTATTACAGCTTATTGCGTCCGAGGTTATCGGAAAGAAAACTTTGAAAAGGCGGAAGAGACAAGTCACTATGGAGACACTACTGAAAATTACCAATCTGTGTTAACAACAGTGACTTACGCGATTCGAACGTGAGCTTAGTTTTTTGTTATTGTTTTTATTTTCGTCCGATTTTTACAAACATGTTTTTATCTAGCAGTTTTATTGCACATTCCATATCCTAATTAAGTTTTTATCGTGAGGAAGAAATTTCAGATTTTTTTATGAGAGGTTTATTTTGAGAGGTTTATTCGAGTTAGAGCGAAGGGGGAAATTGTATTGAAGCCCGTAAGCTTTTGAAAGTTGGAAAATAAATAATGAAAATGTGGTTCTTCCTATGAACTCAAGAAATATATTTTTTTTTTCTGTAAAACGTATAATAATATTTCCTTTCACTTCTGCAATTCCTGATACATACATATGTACATAATATGTGAGTAACCATTTCAAGCCCAAAGAATAGTTTAAATATACGCACACCACTCATGTACTCAGACGAAAATAATCATAGCTCATTTTTGACAGGCGTTCGGCTTTCAAAAACCTCTGCAGAGTGATGGGACTTCTTTTTTTTTTTATATATTATTAAGATAACCTCTGTGAACACCCTTAAGCTTTCGTAGATTGTATGTCGGAGAAAAAGAGAAGATGGTAGACTGTTCCACATTCACACAGTTCGGGATAAAAAAGCATCACGAAATTTTACTGAACGGCTGAAAGTAATTTGAAGAGGATATTATCAAGGTCGTTATTCAATGATCTATGTATATTCATGCAATCTCGTTTGACAGATATGGCATTCCCTCTGAAGGCCGTGAGAGCAGTAGCGTATCTAGGTGGGGCGGTGGGGGCGATCCGCCCGTAAATATAATTGATCACTTAAAAAATTTTCAGACTTTTTTTATTTCAAGCTTTGGGAAGCCCGCCGGAGTTGTCCGGCGATTATATAGATGACTAAATTGGTGGGGTGGGGGTTGAAAGGGGTGGGGTTGTTAGAGATGCATAATATCTAAGCGTTCATCTGACTCGATCGTGCGATTCCATACTCTAGGGTTTCACTCTGTGTGTGCGTATGTGTGTATGTGGGTGCATACATATGCTCATATGTGTGAGAGAGTGCAGCTGTCCACGTCAACGCGTTCCTAAACAATGCCCAAATAAATAGTGAAAAGCACATTTTTATATGGTAACACCAAGAACGGGCTGCCAAATTTAATCCATTTTTGAACTCGTTTTGCTATTGGTATGAAAACACCATGCACCAAATTTTAGCTGCCTACGCGTTCTCAGGCATTGTCCAAATATATAGTGAAAATTAAACTTTTGTATGGCAACACCAGGAAGGGGTTGCCGATTCCAAAAATTCTTTCCCTAAAAGCTTTTACGAATACAAAAAACAATTAGCTAAATCGGTTGAACCGTTCTCATGTGATGATGTAACATGAAAAATGCGCAGTGGACAACGAAGTTTGATCTACTCGAACGCGGTGGAAAGCGTATAGTTCACTGTGGCGCGCGCGATCGGCTTAATGTTAAATGAATTTATTATTGAATTTCGTAAATTTGTTTATATGACTAGTCCACCCCTGTATTGCAATTTCATGAGGAATGAGATAAGCAATAAACATTCATTTCTTCTAAGGAATTTACAGAAAATATTTCGGCAGATTTTTCATTTACTTTGGTGGTCGACTAGAGTTATTTTCAGATACAATACTTTCATTTGTGCCGTTGTCGGCCTCCAATAATGCATACAAATTCTAAAGAAAAATTTCCCAGAAACTTGTAACTTTAAATAATATAAAATGACATTAAAAATTAATTTTAAATACATTTCTTCTGCATTGCAGAAACAAGTCATTTGCTTTTGGGCAATTTAGGTATATACAAAATTTCGGTCTTTCTAATATTAAATGTTAATAAGTAGAAAAGGAAAGAAAGATGAAAAAAAATATCAAAAAAATTAAACTATCTTTAAAAATTTTACGAAGAGGGACAAAAAATATTGTCAATAACCACTCTTGATTTTGATTAAGTTGGAAAGGGCGGCAAAAACTCTAGCTACGCCACTGCGTGAGAGTATCAAAGGCGAAAGCAAAATCAAGGGTTCTGTCATCAGCGAAACTATTGAAGGGATTGAAAGTAAGAGAGAGCAGATCATTAATGAAAATTTAAAAGAGAGGCGGAGAGATAACAGAGCCCTGTGGCACACCGGCATTAATAGGATGAGGTCAGATGTAACGCCATCTAATACAAACCGTATTTGGGGACTAGATCAAAAACAGTCAATCCATAATAGAACAGGAGTGCAGAGAAAAAGGAAAGAAGAAAAGTCAGTAAGTCTCCAGATGAGCGTCCAGCTCGGAGGCCATATTGGCGTTCATTGATGAATTGATTAGTTTTTAGATACTTCATTAAGATTGAAAAACCTTTGAAAAAATTGCAATTGGTCGATAATAAGAGGGATCGCTAACCTTTCTTTTCTTGGAAATATAGCCTGAACGTGCGCTAGTTTCCAAGCAGTTGGCAGAGTTCAATAAAACGAATTTTTTTTCGAATTTTAAAAACGTTGAGCAAAGTGTTTCGATCTAAAATGGAGACTACCACAGCTGTTCAATAAGTCCGTGCAAAGTCAAGAGTTGACGCCTGTAGTAGATACCTTACAATGTCAAAACCATTCTGAGTTTCCGACAGTTCTTGTAGAAGCATATTACCAAATTTCAAGTTGGATCATTCATTAGTCTGTTGTTGTTGTTGGCAGACGTTTTAGTCTGTAGTAGTTCGTATTGTGATTTGTGATGAATGGATGAAAGAGAATTTCGTGTGATTATAAAACTTTTTGAAAGGCAATAAAAAAACAGCTGAATAAACATTATGCTCCGCGATGGTAATCCAGAGTACCGAGGTAGAATGGACTTCAGAAAATTTTCTATGCTCCCTACATATGGTACATTTTTATTATAATTATAAATTTAACAAATAGCATGAACGGCTAAAAAATAGTTTAGGTACCCCCATATCTATATCTATAATAATAGATTCCTACAATCTTTAGGAAGTTCGTGGCTAATGACTTTAAGCGAACTCAAAAGGTCAGCAACATCATTATTATTCTTTCATCATGTTTCATTGCCGATATTTTCGTGTACGTAAACTAGTTTTCCTCGGTTGGTCAAAATATTTTTAAAACGAACAAAACAGCACGAGCTTCTATCAAAAATTCTTCAGGGGATTATAAATTTGAGGTCGTCAACTATACATGCTTCACACAATATCGAATAAGTCAAATATCTTCATAACGTAAACATACCTTCCAAAAATAAAAATTGAGCTAGGTATTCCTGAGGTTTGACGTGTGACTTTTGTTTACCTTCCACGTTTATAATGAAATCATCAACCGCGAAGAGCTTACGCAAAGACATTCGAGGAATGAATTTTTATCAGCGCAACAATAATAATCATTTATCGATGTGCTTCTATAATTTTCCTAATAGCTCACGGAAATAGTAGTCACCTTCCTTCCCCACAAGACTTGTAAATAAAAACTTTCTACCGTATCGCGTAGCTATTACAAAAATTAATCCACTTCCAGTTTGCCCACATCGAATTTCTCTCATAGCCGCTCCGCTGCGCCGGCGCACCATAATAATTACGAATTCCATCGAACCATCCATTTTGGGTGCAACAACTGTGTATAGATAGAAATCGATGCACCTAGATTTAAGTTGAACGGTTGACTGCTCTGGAAATTTGCACACCGAAGACGAGGAGCTTATAGCTAGAAGATAGTTAGCCAGGGAATTCGATGGTTATCTAAATTGAAAAACTGCAATAAGCGCATCCATGCGTCGAAGAAGGTAAACATTTTTCGTCGATGTGGGAAGATAGTACAATCTGGGAGTAGAATAAATAGTATCATTACCTACATACTACGTTTACGAGTGAAACTCGCTAATTATAATTGTCGTAATGGCTATACCTTACCTAAACGCAAGGTGAAAAAGAAACAAAAATTCTCAGGTAAATTGCGTCAAAATGTGCTCGGACGCAGATTTAAAAACAATTGAGCGTTAATGAATTGATTAGGTGCGATGATGCACTGCGCGTCTCACACGCGAACTCGGTCAATGTGCTCTGGGTTCTTCTCTTTAAGTTTGAATTATGTACTTTGTGCCTGCGCGCGCCGAGGCCGGCCGTCGAAGTCGTGTCGATCACCGCACCACAGCGCAGCCAACAATGGAATTCGTTTTTCTATTGTTTGTTCGTTGGTGGATGGAATAGATGGAGCGAACGCGCTAATTATGCCCGCGTTTCGTCAGAATTTAATTGAACGTTTATGGAGTTTGCTAATTAAAAGGAAAATTTGCAATTACAATCACGTTCAAGAGCCGTACTCAAATGAGGATTTATGAAGCGAGGAATATGTGCTCATTAGACTCATTAGACACTCGCTCTTCCATAGTTGGGGAGCTGTTAAGGGCACCATACACGCTTTCGATTTTATTTTTTCATTTCAACTACGGTATAAGGCAATCGAATCGATTTCAGCGCGCGCGCGCAACCTTCAAGCGTTGAAGTGAATGCATGAACGCAAAATAAGTAACGAATACACCTGAGGCTCCCGAAATCTTGGCCAAATTTAATGATCTAGAAAATGTGTTTCGATTTTATGTCGGATTATTGCCTGCTTTCTATTAGAGATAGTGAGAGTGTCTTTTTCCAATCGCTTTAGTAAGTAGAGCTGTTCGAATGGGAGGTTTTATTTTTTTTTTAATTTTGATGACGGGTATTTTTTGCTTTTAGAAAGAAACAAAATGCTAAATTAGATTTTTCACGATCGTTAATTTGGTTGGTTGATCGTGGTTGAATTTTGTTTCCATTAATTCAGAACAATTGAATCGTGTCATCTACGTGAATCTATGTAATAAACGTGAGTTGATACCGTTTTAACTGGACATAGTGGGTGATTTCGTGATTGCTTCATCGTTAACCCTCAAGCACATGTGCACTTTGTGTATATTCCGATTTGTTGGGGATCATGACATTTGTAACTCCCGCAGCAGTCATTTTTTGCAGATTTAAGTAGTTTAGAGGCGATATTTTGAATTCAATTCCAAGCTCCGAAGCTACGAAAAAATATTCGAGGAACGAACTTTCAAAGGTAAGAAATTCGAAGCTTCGAAGCTACCATATAACCGTGTCTCAAAATGTAATGCTAATTTGACGCACTTCTCGTTGAGCTATTGCGCTAAAATGTGGCAAACTAATAGATATGTATTATATGACAATATGATTTAACACTTCTATATAATACACCAAGTGTCTTAAGTTTGACTCAAAGGGCTAAATGTCAGACTGTATCAAAAGCCGCTTTTGGACTCACGAAAATTGTGAAGAATACGGTTCCAACGTTCCGTAGGAAAATTCAACAAGTCTCCAGATGAGCGTCCAGTCTGGAAACAATATTGGCAATTGTTGATGAGTTGATCAATTTCTAGATATTTGGAGTTAATGATAGTTTCAAAAATATTTGAACGAATCGAGGTAATTGCAATTGGTCGATAATTTGAGGGATCGCTACCCTCACCTTTCTTGGGAATAGGCTGAACGTGAGCTAGTTTCCAAGCAGTTGGAAATTTTCCTGTCGAATAAGACAAGTAGAATAGTTTGCGCAGAGGCTTAGCCAAGGATGAGGCGCAGCTTTTAATTAACGGGAGCGAAAAATCATCAGGTCCTGCGGCTTTGGAGACATCGATCCCCTTAAGGACCATGAACGCATCTCTCGTACGGATGTGTACACATTCACACGGGAGATGCAAAACTGGTGTCTGTGAAGTGGGTGGAAGACGAGAATTTGAAGAGAATCTAGCAACCAAAATATTAGTTTTATCCAGGGAGTCCACAATCACTTCACTATTATTAAGTAGTGAAGGTATAGAGGAACTTCTGAAGGTGCTCCTGATGGTTTTGACCAGAGACCAGAAACCTTTGCTGCCTTTGTAGCTTATCAAGATTCTTTGTCTGACACTCTGGTCAAAAAGAATTTTTTTTCTCTGGATAATGGACTTATAGGTGTTCCGTGCAGTCTTGTAGACTTGTTTCAGTTCTGCACATGGATGCAGTTGATAGGCGCGAAAAGCAGACTCTTTCGCTTTTATTGCTTGGTTGAAATTATTCTTAAACCAAGAGAAATTTTTCTGTTGTTGAAATCTGCTGTAGGAATACGGAATGTATTTACGCATGCCAAGATTTAGAATGTTATTAAGTTCTAATGTGCATTCATCAACATCCCTCGAAGCAAAATAGACCGACCAAACAATTTCCCTAAGATACTGATTGTGACTTTTCCAATCAGCATTTTTATAGTGCCATAGAAGCCTACTTCAAGGTGGTGAAGTAGGGCGGCAGAGATTTGATTAGAAAAATTGTTAGATTTTTATGCCGGAACAGAAAATCGTGAACAAAAATATACAACCGAAACTGCTTTAAATAATCGTCGATAAGACAACAGTATGATGACAAACTGTCCCAATCATAAAAAATACAGAAAAAGTCTTTGCCATAACCTTGCCGAAATATTGTGGATACAGCAAGCATATACCTATTTTTGATTACCTTCGAAATAAAGTTAAACAATCCACCAAATACCCCGGGGCATATGTCAATCAGAAAATTTATTTTCATATTTTTGTAGTCTTATACTACGAAAAGTTGGTTAACGCGCGAAAATAATTTTTTCTCATAGCTGTCCAATCATATCTTTCACACATGATTAGGTCCAGATTTTTTATAAAATACTTTAGTAAAATGGATTATTATGAAAATACAAAAGAAAAAACAATTTCTTTAAACATCTGCAGCCTTAAAATGCAACTTTCCATCTTTCGATATTCGAATTCGAGCACAGCTTTTTTTTCGAAAATGTCCATTCGAAATTGAATGGGGTTTTTCGAGGTATATAGGTCTTAAATTAAAGGTAATTTTTGTCGGAAAAACTCGAGTTTTTTATGGATAGATATATGAGACCGAGACTAGGTAGCTTGTATAGAGAGAAAAATAAAACCCAGGTTTTTTCTGTTTTCCTTTTCTTATAACTTGAATAATTCGAGAAACTGTTGGAGAAGAAATATTTACACAGAAATTTTGCTTTCACTGATTTGACGTAAAATTTCGAGCGTCACTACCTTCTATAAACTTTTCGAACGCAAAAAAGTGTATTTGTCTCTAAAAGATTAACCTTAAAATCGAAGTTTTGACATATCGTCGGTGATACTGTATAACCGCGAGACTACTAATGTAACTACCGCGTAAGTTCAAAATTCATTTAAGTTTTCAGCAGACATTCAAGTTCTTTTTGTTTATTATAATAACAAAATTATTGCTACTGAGCTCTAGAATAGGGCTAGAAATATAACATTTTTTTTGGATTTTAGACATGAGATTAACAAAACAAATTGTAGTTTGAAATGTTGCTACTGCAGTTACGCGTTCACGATTTTGCTAGTCTCACAGTTATGCAATTAAAATATTTTTTCACAGAATTCAGAAAGTACTTAGCAGAGGTATGCTTTACCATAGATGGCACAAGAACTAGATGTCGCATGTCATACTAGAACAGAGTATACAGATTGTGAAATAGGTAGTACATTCTGGAATGGACCATAATATGGTTTAGAGCTTACCGAAAGCAAATGTTTTTATAATAGCAGTTTTGTATACATTTGATCGACTTCTTCAACACTTCAGATACGAAAGAATATGAATCACTCGACGTATACATCCTTTCAAATGTTGTGGTCCATTCCGGAATGGACCACCCAGCCATATAAATTTTGTATACTTTTTAGGTACCGTATGCGACATCTAGTTCTTGTGCCATCTATGGCTTTACTCAACCTCATCGTATATGAAAAAAACAAAAGTTTAAATCTTTCGGAAAATATCAACACCACCACCTACAGTCGAATTTCTAGTAGTACTTGTTTATAGCTGTACTTACCTAATTAAAAATAATTGAATATATCTTCGGACTGTGAAAGATTCTTTCTCTTCGCTCTACATGTTACAAACTTTTCTTAATTCATATAATAATCCACCTAATGCTAAGAGCACTATGAATAAGTTTCTGTTTGTATGCCTTCTGTATGAAATCTGAACGTATTCCTTGGAATGATTGTATCATTTCAATTCGACATATTATCTTGTCCCAATTAATATGAAATCTGAAACAAAAAGAGAAAAACAATTAAATGTAATGTGAAATGCAGAATGTATGTAGAATAAAAATCATTCGACAGTGTTGTTTATAAAAATATGTCCGAACATCGACGCTGATACTTTCGTTGTCAAAAAATATACTCGCAGATAACACATTTTACTGAGATAGTAAATAATTAATCTCTTTCACAATTTTCGCCGCTCATCAATAAAAAAAAAATTTTTTTGTTTCCGCAATTAAAACTCTATCGAATATCAAGACACTAGCTTTTGCGGGAATTCCCGTCGAATTATTAAGTGTAGTTCTAACTAGTCTCTCATTAAGACACACCAAAAAACACTGTAATAAAAAACAAGTAAAACCTAGAATTGGTCTACTGTAAGACCAATTTTTATGATACTCTAGATAACTGACATGTATAACTTGATCTTTTATTTCATATGGCAGGGGTGTAAAAATTATCTTAATTTAAAGTTGCATTTTCGCTTTAACAGTAATGTTACAAATTCAACAAGTTCCTGTGGTTGGAATCATCACCGGCTACAATTCGCTTCACGCTCATCTAACAAGGATGGGGGTTGTTGACAGTGCTGAGTGTCCTTCTTGCGTGGAAGGAAAGCCTGAGATAACCTAACACTTTTTGTGCGCTGGTCCGACCTTCGCCCGTAGCAGACTGGCTACTCTAGGGTCTGCCCTCCTATCTGAAAATGAGCAGAAAAACCTTCCTCGCCAAGACCTGATGCGATTCAATAAGATGATATGTCGGTTTGGTAATAGGGTTTCTAGCAGGATAGCACAATTGGCCACTTTGACCTCCGTGCTTGGGATCTCTTTTCCCCCTGCCTTTTAATATAAAAAAAAAAAATAAAGAAAAATCTTTTTGAAACACATTAATCAAAAATTTTATAGTCTCCATTAAACGTAAACAAAAATTGATAAATGCATTTCTAACGTAGGTAAATACCATACACACAGAATCAACCGTTATAAGTTTTCTTATAACTAACGAATTCTGTACCAACTACGTTTGAAATCGAAAGAAAGAAATTAAAACCCATTTAAAGACAACAGTTTCAAATGAATGTTCTTTGTTTAAATGAAATGTCCAAGGCTGCGGGCTTATTGTAAAGACGTAAAACACATCAATTTCAATAAATTGACCATCAGCGGAATTGCGCCTAAGCAAACAACCTGGTACCTACTGTGTAGTAAGATGTCGGCATTCAAAGAGTCACGATTTCCTCATATATTTATGTCTCCAAAGTATTTTATCTCTCCAGTTGTTTGTGGAACACCTACATAGTATAACAAGACAGAAGACAGTACAAAAACATGAAAACTATAGTAAACAGGACGTACTCACGTACATATATGGCCCATTTGAAAAAGTGAATGACCAATGCCTCAAGTTCGAATACGAATAGAGTGGTGAAACTCAATTTGTAGTCGACCTGCGCGTGCAACTTTGTCTTCTCAAAGTACGAATGTACAAAGCACATGAAGTACTCTTAGTTTTAACACAAAAGCGTTATAGTGATGAGGATGAAAATAAAAGCCCTGATGTGAGATAGAATAAAGAGTCGGCTCCTTAGCCTTATGTGGATAATCGTTGTCGTTGTGAGTCACAAAATTATAAACACTTGAAATTTTTGGTTTTGATCGCTTATAAGGGGCTCAATTATTTGTTACGCGGTGGGTATCTAAGTAGTTAATTTTTGATTGCTTTAAGAACTCGCATAGATTACATTTGTTGCCATATAACAACGCATAGGTAATGTAATTTTTGTTGAGGTCACTATTTGAAGGTAATTTTCATAATATGTGTTTGAATCACTTAAGTGGAAACTCGATTAACGTACAATGAAAGGTACCGCGCCAAACGTTTTATTCGCTTGTACAATTTTCAGATAACGAAAAGGCATTGCATTGCCATCATTAGCAAGTCAGAAATCAGTTTTTACACAATTAACAAAAAAAAAAAAAAAAAAAAAAACGTTACACAAGATCTATTTTTACGGTCATTTCATTAAAGACTTTTTCATCTTTCATCCGTGACTTAAATGTCAATATTTAGCATTTTTTTTTCTTAATTTATGAGGTGAAAGCAAAGCTGTTTCTTCTTCAAAGAGTTAGTTACTTGCTAATACATATCTGCAAAGATAGTAGACCCTGCAATATTTTGTAAATAACCGGAATGTATTTGACCTTGCGGCACGCTTCTATTATTTTCCCATTCAAAAGACAATGAATTCCACAGTTCAGTAAATTTCTTACGTTCTTTCTGGGTGGGCTCATGTAAGAAAATTATTTTGCTTTACTGTTTTGGAAGTTTTTTTGTTTTATTTTTTTTTTTTTAATGAATTAATAAATTATGAACGAAAGATTGTATTCAGATTAAATTTTTTTTTAAATACGAAAGATACTTTTACAATGGAATCGATTAAGGTAGATTTACACAAATTAAGACTCATTAAGAGTTGAGAGATGCGATATTGAAATATCTGCAGAAATTTGTGCCGTAATTTGAGTTTGCACATAATATGTACGGTTATTGATTTATTTAGAACTTCCACAAAGGTCGTCTGATTACTAAGTTTATAAAAAGCTGGTATACTTAACAATAATAATGAAACAATAAAAGTAACTTAACTAAGCTGATTTCTTATTTGACTTTTTGAAAGATGAAAGTTAATGCAATCAAACTAGTGGTTAAAGATACGAGATATAGATTAAATCGGCTCGTGATGCCATAGTTAGTACTATGCTGAGGAAAAAAGAAGAAGACACGGTTCCTCAAAGAGCGCAGAAGAACAGATATATATAATATACTTGTAAAAGAGTCAAATGCTCTGGAAGTTTTTGTCTATTCTCGAGAGTATCCAATGAAAACATTTTAACCTATTTAAATATGTAGGATAATATAATTGTTCCAAAGAAGCCCACGCCAGGGCAAATCGAACAAATATCAAACAACAGGACGTAGCAGTACATTTACTGATATTCAGAGGAAGACAGTTAATCGAACATCATTTTAATGAAAGGTGCTAAGTTTAAAATTCCGCACTGGTTTTTATTAGAAACAATGAAAATTCTCGCATCGTCAGCATATATCAAAAGTATTCTTGAATTAGTCAGAATCAGAGATACATCATTGATGTAAATTATAAAAAAGAGTGGTCCAAGATGACTGCCTTGAGGAACACCAGAAGTATTAATTCATCAGAAAGAGCTAAGCGAAATATAACTCGCTGCGTGCAATCGTAAATAAGAACGAATCCAATTAATAAAACCAGTAGGAAAACCGAGAGTCACCTTATTAATTAAAATCTACCCATTAACCATTAGGTAGGAGTACTATTGTGACGACAACGATCTTTTAGCTTATATTTCATACTTTTTGTCCTTTATTGCGATAGCATCATATCTTTAATCCCGTCTTATCGTTCATTTTACCACCCACCTCTCGTGAGAATTTGTTTTGCTTATCACGATCTTTGATATGACCCTATATAATATTTGCAAATGAATGTGGAACACCCTGTATAAGTAAAATGGTGAACTTACGCCAGGAATCTAAACAAATCTGAAGACTTATGAATATTCCATGCACAACTCTTATGGTTACTTTGCTATTGTGAATCTTGGCGATCTCAACAAGAATAATCCTTTGATGACAACCAACTTCTTTATGATTGCGCTTCCTTAGTATTTGATTAGAACACTACAGTGGAGATTTGAGTCCCGAATTTAGGTCATTCCCTAGGTAATTTGTTCGCCCTCATTTGCTATAAATGCGACGAATAAATTCAAAAAGCTAAATACCATGGTGAACTTAATGGTTAGTATCCATTGCTCAGCTCATTACATGCCGAGTTGCTATTAATATGGAAGCGACAAAAAGTGGGCCACTATTTTAGTTTTTACGCCAGTTTCAGGCCTGAAAAAATTCCTATTTAGATGCTAATGTTGGGGCTCCGCCACAGTTATTTTGTATTGTTGCTCGCACCAACATGCCACAGCTGCCTCTCATTTGGGTATGAAGCAATTCGCGAAACTAAATGCGTTTCCTTATTTCCAGAAGACCCTTTATCTCGCCCTGGTAGACTTTGAAGGGATTTTCATGACAAATACTCATTTCTATGAGTTGTAGATCATGATCACTCCGTCTCAGTACCGAAACACGAAGTAGGCATTGTCGTTGAATGCGACATACACTCCATGACTACAAATGGGTCCAATGACTTCGGTACTACAATCAGAGAATTACTTGACATTACTATCCAAATTAATAATCTGGTAAACGGATCAAACTTTCACTACTTTCCTATTTTCGTGCACCACAGACCCTAAGAGTTTAATTAAATTTATACTACTTATTTTCGCGGTGTAGTTTCCATTTCAGTTTTTGGGCCAAGTTCACAGAGAGTAGACTAAGCTACCATGACAGTTATTGAGATATTTAAAATAATATTTGTGTTAGCCGCCACGAAATAATTCCCTACCAATTTAATTTAGCTAGACATGATGTAATCAACGAAAGAATTTTTCTTTTTTGTTTAAATGACACAATTTTAGTTGCGAGTTTTCTATTTTAAAGGCAGGGGCAAAAGATCCCAAACACGGAGGCCAATGCGGGTTACTTAATGAACTCTTTGTAGAATACGTCTCCGACTGATCTGGTCTGTCTAGAATTAAGAAGACGAAAAATCACAGCTCAAAATAAAAAGTAAAACAAATTCAATAAATTTTTTTTATTTGTTCTTACAGAAATGCCATAATGGAACCACAAACAGCTCTAGTCCTAGCAATACAGCTGCTGGCGCTATTTTCAATCGCTGGTGCTCTACTCCTTTATCTGTTGTGCAAAGTGCGAGCAACACGAACAAGTATTTCTGGACCCCAAAACGGAATTGTATTAATCACGAGTGCTGATACAGCATTAGGTCTTCAATTATGCACTCACCTGGCAAATCGTGGATGTAGAGTGTTTGCTGGAATGAAAGATGCAATCGATTCCCTACCAGCAAAACTTTTACGCGGTTGGATGAAAATGCGTGAAAGTTCAGAAGTTCCAATTCAAGGATCAATTGTTCCAATGCAATTAGACGTGACTCGAGAAGATGTTTTAAGGGAAGCCGTTGAAGCTATGGGTGCTCATATGAATGCTGGCGAAAGAGGAATAATGGCCGTAATTAATACTGCAGGTACTGTGTACAGAGGTCGAATTGAAAATCAAGACGTGCACCAATGGGAAGCAATGCTGAAGACAAACATTTTGGGATCATTGCGAGTTGCAAAGGCTTTTGTTGGATTACTACGGCCGACAAGGGGACGATTAATTTTTTTGGGGGCAGGAAATAGTGGTGAAGGATTGGTAGCGTTCAATGCATCACGTGTTGCTGTTGAATGCTGTGTTGAAGAATTACGAAAAGAATTGCAACCGTATGGAATAAGTGTTGTCGCTTTAGATACAAATGGAGTACCAGCTGAGTCTCTATTTAGGGCACCTACTCCTTATAGTAAACTTTATTTTTGATTCTAACTGTATTTATAATATAAAGTCATTTCTATCGATTCGATTTATAATTTCAGACATTGCTGCTGAAACTGAAGGATCACCGACACAATATTCTGCTGAGGTGCTAACCAACAGTGCTTTGACAGTCATCGAACACTCCCTTTGGGATCTAAGACCACAGGAGAGATATCAATTGGCTGCACCAAATAGCAAATTTCATCTTTCGTTGCCATGCAGATCGTCCTTCCGTTTTAAGATGGACATTGGAGGACCCGTTCAGAGGGTGTAAATTTATTTGAATTGGAAAAGTTTTTTTTTGACTGATTTTTAATTTCATTTTTTCTTTTTTAATGAAAGGGTTACTTTCCCTCAGATTGTTTTAGTTCTAAGATTCTTTATTGATGTATATAATTAGGTATTTTTGTAAATAACACAGAAAAAAATAAAAATTGCAAAACTACGGTGTGTCGTTTCAATCGGTTTTGAAAGGTTCATTTTTGTTGATTCTAGCTTACGAGCCTCAACATTCTGCATTGATTTGGAAGATAATAAGAAAGTATTGGAAGGGATTTTTTTTATGCTGGAAACTCCTTACTTCTCAGTTCACAGAAAGTGCAGTCTCAGTGAGCCAACTGAGAATATCTCACTTGTGAGAATGTGCTTGCCGAAAGCGCCTTTTATATATTAAACATCGAGAGCAGAAACTACTGGATCTGTTTCTTCAGACAAAATAATCAGTAATCAGGGCAATCAATCAACCATTCCGAATGCAATAAATTGTTGTGATCACATGCCCCTTGTTCTTTTTTTTTAATGGCGGAAGAGTGTTGGGAGAATAGCCTTTCTGAGATGACCGCTAAAAATCGAGATAGTGCCATACAGGTATCCCAGATAGAGACTCCATATTCAAGTAAATTCTAGCTAGACGCATTAGCACCATCAAATCTGCAAAGAAGACAATGGTGGTTCCGCTTATTTCCATGGAGTCCCATGGTGGAACTGTAATCTTAATAACTTTGCCAAGTTTTTACAAAATTATTGAAAAAGGATACTGAGTCAGACCTGAAGGAAGAATAGAAATTGTTCTAAGATGAACCTAGGAAATATTTACTAGGCTTCTGACAAGAGGAAAGCATGCTATTGAGCAATACTATATTGTATTAGAATGGTTGAAATTGTTCCAATAGTAAAGACAGAAAGTACCACAAACTCCGACGCTAGCTCGGGGGTAAGTAAAGATAAGGGAAAATCTTCTTCAATAGCATGGAGAATGTTGCTTTCAATCTGAAAACAAGGAAGGAGGGCATCATACATAGAACTAAAGAGCTCATGTACCTTAGCTTTTTGTTCGGCGTTGGTCAAATTGTAACCAATAGCATAGAACATTGATCAGCTTTACTCGAATGAATGTTCACTGATTTTTTATCTAGTCGCTAAGAAAGGTGTCAACGACGTCAAAGATGTGGCAACCCAATCCTTCCTAGTCTCTTCACGATGGGTACAAAGAATTTATAGGAAATTATCGAGAGGATTTGTTAGCCAGATAAGAATATAAGCTCTCTTTTATGTGTTATGTGCTGTTGTAGAGTTTGACTTGGTCCCTAATCATTTTTAATAAAAGAATCATGAATCTTCCATTGTTGCTGGAATGGTTGTACTGCGTGTAAAGAAAGGCTCTAATTATCATTATTGGACGTTGCATAGAAATTGAAGAGGTAACTTTTACTTCGTAGCTAATTATTGACAAACTCTGTATCGTATAAAAGCCATCGAATCGCTTATAAATACTAGAATCTTGTAAGAGTGGATGGAAAAAAACGTTTGTTGCATATCACCGTACCCAGAATTAATAACTAAAGATCGGACAATAATTTTGCTTCTCTATGTGTATTTTTTACTGAGACTTCAGCAATTTAAAACCCTTGCTCTAAAAATTTCCAGATTGTACAGGCGAATTCAAGTGTAACGATTTTGTTTTAAATTATTGTTAAGGAATTTACCTAGGAATGTGGGGAATATTTTTGTGTTCAGATTTCTCTTTCACAAATGCAATAGTATTTATTTTCAAATATTTACAAAACAATCTCGAAAGATTATGGGCAATTAATCCGAATTACATTACTCATACTTAGAAATAAAATCATAACGCAACACAGAAGCTGTAAAAGACTCACCTGACCCTACGCTTTTACGATTTTCAGTGCGTTCGGGTAAATGTAAAAGGACATCAGCTCCGACAATACTCTGCAATCGGGAGCTCATCTATAATGAGAAGCATATTCAAAAAATTCTCCACTACATATGTTACGAGAGAGATGGAAAATTACCTGATTTCCATTGACCTTTGCAAATAATTCACCATTTCTACTAATTATTGAAGCTCTCACATATTCAGGTCTAGGGTCCAGTAGAAGTTGATCATTTTCAAGCTGAAATGATATTAATTAAAATTATTGAAGATCACATTGAATCATTGATGTTCACATACCTTAATTTGAATAGTGGCAAGTTCACATTTATTTCGTTCCCATCCTGAAGCCCATCTTAAAGTAGGAAGAACAAAAAGATGAAATGTCACAAACGCTGACACAGGATTTCCGGGAAGACCAAAGAAAAATTTGTTTTTGTTTGAGGCGAACGTCATTGGTTTTCTAAATATTTACGTATGTAAATAAATCACAGTCTTAACCCATTTTTGACTCTTACCCTGGTTTCATATTTACCCTTCCAAAATGAATCTTAAATTCGAGCTCGTTTAAAGCAGGCTTAATAAAATCTTTATCACCCATAGAAACACCTCCTGTGCAAATGATGAAATCAGCCAATTGAAGCATATCAGAAATTGTTTTTTTAACTGAAATAAGACTGAAAGTGATCCATAGATTTGATGTTTCCAATTGAATTTTTGTATATATTGTAAACGTACTCATCTTTTACCACAACTCGTTTAATACAATCGAAACCGAAGTACTTGAGTAATTCCACAAGCATTGTCGTATTCGAATCATAGATTTTAGATGGGGAATCAGAACGTATGAAAGGATCCAGCAGCTCACTTCCTGTTGATATTACCACAATTTTCGGTTTTTGTAAATCTTTAATTCGCCCTACAGAAGACAAGATGGATTTTACAACTACCTCAGATACGTCGACAGCAGGAAATAGTTTGCTTCCCTTGCTTAAGTCACATCCAATCGGACTGTAAAAAAAAAACATATTGTTAATTGAGCGATTTTAGAAAAAAATTTATGTGCACCGAATATCCATAAGTGGCTGTGGCTCTACAAGGATTTCCACAAGCTCCTCTGTACCATCTTTTGTTGTTTTAAGGAGTTTCGTGTCTTCAACTTGGATAACACAATCAGCATCTTCAGGCATTGGAGCTCCTGTGTTTATTTTATAACATTCATCGTCTTCGAGGGTGTAACCAGTAACCTTTGAATGAAAATAACTTGTGTAAGTATTTGGGGTATGTTGATAATAGCAGTTGTAATGATAATGACCTTGTCTAGCTAGATAGCCTTACAACTTCTATATTTGTGATCAGTTAATTATATATAGGTTTCTTGGCTGATCCTGGTAAGATAGTCTAAGAAAGCACCCACAGCAGCACCAAAAACTCTTATGAACCTCATACCTTTGCACCTAATATGTAGAAGGTGCGGCAAGAAATACTGTTTACAGTATAACTGTAGCAGGACTTGTAGGGGAGAAACTTCACAAAGGTCACATTACGGTTGAAGATATTCCTGAAGATCCCTGCACTGATGGTAATTGAATTAGACTTTTTTGGAGTTTGGAGCGACAGCGACAGGACATCACTGAGTATGAAGAGTCTTCAAGACCAAGGTCTATGTCAGACTGAAACTAAAGAAAGATTTTTATGTGAAAAGCATCTACATCATCTCGATCGTCAAGACGATATTGAAACAATTTCACATCCTACGGAGGAATCAAAGCTCGCATGATTGTCAAGATTTTGTTGATAACGTAGAGGTTTTTAAGCATACTATACAGGGCTCGCATATATCCCTAGTCAGCCCAGCATATATGTGCGGTTATACAAATTGCCTCTGATAGGTAGCACAACGTGAACTAGAGCAGCATACAGGGGCAGACTCATGCCACCCAATTCATAGCGATTCCATAAATAGAAAGACGAAGGAGCTTCTTAGGAACAATAGGACAAATGTTACAACATTCAGTTGGTGTAATCAACGGCAGCCACTGTCAACCAAAGTAATCTTGCGAAAAAACTAAATGTAGCATACGTTGCGATATATGTATAGATTCAAGAAGGCATTTTAAAGACGCTAAGTAAGTCGTCAGCCATCACCCAATATACAGGAAAATTTTCAATGGACAAATGTTGTATATGTCAGATAATCCGGCCCTAAGCTTTTGCCCCTTGTAATAGTATAAGCACAAATATCTGTTTATCTGTGGTATAAGCTTGTATGGGGCTGTCTAACTGATATTAACACCAGGAATTTTGCAGTCAAAAGCAATAATATTATTTTGGTGTGGGGCCAGGTCATGTAGGAATCAATGGAAATTAGTTTGCCGGGCGCCTGGCTAGTAATAATAAATACATTTCTACAGTAGTCTTGTCAGGCAGTTCAGTAAGAAAAAAATCTAAAATATTGCAAAGCTACGAGATCTGTAAAAGATAAATAAACAAAAATGCACTTACATCGTCTCCTGCTGCGATACACCCGATAACTCTTCTTACTCCAGAAAAACCTGTGGATTTTACAGCGTATCCATCTTTGATAGAAGCCCTAAATGGTGGAATATCTACCGGAGATTCAAACGACCGCAGAAAATCAGCATTTACAGGACTTGATTGAACGATCTGGAAAATACAATCAAGAGCAGATCTAATTGGCAACATAGGAAATGGAGAATTCCGGTCATCTCGCCCTCCAGTTCCGGTTTTATGTGGACACACATGAACAGGTTGAGCTGATTGCAATTCCTGATGAGTTTTTCTCACCAAAACAATTTCATCCCAACTAAGCTGGATTGCATGAGGTAAAACAATTTTAATTGCGTCAAAGCATTCTTGAACTGCTTTTAAACTGCCCGGAAAGTTTACAATTAATGTTTGATTTCGAATGCCGCAAACAGCTCGAGATAAGGCAGCAAATGGTGTTTTCTTAAAACTTTCCAATGACATAGCTAAAGCTAGTTGAGGGCATTCTCGATGTATAACTGTACGGGTCGCCTCTGGTGTAACATCTCGGGGACTAAATCCAGTACCACCTGTGGTAAATATAGCTTGTGCCTTATGATTATCTGAATATCTGCATAGTGCTTGTGTAATTATTGCTTGATTATCAGGAACAATTTCATCGAATATTTCTGAAGATGGAAAAATTTCCTGAACAAGGCGCTTAAGACACGGTCCACTTGTATCTTTTGCACTTTTGTTAAAGCAAGAGTCACTAACTAGAAATTAATTGAATTTAATCCGAATACGTTTTTTATGATTAAGCCATTAAATACCTGTGATTATAACGAAAACAGCACGAGACATTTTTTCTTATTGGAAACCGGGAACCTGTTGATAAAAAAAAGAGATGCTCGCTCGCTCTGACAACAGCTGATAAAGATAATGGGATGGGATGTGATTTGCCTTGCCAGTTTTATGTGGCGTGAGTATCGAATACACCACTCACGCCATACGGAAGACTCAGAAAACTGACCAGCGAAACGAGCCTACAATAAACAACGACAACGGCAAATAAACTCTGAATTTAATATTCTATAACAAACTGTATATTCTGTCTTAATATTTAAATCGCTTTATCCAACGTCAGTGATGTGGCTCTTAAACTTTGAATTTCTCTATTTTGCATAGGCAGAGCCACCTATATGTCACTTAAACTATACTGACAGTCCAATATGATTTGACAACTCCGATGACAGTACTTCAATTTTTGTAAATAGTTTGTAATTCCATTTCAATAGACGGAGCCTCACAATTAAAGAAAAATGAGCTTCTCCAGCGCAGAAGATTTGGCCGAAATAGATAATGCATTTCACATTAATTCAGACGTACATCAAACCATTCTAGTTATATCAATTTGATATATTTTAAAAGCTTAAAATTTTAGCCGATAATCAAGAAAGTCCCTGAGAATTTAACACCGGGCCGCACAAATTTAAGGAAATGGATATCTCGATCATTTCGTGTTGTAATTACAGACGGACGAATCCTTGTTGGAATTTTCAATTGTACAGATAAAGATGCTAATATTGTGCTAGCAATGTGTGCAGAGTATTTAGAAGAAGGTGGAGAAGCTCGCATTCTTGGAAGTGTTATGATACCGGGAAAGCACATAGTTTCTATTGCAGTAGACCTTCTTGGACAACATCAAAATGAAGCATAATTAATTTAAAGAAATTCTAGTCATATATACATAAAAATCAAAACTTTATTTCTGCTTTTTTTTTCAATACTAAATTAAAACAAAAGAAATATTTACTCTTTTCTTCACGTCGCATTCGTCTATCAAATATGCTGCTACAGGTGAGGATTATGATGTTTGTGGCTGACCTGCGACGGGATCATAGCCTTTTTTAACCTTTTCTTTAAATAGTTCATAGTTCCGTTTCCTGTCGAAGTGTTTTACCCACTGTGAAGGGCAACCTTTTTCAAATAATTTTCGAAGTTTTTCACAATCTTTTGGTACTGCTTCGCCGCTTGTAGAACTATGGTCTGGGGCGTTTTTATCTAAACATGACCAGTATAAATCACGGGCATCCCAACATTTTTGTCGATCTTGTTTATTTAGAAAAGACATTTCTGAAATGAGAAATTTTTTAGTTTTTTTAAGAAGATTATGGCTCACTCATTTTACCTATGACATAACCTCGAAGGAAATTTGACAATTCCAATATTGACTGTGGATTGTGGAGCAAACAAAATTAAGCAGAATTCTAGCATCTTTTTAGTGTAGGAAAATGTTCAATTTTTACAATAGATGTCGCCCCCCTTTGAAATCGCGTCCATTTACAGCCGAATTTTGTTTTTGCGAATAAATATATTACTAATTTGCCAAATTATAAATTCGTTAGTTAATGTTAAAAAGGCATTTTTATATGAATTTTGTATTAGAATTGTTTTCTGAGTATATTCAATTTTCTACGAGTTTAAAACTGTGATTAAAAAATGTAATTTTTTCCAATTTATTTCCGTTACACTTAAAATTATTTATTTTCTTATATTTATGCAAAGCACTTTATAAAAGAACTCAGATGGAAATTTTTAAATAAATAACAAATTAGCGCACTTCAAAAGAATTAATAAATAAATTCAAAATCGATCGTCGTAACATATAAATGGCTTCAGAAAATAACTGTTTTGTCCATTGGGAAAATGTTGCTTTTATCGATCTTTTTGAATCAAAGGAGAAGGACGAAAACCCTACATTTTATACCATAGTTTGGTGCGTAAAAGAGAAACCACAAAGAGATTTTGAACGTTAAAAGAAAAGCTGGTGACCAAATAAAAAGTAGAATGAATAAAAAAGGGTACAAAAAAAATATTGTTAAATACCTTGACGGTATGGACTTCGAAACATAACAAGTCCCTGAGAATTGATCATAATCGTTGAATACAGATTCTTAATGATCATAGCCCACCTGTGCGTGGTATTAATGGGAGACACTGTCAAAAACCCTTTATTGTTCTTTTAAGGAGATCACAGTCGTATGTTTTCCTGATTATTCATGATCGACAAATAAATGTTGACTACTACGATGTCTTTGTATATTGCTAGGATCAGGAACAAAGTACATAGGAGCATCCTGGATGTATAACAGTCCTGGTCATATTGAACGAAGTAATTTTTTTTTAACTATCTTAGCGAATGTCTCCGTTTGTCTCAGTTTGCTTGTCATGATAAGCATATCTTCTTTTGATTTTTACTTCGAGTTAAACATCTTGACATGCCTAAAGTATGTACTCTAAGGTACTTTGTTTTAAACTCGATTAAACTTCAGAGGATTTTAAGGATCCCGCATAAATACCGATTACCAACAGCTTGAGATTATCCATTTGCTCACAGTCACACACTGCAAGTGGCATAGTCTTGATGATCATTATGTTTGCTAAGCTCCACTTCCCCACGTCAAATCCTGTCGAAGTGATCGCAGATATACTAGACACACCCATTTAAGTATTTTACCTACAACACTTGTACCAAGTCTTTATTATTTTTAATGCGTCACTTTAATTAATTAATTAACATTTTTAATAAAATTTGCTTTATTTAATTATATACGATTTTTTGAAAAAACACAAAAACTAAAACACTCTACACATAATAAAACGTCATTGCCGATCCTTATACTTTTGTAATTTAGTAGTACTGTCAGTAATATGATCCTGATATTCCAGGTCCATAATTATATCCTGATCCAACGGAATATGCTGAATAAGGATTATATCGTTGATACAACGGATATCCTGAATATCTTGAATAAGGATTGTAGTACCCACCATATCCACCATATCCACCATATCCACCATATCCTGCCGCAAAACAAAATCTCAGAACATTAAGAAATAAACGAAATCATTTAGAATCTAATTTACCTCCCAAACCAATAACACGCGAGCTATAGGGATTATAATATCCTTGATATCCTCCATTATATCCAGAATTATAACCTAAGCCGCCACCACTATACCCAAGTCCAGTACTATCATATCCAAGTCCGCTAGAATATCCACCATATCCGCCAAAAATTCCACGTTTTTCCTGCCTTTTCTCTCCGGTTGATGAATTTTCCAATTGCTCTGCATCTTCAGCTGCTGACGCAAGTGCAATGAAAACTACCACGAAAAGTATCTATGGAAAATCTCAGGAAGTTTGTTTTATCTGTTTTTTAATTAAATCAAACAAATAAATTGGAAATCACACACTTACGAAAAACTTCATGCCTTGTAAAATATTTGAATATTCGCACAGAGAAATATCGCAATTGGAACTGCTGCTCGTTTTTTATAAATTTTTGCTTATATAGCTTTAGCAAAGGTTTTTTAAATTTGTACCCACCCCACACTATACCTAGACTCAATGATTGTGATGTTGTAGGAAAAATTCTGTCAATAAATATACCGGACTCGGAGCCTTTCTTATATACAAAGCATTTTTACGCATTGACCGTCAGCAGCACTCTAACTGAAGACAATGGAACCCTTTCAAGAAGTTTTGAAAGGAAGTCGCAATTGGTTGCCGTTGAAAGTAATCCAAAAGTATACAAATATTGCGTCGTTTGTGTTTGGTTAAAAATTTGTTGCTACTGGTCATATAAAAGGTAACTAAAGATCGTTCAGAAAATATTGAGTAATGCTCTGTGTGACAATGATTTTCTTTACAATTGAACACTACAGAAAAACGCAAAAAAATTTTAATATTGGCGGTTAGGATGAAATCTGTTGCTTTTATTTATCTCTTATTTTATGTGTAAAATTTCAGATGTCCTACTGAATTAATTACTAATAATAGGAATGATTATCGCAATTAATAATTACTTTCTCATTATTCTATGTAGAACACCAATACACATAAATTGAATCGAGCTCTACACTAAAGTGTAATCTGGTTCAGCCTTTATATTGTCGATTGAAGAGATTGTTATATTGTTATGTAAGGTTATGTTAAATTGTGAAAAAGTGTCTTATCATAGATAAATATGGAGAAATCTCGTCCAGGTAAGCATGTCTTGACAATAATATTTTTAATATATAAAAATCAAGTGTTACTGTGTTACAGCTTGAAAGATAGGATATTTTTGTATATGATAGATGGCATTTTTGTCGCGATCTAAAAAACTTCCTGAGAACGCGTCGACGTGGAAAGCTGTTCCTTCGAAGGGCTGTCATACAAAAATTGCGTGTTTTACTATATATTTGGGTACTGCCTTAAAACGCGTCAACGAAAAGATACACTCTCCCACATACTCACACGCACACACAGGCAGTAAAATCCTAGAGTACGGAATCGAGTCAGATAATAGTTAACCTATTATGCATTTCTGATCAACCCACCCCACCCCTACCCATCTAGGTATCTATATTATTGCCGCGTAACGCCGACGGGCTCTTCCTAGTAAATTCATAAAATTCTAGATAAATTATTAAATTGTATACAAAAGATATTAGCCGAATAGTTCTAAAGTTACTTTTCAGTTGCATACAAATCATTTAACTTGATTATAACTTGTAACCTTTTAGTTACATATAAGATTAAAATTTGTTTTTTCCACATTAATTGTAAATTGAATGAATCAAGCCGTGTTTGTTCCATTTAAATATTTTGCGGGTATATGATGGTCTCTTTGTGACGTGCAGAAACTAGCTAATCAAAGCATTACAAAAGGGTTGTAAAATTATGAAATAAAATAAAAATAATATTGATAGCCTTCTAGCAAGGAATTGTTTGCATTTATTACCTAGCACCTCCAGATATTACATATGGGGAAGTAATCCAGTAAAAAAATTAATAGTTTATACCAAATTAAAAAAGAGGAGTTATAAATACAACTAAAAACTTTTTAGTTTTCCACCATATTTTTACACATATGCATGTATGTATGGAAGAGATTTCTATACTAATTTTTGCGGATCTTTAAATATTACTACTACTATACTTAAAAAGCACTTAAAAAGCTTAGCAATTTTAAGCAAAGACATAGAGGTTACCATATTTTTAAATAATACTTTGCAACAGGGTTTCGTTCACAACAAACTATATCTAATTAGAAACCAAACCAGCATAATTGTTACGAAACCCTGTTTCGTTCACGTATTCAACAAACTATATCTAATTAGAAACCAACGCAGCATAATTGTTACGAATTTGTCTTTATTCGAGTAGTTTTAAAACTTCAAGGTATTAAATGTAATCTTATTTTGGTAACTAAATCGTTACATTACTACCAACAATTTTTGGCACAATATTATAACTGGAAATCTCATTAAAAAACTATCACGTTACAAAATAGTTAATAAATAATTGATATTGTAACAATCAAGTTGCAGTTTAGTTGTTTTTGATATGAAATATAAAGCCCATCACAAACACATGAAATATTTTAACGAACATTTTTGTGGATAATACCACTGAACTATAGTAAGTCTACTTGATTTTCGAAGATTCAACCAACGAATTCTTCATATCACTTTCTTTCATCTTTGTAAGGATCTTAAGAAAAAATTGATTTGAACATCATTCTCCAAGTCCGCCGAAAGTAGTTGAAAACTTATATTTTATAACTAAATTGAAACGACCTTTGTAAATTTGCTGCCATATGAAATTGGAAAATGAGAAATCGAGTCTGTTGTCGAAATTCTTAATTGGGGATTTGGAGAAAAAAAGCTGTAACACTTCTGCAAGAGTAAAAAGAATTTCTATCTAGCGAAAATTAAAAAAAAAAAACAAATTCCCCTAAATTATTTAAGTATTTTGAAATTCCTTCCAACCAATAAATACGTTCGAACTAAAGTTCGAAAAAGTCTTTACGAAATTATTTCAAATTCACAAAGGCGATTTTTAAATTATAAATAAAAATTTTATTATGTCACGCACACATATTTATTTCTACATTCAATTGTACACAGAGGGGTAGGGTTGAGGAGAAAATATACGATAGCTTCACAGTTTTTAGTCGCTTTTTCCAATATAACTTTCGTAATTATAAGCCAACCGCCATGATATTTGATCTTTCGATTTCCCATTTTGGATATAACGAAGATTTTCAATATTCGAATTTTTAGACAATGAATTTTGTAGTTCAATATTTCGTGTATTTTTAATACTGTGTTGTTCGAAAGAGCTCCGGTGTGATGAAAGAAAAAAAGGATTCTAGGAAATTGCAGGAGAAGAGAACATTTTCAATTTGATTTTTTTAGTTGTGTTATTTCTACTCTTCTATTTATTACTAATTTTGATATCGGATTTCAAAAACTTCCTCAGCAAACTTAATACTTAATAATACTAAAGAGGTTATTGTTTTTTTTTTTAACAACTTCAGTTATTATAACATGAATAGGGTCTGTATGATATCTATAGCACTGGAATGGTGAGCACTCAGGCATCATGTTGATTGAAATATAATTTTGATGACAATTGATTGATATATAAATCTTCTGATTAAGGGAATACAGTAAAAATATGGAATAGTGTAAAATTTTCTTCGTATTACCGAATTGAATGCCAATGTTTATAATTAAATATATTCAACGAGGCTCTATGAGAGGTGATATGGGTGTTGTTCATATAATAAAAAAAAATTTTGATACTCTATTGCAAACAAAAGTCGGATATTGGAGACCGGGGAAACAAGTAACAGCGTCATGAAAGTAACATGCTCCTTCTTAACGCGTACGAGCGTAATTGAGAGGTTTTGTTCTACAGTTCAGATGCATACGCTGGAACTTAATCACATTGGTTAGTTTCAGCTGAACATTCATATCAGTTGTACGTCGCAGAGATGAATTTTTGAATATTTGTGCCACTTTTGTAATTTTCTTCTAATTTTGTATTTTTCTAGAAATTCATAGTTTATGGGCACCTACTGCACCTACTAATTAACTTAAAACAAACAGCTCCACTACATGTTACTTTCGTCCTAGGACCCCAGGATGAAAATAACACTCGACGTGCCTTCGAAAAATCCTTATAGTTCTTTAATGGCTTCATTTGGGGAATAGGACCCCAGGATGAAAATAACACTCGACGTGCCTTCGAAAAATCCTTATAGTTCTTTAATGGCTTCATTTGGGGAACTGAGAACTATGTCCATTTATAGCGAACTGAGTCAACTGTGTGAATATATAATTTATTTAATTGTATCTTTATTAGGTACTTAACAGCTGAGCCAAATGTAAAAAAATGTTACTTTTGTTCCCAATCTCCCCTATAACTGCATTGTGATTTCTCTGACTGTATTTTATAATCACTAATTAGTTTTCAATTAAGTTAGGTTTGGTTAAGTTGCAGAAAGCTGTCGATAGTTGACTAATCTGGACAAGTCCTTAACGGATAACAGCTATTAGAATATATTCGAGGCTACTATGAATCGAAGTCTACAACATCCTCGACAAATCATGAATTCCTTGAGAATATTCCGGCGAAAGTTCCCAGCTTCAAAAACCGGACGAGGCGGTTTTTTTTTCTCTCTCTCTTGTATTTATAATTTAATTTAGAATCGGTAAAAATAAAAGTTCTCAGAAATTCCTCTATTCCATCAATGAGCGACTCTCAAAAATTTTGAGTTCAAGACCCGTATCTTGCACCACCCTAAACATTTTATTAGGGCTGCCCCCCCCCCCCCCCCCGCCCTTTTATATACAGGTCTCTTACCTTCTAATTTAGCGATTGAGCTAATCCCACCATATTTTCGGATATAGAGAATATTTTCAAAGATTTGAAAATTGGCAAGATTTCCACCTCTACAAGGAAAAAAACGAAAGGACTAAATTCATTATGATTTTTTCTATATATTATAAGCTTAGGGGATAACATAATGGAATGGTAGGAAGGATATAAGGAAAGGATTAGGGGACATGAGGAGATTTGCGGATGTGCCGATGTATGCTAATTTTGAACCTTTGCTATAGATAGCAAGTCCATATAAAGACATAAATAATATGGTAGATTGTTCCACATTCGCACAATTCGGGATCAAAAATCATCACGGAATTTTAGTGTATTGGTCGAAAGTATTTTGAAGAGTGAAAGAATATGCGTGGATTGCAGTGCGAATATTTGGTTGCGTTAATCACTCTACAAATATAGACATAAAAGAGATTTCATCAGAACATTGACCATGTATATAGCGACAAAGGAGCGAAAGGCCTCTAACATTGCGGTGATTGAGTGATTCGACATGATATGTTTTTTTCCACAACTAAGGTTGTACGCCCCGGGTCAGATATGAGAATTGTATTCCGTTCAAGGTCTGATATATGTAGGACTGTCTGTAATACAATAATAGTATTACAAATTCAACGGATTTCTTACTGGCTGAAGTAATGTCGCCGTCATTACACATACAATAAAAAAAACATATTGGGCTCTTTTTTCTAATTGGTTCGATTATCATTTTAATTTCAACTTTTATGTTTGTTTTTATACTGAAATCGGCTGATACACAGTTTGGAATACAGAAATATTAATAACTCAATTTTAGCGTAATCAAGTTCTATTTGCAATTTAAAATAAACGAGGAAATTAAGAAACAATTTAATAACAAATTAAAAAGGCGAAAGCTCTATAAAATTACCGCAATTATTTCCTCCTTTTGTCGCCTCATCAAATCGAAATTATTTCAAACCGATATTTATCAGAAAACTTTTACTACAACGACGTTCCAGGCAAAATTGAAAGTTTCTTTCTCAGGCTATAATCATTTTAATTTTAATATTAAATCGAATCCTTTCTATGAATGTGCTGCAGTAATTAACCGCCTCATTCTAAAGCTAGCAATTCAGTTACACTTTAGCAATGCATCAGCAGGTGCATACTTACGAAGCTTTCAAGTATCAATGGAAAGTTTGGCGTTTCACGGGCCTAGATCCTCCGCCTCAGGGTAGTATAAAACGGATCCTGTATACTTTCCACGCGATTTTTCTTAACGTATTCATAACATTCTTGTTTCCGGTAACATTAATAGTGAATTGCTTTACTACAATAAGTGTCCAAGATTTATACAATAACCTAACAATTACTGTGACCGATATTATTTGTAATCTGAAACTTCTAAATGTGGCCATTAAAAAGCGGAAATTGCTAGATGTTAAGGATATTGTTGAAAAGCTAGACAAACGAGCTATTAATGATAATGAGAGGGACATTTTGAAGGGAGCAATAGCCCTATCTCATCGGTTCTTTTTCGTTTTTTTCTATTTATACCTGCTAGCAGCTAGTCTAGGTGCTTTAGTCGTAGTCTTTGCAGAAGGTCAAAATCTAATGTATCCTGCATGGATTCCATTGAATTGGAAAGAATCTAGACGAGATTTTATACTTGCCAACACTTATCAGATGCTGGCACTTATTATCCAGGGAATACAGGATGTTGCCAATGATACTTATCCACAAGCTTATATAAGCATTTTATGTAGTCACATAAGAGCACTTTCGATTCGAGTTGAAAAAATTGGAAAAGATCCGCAGAAAAGTTTGTGCGATAATTACAAAGATCTTTTAGCATGTATTCGTGATCATCAGGACATTTTGAAGTAGGAAATTTTTTTGTTTTTTTTTTTAATAAGTTTAACTTAATTCAAGAATTTATTTCTAGATTATACAACACTATTCAAGAGATCATTTCGACCGCTTGCTTAGCACAGTTTGTTTGTAGTGGTGCAGCACAATGCACGATCGGCCTCATTTCTCTCTATATGGAATTTGATTTTTCTAGACTCATAAGTATGGCGACATTTTTTACAGCTGTCACTCTAGAGATTTATGTTCTTTGTTATTTTGGACATAAATTGATTTATGAAAATGAAGAACTGACAAAAGCAATTTTTGCCTGCAATTGGATTGATCAATCACCTGAATTCAAACTTGCTTTGATAATTTTCATCAAAAGGTCACAGAGGACGACTGTGATTATGGCTGGTGGTTTGATTCCTGTGAACTTGCCAACATTTCTAAAGGTAAAATTTAAATGGAAATAATATAAAAAAAAATAACAACTAACAGTTAGATATGTTTTGTGCAGGTTATGAAAATGGCGTATTCATTTTTTGCTGTAATAAATGAGGTTATGTCATATGCAAATGATGAAATTTCTAATTGATTATGTGTTTGCTAAACATTCTTTGCAAATTTTAAGTGTCTTAGGCAATTTGTATTTGTTTCTGTAGAAATGTTATAAACTTGAATTTTCTAATGTTCTAGCTACTGGTTATCAAACACAAACAAGATACAGATATTAAATAAAGATTAAGACCGTCAAGTTTTTTTAATTTGACCTCTTCCTTGTAATTCGTTTCTGACCACTTTTCGGAATAACACACAAATAGTGTATGGGAAAGTCTCCAATGAATCTATAGTTATTCTTTAATTGAGCACTATGTACTAGCATAGATGGCACAAGAACTAGATATCGCATGACATACTAGAACAGAGTATACAGATTGTGAAATGGGTAGTGCATTCTGGAATGGACCATAGCATGTTTTAGAGCTTATCGAAAGCAAATGCTTTTATAATAGCAGATTTGTATACATTTGAACGACTTCCTCAACACTTCAGATACGAAAAAATATGAATCACTCGACGCATACATCATTTCAAATGTTGTGGTCCATTCCGGAATGAACCACCCAGCCATAAAATTTTGTATACTTTTTTGGTACTGCATGCGATATCTAGTTCTTGTGCAATCTATGGCACTAGCCACCAAACCCGTACCTACATTGGAGCTAATGCTTGATCTGCTATTAGAGCAACTTAGGCCCAAAATACATTAACGACCTCAGGCCACAAGCCACTTGAGGCTTATGGCCGACTGCTGAGGCCAAGTAAGTTACATTCACGGCCACTGGCCACAAGACTCATACATATGCATAAATGTATGTATTTTCATGTAATTAATAATTTTTTCTTTACATTTTATTTTCTTGCAGAATTATTACAACCCAGTATGAATTAGTTCACACAGGTAAACAAATTTTCTGACTGATAAAAAAAATTCCGATTAATTACAAATCCCTCGCCATATTGAATAAGCTGCTATTCTTATACTGCAATGTTGGTAGCACGCGGGGTCATGAGCCACAAAATGGGAGATTTGATCAAACATGGCCACGACCAAGGTATATAGAAGACAAGGTATTCCCGACTCGAACCACGTTCCGCCATTTTTGTTAAAACTCTTTTTCCCTTTTTCTTCATTCACTGAAGTACGTCACAGGGCATCAGCTGTAATGTGTCAAAATTCTTTGCGCTTGTACTGCCACTGTCAGATTTCCTTTTTCTTTTTTATTCATTCACTGAAGTACGTCACAGACTATCAGCTGTTTGATCAGCTGTGATATGTCAAAATTTTAATGGGCATACCTTGTTTCTTCTATATACCTTGGGCCACGACCACAGCCTGGTTTGTGGGCGCGAAAATAACTTTAGCAATACATTTATATTTCTTCAGAGACTTGAATCCCGTGGCGTGTGGTTTGTGGCCGTGAATGTATTTTGGGCCCCTAGCTTAAAGCAATGGATTGGTGGAAGGGGAGGAGGTGCGGACATTCAGGTATAGTTCGGATATTAAACTGTATTGAGGGCAATATAGTGACACACACTCAAGTTCATGTGCTCTTTTTTAGTGGAGGGTTCATTGCACTGATACCCGCTGGGAGCGTGTGGGAGAGCGGCGAGGGAACAAGCATCCCAATTTCTACGGGTGGGTCGAAGACGAGTGCAAATACAGGAATGGAAGTATACTCCCCCAGCAATCTGGCACTGAAATAAACTATATATAGACTACAGCATAAGTTAAGAGTTTTCTAGGAACAGTTGACAGTAATCCACCAAACGATACTACGCAATTAATGAACAAAACACGGTGGTGGAAATTATAACGTTATTTTAAAGTCTCCCATTTCTCCATCAAGTCTACTACACTTAATCTAAAGCTTAAAAATTCAACAAATATTGTGAATTAAATAATCTAAAATTTTAAAAATATTTCACAGGGTAATTTAAAACTGCTCTACAAAGATAAAAATAATATTCAATAAATTAAATTTGAAATTATTGATAGAAATAAAAATGTTACAATGGACAATAGTACTCACAATCTCAATATTTGGCGCTTGATCAAATTGGCTTACTGAGATTTGGTATTGGAAAATTCTTGTTTCAGTCGATACCCACAATAAGAAATTTTATGCCAAGTCGATACCCGAAATTAAGTGTTTGTTAATAGAATTCTTATTGCAGTTGATATCCACAGCGAGAATCCTTATTTCAAGTGATACCCAAATAAAGTCTATATAATATTAATATTAATAAGAAATATATTAATGGGATAGGCATAACCAACTGGATCGTTGTACTGCCAAAACTTTGAGCACGGAACCAAAAAACAGTTTTCAAGGGCACATGGTAACAATAAATCGGCATCGCAAAGCAACAATAACTTGGCATAGCAACTGCAATTCAATAAATAAGGTTTAACTGAACCTATCCAAATCAAACAACTTAGCAACTTATAGGCATGCTATAGAAAAATCCGAGCTTCCTTCTGTGGTCTTGAACAATACAGTCTTGAGTCAAAAATTTGTGAATTTAATTTAATTCCAAGTTCAGCTGCTGCACCTATATTAATACATGTTAGGTGCTCTGCGGCTAAGTTCAATGTCAGTGGATTTTAAACTGAAGTTGGCTAAGACATCAATTGTGCCTTATTTCACATTGGGCCATCCCAGACGAGTATTCTTGATGCAGTATGCACGCCTCTTTGCGTCTTTTCACCTCTTCCCTAAAAAACCGGCTTGCATACTGCATCAAGAATACTCGTCTGAGATGGCCCATTGGCAGTCTAATAATCAGCAAACTTGATTCTGTTATGCTAGAGGCGCTTCCATTTAAACATATGTATCTAACCATTGGGATGAAAAACAACTTCTGAAAGGGGGATAATTTAAGCGCTTCTCTAGCCATCATTTGGCAGCTCTTTAGAAGCATACTCACCGATCTATCTAGAAAAATAAGCAAAGCCGCAAGTAAGTAACTCAAGTGCTTCTAGAGCAGTCGCTTGGCTGCTCTCTAGAAGATTATTTGATGAGCTCCAGCAGAACAACAAGCAACAAGGGCTGATTTCATCTAATTTTCCATGAATTTAAACTGTGAATTTTTCCACTATTGTGCGAAGAAACGGATTTCTTATTTTGAGTGTGAACTTCAGTGGTAGTTGCTATTCTTTCTTTTGCCAAAATCTACAATAATTTCAGTACGGGAGAATTTTGGCTTATCATGTATAAAATATATTTAATCAACTGCATAAAATTCAATACCACAAATAAACACAAACAAGCGGAAGCGCTTCACTGCAGCTTTCAGGAAGCACTCTTGAAGGCCTCTTAAGAGATTAAGAAAGAAGCACTGCGATGATTATCCAAAAAGCTCATTAAAGCTTTCGAAAAGACACAAACAAAAAACTTCTTCTGCCATAATTTTTAGAAACCTCCTAGAGTGCTTCTTAGCAGCAGCATTGAAGCGATTGCCTCTGCGGACATGCCTATGTTAAAAAGCAATGAACTGGAATAGGGAAAGGAAGCGCTACGAGCTTCCAATGAAGCTCTTCAGGAGGGCTCTTAGAGCGCTCTTTCCCCCAGCTAGACCCTAGACGTCTACTTATATTCTTACAAAAGTTGATAATTCATAAAAACCCATTTTACTTATATAGTCCAGTCTGCTCTCGTAAATGGAATTATTTTCCAAGTAAATATTCTAGGGGAATGTTCCAGCAAGGCATTCTCAAGAATGATCAGTGATTTAACTTTTTGTTGGTGAATGATGCACGGATTTATTTAATAAAAGTCAGGCAGCTCTTTCTTAACTTGTATTTATTTTTATGTATTGTTTGAGTATTTCTATTCTTTTTCGATTTGTTTTTATTTTCCTTTTTCTCTTTCTTCTTTATAGTATTAAGAGTATCACTATGAATTATTTATATTCAATTTAGCTTGTATATTGTAAAGTTTATATTTTTATTATTATTGTTGTTATTGTTTTTACGTATAGCTATAATATTAGTATTGTAATATGGGTACAACACTAAATAAATAATTATTTAATTTATTTATTTATTTATTACTTAATTATTTATTGTATAAAGTGTTACAGTTTCATATAAAATTATTTGTAAATTATTTGTAGCTATAATTACAAATTTTTGCTTCACTCAATTTTAATTTTAATTTTAAGTATATACTTTAATTATTTTTTTTTAGCTTAAAAGTAATTATTATATGTGAGTGTAGTGTACTGCATGTGTGCAGTTTTGCTCGCTGACATCGTTTTATTACGGTATTGATCCAATTTAGTCCTCTGGTATTCATTATTTCCTTAGGTCGGAATATTTGTGTTGAGCTTTAAATTTTTATTGGTTTTATTAATATCAGTGTTTGTATGAATCCAGAACAGATACCAATGGCAAATGGCTTTATTATATGTTGTCGCTAACGAAAACGCAGCAATAATGTATAAAAAGTAACTAGAGGAGTTATTTGAAGATTTTTCTTAACTATGGTCAGAACATTCATTATTTTAGAATGTATTCAAATAGACTTGTTAGTGTACATGGAAATTGCTTTTATTTTCCATTATCCTATATTTATCCTTGACATACAACAAAATCTATTTGAAAATCAAAGCCATAATTAACAATACAAAATTTTCGTCTTCAACTCCACAGTGAAATGCGAGTTTTTTTTAAGTGCCTAAGTATATCGCTCGAAAAAATCGGTTAAAATTCAAGAAAGAGAGAACAAAACCTGTGAGCGGTTCTAACAATTTTAGCAAATTAAGTGGCTCGAAAAATAAATAGTGCATAGTGACAAGTTAATATTTGAAATCCTTTAAATCTCACAAACCACCCCTTCCTTAATCAATCGGTTTACTTAATTTTATATAGAAAAATTCATATTCCCGCTAACCTCCATGTCAACTATAGACATCTACCTGACGATAGATACATATTATATTTCCGTACAACACGCATGCCCTGAAATTTTCTTAAACTGTCAAAGTTAATACATATTTAATTGAAGTTATCTTATAATATTTCCTCTCTTGGTACTGTATTGTCTTTTATATCCTTGTACTATGTATACTTGAGTTTTTGTAAATAAACAATGTGTTTTCAGTACATTACATGATCCTTGTCCTTAGAATCTCACAGTGAGTACTTAGTTAAAACAAAAAACAAAATTCAGCGATATAATAATACTTATAAGGAGTAAAAGTCCTTTTCGTTTTCATCCTGTTTTCATTTTCATATCAAGTGTAAATGCACAACTATTTTAGTTGGTACAGAGAATCTGGGTTTATGGCGTGGTGATGCATCTTATATGTAATATGCTCGTATATAGTGGTAGTACCTACTGCGAATTTTTTTTTATTGAAAGACTTTGCGCGCCATTTATTCTATACATTACACATACCTATCCTTTTTAAATTACAATGATGTGATTGTGTGTTTCTATTTCGCTGATACTATTTACAGCAAACAAAATATAAAGAGGAAAATAGATTATAAGCAATTTACAATTTTATCAGGACTATTTTACTATAGTCTAGATGAAATCTCTAGGGTATACTAAGTTTGTTATTCTGTTTGTAACACCTCGAAATAATGATGATAGAGCAAAATGGATTACACACACACGCATAATGTTAAAAGTTATTTTGATTTTTGCATGCCCGTCCGTCCGTCTGTCTGTCTGTGCGCACGATAACTCGAGAACGCGTATAGTTACTTAGAGAGCTGAAATTTTGTAGGTACACGGACTTAAAAAAAAAAATAAAATTAAGTTCGAAAATGAGACAAATCGGGCAACTCCTTCGTGAGGTTTCTATACAAAAATTTCGTTTTCCACTATACAGGGTGTCTCATACGTACCGCATTACTCACTCAATTTCGAGAAATAAATTGCATGGTAGGAGAGCCGGAAAATGCACTGTGTGAGCGGTAGGGGGGTTTACGATTTTTAGTACTGTTTCCACTTTATACCTTGTAAATTTCTTGATATACACCCTATCAAGGCGAGATTTATCTCAGGTGATAGCAAACCATCTAAGCTTTGCAATGAATGTCCAACCAGCCCTACTGTCACCTTCAATCTTAAGTTGTAGTACGTCAAAATCCAAAAATTGGAAAAAACATCCTTTTTTTTCAAATTTTAACGATTTCCCCGCCAAAATACATGATAAATATACAGTTTATTTACAAGATTTAGAGACCCCGGAATGTTATCTTTAATTTGACTATGCACACGTACCTACCTAAATGCAACCGTTTTTGAGATATTACCGTTTCTATGATTCATAAATTCACCTATTTTGTTTTTCCCTAATGACCTTGGTTAGCTTACCGTAATTATTTTCATCAATAAGCCTGAAACACAATTGCTACTATAACGTGCATCGTCCAAGTCTATCCCTGCAGCTCCATAAAAAGTTCGTTGCGAAAATTCTTCCTGCATTTTCCAATAAGAATTTTCGTCGCTATATTCGGTGAGCGCAGGGGAAAATTTCTATATATATCCGCCATAAAAGAAGACCAGATGATCATCAGTAAAAAATAGAATTGTGAAAACACACGTATGGGACCTATATATGAAATGCTATCTGATGATGATTTGTGAATTTATAATTGCCACCTGGGAAAATTAACATAATTTACCTTTGATCTCTGTGGTCTAAGTATAATTTAGATAAGCGAATCTTATTCAAAACAAGCAGTTTAAGTGATAGCAATAATTGTGTCTTATCACACAACCTACCTCTGGTATACAAATAATACGATCACTAAAGCAGAATTTTCTTTTACACCCTGCATCAGCTCTGGTGTGGTGTATTGAACTTTGGTTGGAGAGAGGAGTGCGGAGCAGATGCGGACATGTGGTGTACTGCTGTGTGAATGAATTAGCGACATAGTAGCGCTAACCGGTGCTGGTAGTAGTGGTGGAATTTCTATGCATGAATGTGATGCTGATCGTGTAAAGTTTCTCGTAGCACTGACGCCAGTGATGCCACTTGAATAGAAATTATATTATGTAATTTAGATATATTTTTTTCAGATTTGGATACGCGGATACTTTTTGATGATAATGAATACCTTTTTTGATAAGACATTTTTCAAGTATAATGCTCTAGGCACACACAGCACACGATCTAATGAATCATTAGTACTAATTATTCATAAAAATGCCGTCTGTCACATTAGCTGTGTTCTTTTGTGTATCTTGTTCTAGAACTCACATATGATGGAGAGAACAAATTATTCTGTCGATTGAAGCGAACTATTTATACTGTTCGGTTTATTTAAATCTTCTATAAAAATATATGAGACGTTCTTTTGTGTACTTTTGTTCTGCGGACACAAAAGAACACAGCTATAGTATTCATAATTATGGCTCGAAAATCACATCATAATGAAGTACATTAATGAAGTGTTTTTTTTTTTTCATTAGAACTCTAATGAGGAAAAATGTGCTAGAACTGAATGTGTATTTTGGCATATATTATAAATATGAAACTCCACTGTGCAATTGCCCATTTGAAAAATAAAAAGAAGAAATGCAAAGCACAAACTATATTATTCAAATACTTTTTAATAATTTTTTTTTATTTTCAAATCGTTAATTTGAAAAGTAAAATAAATAAAAACTAAGTTTATAGTGTTGATTCGATCCATTTTGGTTCTTCACTGTCATAAGTTTGACAGTACAACTTAATTAAAGAAATGGCTTTCTGTCTGCAGTTAGCTAATGAATCATTATGGTCTAATGAATCGTTAGTTAATTATTCATTAGGAGCGTTGTACGTTTAAGGCATAAAACCTTAACTTGCTAATTATGAATACATAAGTTCAGTCATAAATATCAGTGAGTTCATCCTATATTTTGCACTAAATACACGAATTAAAGTAAATTATGTTTTAATATTAATAAATTTTCTTCTAATTTCGCTGACCAGATAACTCATACAATGTCGTTTCTTTTTCCTCCTCTAAAATCGAAAAGTATTAATAATTTACTTAATTTAAAATTAAAACCAAATTTTTTTACAATAATTCGGATACTTTTTTTCAGTCTAGGATACTTTTTTGTTAAAGATAAGTGGCATGACTGGGCGGCAACCAAGCCAGGCAAAACAGACAGACCTCGCCAAGCAGCAGCAAACCCAAACAATTAAAAACAGTTGTGAATTACATCCCGGTAGAGCAAGCTGCTCCGACGCGGTAGCCTACATTATTATGAAAGTGTGATCTCTTTTCAATTTTCTTGTCGTTTCATTCGATCTTAACAAGATCAAATAGACGCGGTTAAAAGTATTTTGACACAGGTCAAGGTTTTGTGCCTTAGGAAATTAAGGTGATTGTTCTCCAAATAGTGTTTAATTTCGTTTTGATTTATTTGTTTTCTCGTCAGTATTCTTCTATGTGTTGATTGATGCGTTTGTTTTTGTTTATTGTACATTGGAGCCAAGCCTATGGCAGTACGTGATTGAGATGGCTATTAAGACCGAGAAAATTTAAATCAATTGGCATCTGTCGCATTGTGATTATTATCATAACAAACCCGGTTACCACTTGAAGTTTGCTTTCAATTCAATGGAATTTATTTATAAATCTCGGTGTCTGCTTTTTTACTCCCTTTGAACTTTGGATTTTGTACTGTACGTCCGCGCGCTGTTAGTATATTTTACAAGAGCAGAATCCAACAGCACTTGCATTCTAATCATCTAATCATAGATATTTATAGTGTGGGTGGGATATATGCATCATTTAGAGGAGTTAAATTTTGATAAGAATTTTCGATGTTTCAGTCTGTTTACCTAAGTAATTTTATCTTTTATAAAAATGAACTCAGTTTTTATGTAATGCTAATGTTATATACCCGGACTAAAATTAGATAAAAATATTGTAAATATATTAACGCTTTCAGTGCTGCTTGGCTGTGCGATATTATGCATATTTTTGCTCCGCAGAGCTTAAGTTATTTCGCGAGCGCAGAGTTCTATGGCGTATATTTCTGCCTGAAAAATAGTAGGTGAGGCCCTCACCTTTGCGAGATGGCACTTCGACCCATATATGCCCACTGCTGCTCTACCTTCCATTTTGGATTACTCCGTGTACCATTTAAGAGATCCTTAATTAAAAGGTATATACCCGGAATGCTATTGTATCCAGGAGATTTGGCCTTTCTAGTATAATTGCAGCCAGAAGGACCCAGATGTCCGTTTATTGTCCCTGAACCTATATTTGGATACCCAAAAAACCACCTTACGGTGTAAGTCACGTTTTTGGAGTACTGAATTAAATTGGTACACTGGGAAAATACCCCGAAGCTGAAACAAGCGACACATTGGCCACTTAGATATCACCTCAAAAAGATAAATAAGATCGATAATGAGACCTTCGTTTCTGTATGTGATTGTGAAGTTCTGGGCCGAAAAAGGCTAAAACATCTCGAAAAGTCATTTCCATTGCCAGATGAGGTTGCAAAGATGGCTCTCAAGTATTTTATATTGTAAAAGGCCTTAAGTTCGAATGGGCGTCCTGGGGCAGTTGGGGGTAATATCACAAAAGATTTTATATGTTGCAGTGCAGATGTCTGCAACCCCAATTTAATAATAATAATAATAATAGTGGAGAGCCAGCAATGGAACGCCGTCAGTTCAGCACCCTATGGAGCACCAGGCTCTTTACTGAGACGTATACATAAAGGTTTGTAACCGAAACCAATATTAACCACTATTTTTTGTTCTTTAATGATCACGTTCTGAATAAAATATAAACGAATAAGATTGAGGATCCTTTAGACCTTACAGATTTAAATTTTTTAGAGAAACAGAGAGATAAATTTCTTTTTTACTTACAACAAACAAAAAAAAATAAAAAGAACTACTACTCTTAAGCCCTAAATGCAATTGCAATGACCGGCGACAACTACAAGCTTCAACCACAGCCAAAAAATTCACCTTCACTTTGCTATTCAATCGAACACAACTGCAACTACCGGCGATTTCTACATTTTCGCTCAGGTGAAATTTCTAATATCATCAACTGTGGTAACATTTGTCCCTTTAAGATTATCGCACTGATTACTGGCCATTCGTAATTAAGCGGCAGTAGCTTGATTTGATCAAAAAGGTAAAGACTCGAAAGTAAAATAAATAAAAACAAAAAAACCGCATCAAAAGATATCTGGTTGCTACTTGTAGTTGTCTCCGGACGTCGCAATTGTGCTTAGGGCTTTAACCTATAAGTACAATCAATACATTGGTAGGTTTTCTACAAGTTTGGACCATTGGACTTCAGTTATACTTTAGATGGATGCTTCTTAACTAGACTTGACAAAACCAAAGATTTGGGTGTCGTCTTTCCTTCGAGGATCATATTAATACAATTGTTGCCAGGGCTGATGCTTTCTTGAGGTTTGTGAAAAGATGGTCAAAAGGGTTTAATGATCCGTTCATAACGAAGATCTTTTACTGTCGTTAGACCTATTTTGGAGTATGGCAGACCGGTCTGGTTTTCCTTTATGCTGGGATAACCCTGTTATTCTACCTTCATATGTTGACAGGCTTCCAGTCCAGAGTTGTTTTTGCATTTCAGTGCATACAAGGAACTATAAATTTCCGTAACTCTTAAATGCATTCAATATATCTGTTCCTGTGCGTTCCTTGAGGAACTACGACTTCTTTGTTGTTTCTCAGCATATGGTTTGCACTAGCCGATTTCATCAATATCTCGTCCGTCTAAGCACCAGTTTGATTGCATTGACTTTCATTTTTCAAAAAATCAAATAAGAGATCAGCTTTGTTAAAGTTACTTTTCTTTTTCATTATTATTGTTATGTATACTTTTTATCGTTATTATAGTTATGTATACTTTTGTCATTATTAGGGTTATATTTCACTTTTGTAAACTCAGTAATCAGATCTTCTAAATAAATAAATGAACAGCATTAGAACGATGGACATTTTCTATTGGATGTGCATTTTGATGTTCCTCAGAGATCTATGCTGGGTCCCCTATTGATTAGCCTATATATCAATGATTTACCTAGTTTCATTCAGGATATAATATCTTTTGGCTATTATCATTGTTATGTTCTAAATAAATAAAAAAAGATACGACCTGTCAATGTGAATGACACCATCTTGGTATAGTGTGCTGTGAGACAGAGCCTCTATTACCCAAAGGCTAACATTTGATTGCAGCCCCAGCCTAATTGATATGTTCCAAAGCCTTACAGTATATTGGAGTCTTCAGTAAGAAGTTCTCTATAACATTTTAAGTATAGGTCAAAGATAGTCTTCAAGGCTTAAGTTTTCTCAAAAATATAATGATTAAACTCCGCTCACAAATAACACTGCAATATGAACCTTGAATTCTACGAAGTTACTGTAATGAAGTTTTAAAGCATCAACAGTTCCTGTAAAATATTGGCAATTGGATAATTTCAATACTTGACAAATAGCAACCGGGATCAAAAGTATTGCCTATAATTCAAGTACTGCAAAGCTCTGCACAGAACAGTGCTATTATTTTGAATGCTGGCTGAAAGCCCATTATATTACCTAAAAATTACTAAATAAATGCTTTGTCACACCCGCAATCTACACTACACTTTGATTAAGTCCAATTAATCCAATGCAATCAGAAAAATAATTAAACGCGAAAGACAGCTGTAATGAAATGATGACTTTTAAAATTATAGTAATGCTTATCGTATTTTGTGTACTAATCTGTATGTACATGACATTACAACATACCTACTTGTCTAGGCAGATTTCTGTTTACGATTGTTAAAATCAAAAAATGTGATATGACGCAGTTCAATGAAATTTCTTATCTTATCAATTTGAAGAATTCCGTTTTTGTACCCTAAATGAAATCACAGTGTAACGTACTAAATTTGGTCATATTTTTGTAATGCATAAAAATATGAAACATTTCGATTTTTACATGACCATCCCCCGATCCGCACGAAAACGCGTTAACTTAGTGAGCTAAAGTTATGTAGACGCTAACATTGTTAAAAACATAAAAAAAAGTTATAACTGGTCTAAGACGAATAATATTATACCCTAGATGAAAATAAAAGTGAAATAAAGTGATAAACAAAAGTTTTGTATGGCAACGCAAAGAAAGGGTTGCTTGATTTAGTCCATTTTTGAAATTTTATTTACTCTTTTTATAAAAACTCCAAGTACAAAGTTTCAGCTCTCTATGTCCACGTACTATCAGGCAGTGTCCAAAGATATATTAAAAAAACTAAATTTTTGTATGGCAACCCTACGAAAAAGTTGTCTCATTTTCGATCTTAAATTTACAATGTATTTTTTTTAAAAGGCCGTGTGCAATTTCAGATCTCTAAGTGAATGTATTCTCGATTTATCATGAGGACAACAGACAGACAGACGGACATATAAAAATCGAAATAACACGCTTTATCAATTATGGCAGAAACAAATCCAGGCTTCGAGACTTCCTCGCGGCGTTGTCAAAATTTTCAACACGGGTTTTTACATTATGTAACACAAAACCAAGCCAGCAGTTAGCCTGAAGGCCTAGCCGCAAGGCGCGCTTTGCTCAATGTTGGAAATTTCTCTCTCAGACCTACTTCTGTCAACAACAGATATGCTATCAAAATTATAATGACAGCACCGAGCCCGGTAGTATCACTTTGTTTTCAATTCTCTGAGGCAAGTCTTGAGGCGAGCTGAGAGGAAGCCTGAGAGAGGCCTGGCCTGAGGCTTGCTTGGAAGTGCTTCTGCCTTTAAGGTCTGTTTAATGAGCTGCCTTGGGTTACTCTAGAGCAGAAAATCGTATTTAATAAATTCAGAGCACTGGTCTAAAGTAATCTAGAGTACGATTTTCTGCTCTTCATTTTTCGAAGGAGTAACTTAGAGCAGGCATTTGAAAACTCTAAATTGTGTCGACTGTTCTGATAACAATTCAAATAATTGCGTTTTTTGTGGAAAAAATAAATTTCTGGACAATTCTAGTGGAATAATTTAAATAATAATTATGTTTTTGATAATTAACCTAAGTTGAGCTGCTCTGCTCTGCTCTGAACTTTTTTCGAGTTCTTTAAACAGACCTTTAGTAGGAGATATATATAAAGTGAAGCCGAACACATCCGTTAGTTTCTAGTACATAAATAAGTAAGGCTTAGGGCTATATTCACCAAGCCATTTAATTGAAATTTAATTTAATTTGTGTTTTAGTACTCCCATTAGAGAGGGTTAGAGCATACTTAAAATTTAATTAAAATTTAATTTGAGTTATTTTATGTTATAATAACGCATATATAACTTTAATTTAAATTTAAGTGGGCCCCAACCCTCTCTAACGGGAGTACTAAAATACAAATTAAATTAAATTTATGTTTTAGTACTCCTGTAAAAGAGGGTTATAGGGCACACTTAAAATTAAATTAAAATTTAATTTGGATTATTTTATATTATAATAACGCATAGATAACTTTAAACTTAATTCAAGTGGGCCCCAACCCTCTCTAACGCGAGTACTAAAACAAAAATTAAAATAAAATTCAATTAAATGGCTTGGTGGATACGGCCCTTAGAGTTTCAAAAAAGATAAGCAGAAAAATGCCAGTAGTCCCCAATATTAAAAAAAAAAAATAGGTACATTTTCATAAATGTAGTACTTCTCCCATGGTACGTTACTTTGAATATATGATACGGTAAATCTCCAAATCGAAACCGTATACATATTCAATTGAATTGCTGAATCATAAAACGCTTAAGGGTTTTTAAATAAAAAATGAAGAAAAGATTACTAAAAGTCCTCAATAGTAAATAATACTATCTTTATTAAACACTATATTAAGTGTTTTTCATTCCTCATTCATTCATTATATTCTTGGTGTACGAATTGGCGGAGATAAAGGATACTTAAATTTTTTTTGTTTTCTTTTTTTTTAGAAATACCTTAACGAAAAAAATTCTCTTCTCTAAACCCAATTGAGATCCCAACTTGAAAATTTAACAAATTAATTAGCCAGCATTAATTTAAAAATAAAATTAACAGGATGCATTGTGAGATATTCAAGGATAAAGGATATATTTATTATCCATATATTTTTCTTCTTCTAAAATGCATCTTTTTTATAACTTTCCTCTTTAAAATAAGCTAGAGATCATGTATTTGAGATAATTAGAATCAAAGTTATGATTTTTTTTTAATATAACTCAGCAGAAAACTTCGGCGAATTATAAGAGTTTGAAGTCTTTTAATTCAAGCAACTACTTAACTTTCAGCAAAAGAAGAAAGATATTGGTGATGGTCAAAACAAGCAGGAATGCGGGTATTGTATAAAATTCATGTATCTCGAACGTGTAAAGGCCCATTCAGACCCTGCAAGTTACTGGTACAATTAGAATGCTACATAGGATCAAATTCATGTTCACATTCCTCATGTACTTTTGTGGGAATTTGCTTGAAGTGGAACTACGTTTGCAGGAATTTGTGGAACTAAAGTGGAACATTAACTTAAAACAACTGATTACTGTCATTTCTTTCAAAATTACATTAACAGCAATATTTTCCGGAGATAGCCATAAATGATTCCGATACGCTTGCCTATCTTCAAGAATTAGTTCTTTGAGAGGAGTGCTGAAAGGACCTAATTCATATCTTCGGTTTAATCATTTTCGTACCCAAACATGTTTATTTTTCTTTCGTTTAATGTGTCCGCAATTTAGTCTTTTATCACTTCAAATATTTCCGTAATATAATTTTGAGGAATACAAACTAACTATTTATTTATTTTTTTAATGTGATGCAAGGTTGACAACTTCCGCAAATCTATATCATCTGATAATTTACACCATCCCTCATGTTTAATTCACATAATTTGTAGTTAAAAGTTTAGACTTGCTCTAAAAAGTAGAAAGGAGTGGAACAAGATTCCCAACTTGTAGCAAGTAAGCATTTGGACCTACAAGGAACATCGAGAAGTGAAGAGAGTCTTTACTTGTGCAAGTAACTTGGCGAATCTGAATGAGCCTTAAATGATAACGAAGCACCAAAAATGCAGAGCAAATGAAATGAAAAAACAAAAAAACAATATTAATGACAGCAGTGTGTAGAAATGTTAACAATTTGTACTCTTATTAGATAGAATATAACTTGACTGACTCCTCCTTCATAAATTCTGCTAGCTGTTTACATCTGTAATGTGCTCTTACATTAGAAAATTTATGCTCAACACAAATATTGTTCCCGATTAACTTAAATTAACTTATAAGCATTCCTTTTTATCATAAATATCCTAAGATAAATATGCAGCTCCTAGGACTTCTATCATCTCTGCAACCGCAGATTCAAGCCTTCGGATTGAAGCACGTTGGTATTGACAAAAACACTTTTCTTTAATGTGCACATTGCACCTTTTTGAGCAATGAGCAGCGTGGTGCGCGGTAGGGAAAAACAAACAATATGTGTGAGCTAATTCCATATTCTATAAATACTTTGATCAATTTCGTGTGGAAATTGAAATAGAATGGAATAAATAATTAATTAAATAAATATTTTTGTAATTTTTCGATATTTTGCCTCTGTTAAATGCAAATTATACGCCCACCACAAGCTCTACTAAAATTTAAAGTAGAAAAATGTTCTTCAATAAAGTTAACTAAACGGAAATGCCTCCGAAATTCGCGAAATGATTTGTTTTATACGTTTTATACGTCTCTCTCTCTTTGCGATCTGACAAAAATAATTTTATGCACATTAAGATTTTTTTTTATCAGTTTTTCTAACTCTGTCTGCAAAAAGCTTTTAATGTTTCAGTTCAAGTTAAGATAGAACGAAGTCCATCTGCCTTTCAAACAGCCACATAATTTCTTTATAATTTGAATTTTATATGAATTTAAATTAATAACATCGAATACGAATTGTGAAATTTTGTGGCATTTCAAAGTGTTACCTCAGAGCTAACCTAAGTAGCTGGGAGAACAAATAAAAACCCCTTTATTGGGAAAGGCTACAAGGACTTCGTCAGGCAAAAAAGTATGTCGACAGATCAGATGGAAAAACAAAAGAACTCCTACTTCTTAGAAGAAAAGAGCTTAAAATGATCACCGAGCTCTTTTGAGACCCCTGCTCCTTGCGATAAAACCTAAACAAGATGGGCTGAGACTTCATCCTGCCGCTTCTATCAGGATGCTCATGAAACCTCAAATTGCGAGCTCAGTCTGACCAGGTGGAGATTACTCCACGTCGAATATCAATCATCCCAGAATGGTTCTGGACTTTATTAACAGTCTAAACCTATAAAGGGAGTAAACTGATCAATAGATCCTTCAGGTAGCAGTGAATGTGAGGCTAACGCTTACACATCCCTCCACAAATCTAATCCCTATGTATGTGTGTACGCCGGAAATTGCGGAAGTGTTCGGCATCGTTTTGGAAATATTCATTTTTAAAGTCACCGTAGTATATTCAAACTAAAGTTCTGTCAGGCAATTTTAAGCCAAATTCCGTTGTAATTTCGGCGAACGTGCTTATTGAGCCTATTGATTTGATGAGCAAAGCATTTAGTCATTTAGATGGCCCTGCAACTTACTGAAGAATTGGCTGGAATATTCCCGAAAGTGTAGGGAATATTACCTAATTAGGAAATAGCCCTAGATTTTAGGGGAATATTACCTAAGCTTTGTGGCAACAATTGTGAAATATTTTTACCGAGATAACGGGACTTAAAGATATTTGGGTATGTTTTTATAGATCACCCTCTAACTTGGGAATGTTATACACCCTATGATGATGACTTAAAATTTGTTAGATAGATAATCGTTGGACCTTTATAGACCATTGGAAATGTCTATCTAACAAATTTGAAATCATCATCATAGGGTGTAACATTCCAAAGTGAGAGGGTGATCTATAAAAACATACCGAAATATCTTTAAGTCCCATAATCTCGGAAACCTTCCCCCTCTCAACAATGATACACATTTTTTTTAGCCTGACCTATCCATAGCCCTCGGGTAACAGACAATATATGGGGCATTCTGTGTATAGATAAGACTCAAAATAAAAATATAAAAGAAAAAGTTCTTAAGGCCCACAGTGGTAAACAATGCTATTTTTTAAAATACTATTATTAACAAAAACAGATTGTCGTTCGGAATTGCTGTATTTTTGTATAAAAAATATAAATTCTTTAGCTTCATTGGGCATTTGGATGACAAAAATCGATTGCTCCATTCTCGATATACTATATACTATGTATATGCAATTTTTTGAAAATGTAAAATCACGAAATTTCTAACTCTTCTAACGGGTGCTGTTGGAGCCTGGTAGGAGAGAACGCAAACATATAGGTGAGCTATTTTCGAATTCCATACAAACTCTGAAAGTTTCCGGAAATCGTCTGGTCCAAAATCAAAACCAAAATTATCGTGATCACGTGGAATGGTTGTAATCTCATGTAAAATTATAACATTTCTCTTGTGATAAAAACGACCTATTCATTACTTGGTCAAGTTCATTTTTTTTTTTATGTATATTTTGTTCAGTCTTTTGGAAAATATGCATTTTAACAGTCACTTTTTGGTGTAAATTTACATAAATTAACTATCAGTTGCGTAATTAGAAATTAATGAGAAAAGTAAAAATCGGTTGGATAATAACTGCATAATTACCGTGTTGTCAGCGAAATTAATTTCCATGTTATAGTACATTCAGGTACCAACTACCACAATATTATTTTGTGCCGTGTCACTCGTTATTAAGTAATATCCCGTCAGGCAATTACCAGCAGGTACGTATTACTGGATTTGATATATTACTATGTATCTTAAATGAAAGACATTTTGTTGTGCTCAGATTTTTTACTTGGCAAGATAAATGTTAGTTATTTGGCATCACGAAGATTTAAATTTATTTTTTTTTATTTTTTTATAAATATTTTCGTAAAATAACACAATTGTTATTGATGTTAAATGTCCACAAGTATTCATACACAAGTTTCTGAATGCAAAAGAATTTTTTCAACGGTCGTGTTATATAGATTATGGCAGCTGTGATTTTTAAGAGAGTACGTGAGCTTTGAAATGGAAAATTTGTGTTAAAAACTCCATTTATTTTTTTATGTTAAGACCTGACAATAAATTACTTTGGCGGCTTCGTCATATCCACACGATGATAACAATAAAGACTAAAACATAATGTGAGCGACACGACAAATAACGACTTAAAAAACGCTGTCATTTGATTCATTTAAGTGAAATTTTAAATTTGTTCCGCATAGAGGGTGAATTTAGCAAAATTAAGATTTTAGGTTGTGTTCATGCAGTGTATTGTTTAACGTTGATCGCATTCAATAAATAACTAAACAGGAAGTGAATACAGTGTATGTGTACTCGGATCGAACTTAATTTTTTCTTATTTTGATGTTTCTGAAAGTAAACATTTCCGAGTCCCGGGAGTACAGCGACTTTTTAAGGATCGGAAAACGTTATTTTCTGCTTATTAATTTCAAAAAGCTTATGTTAAAAATTTATTTAATCTAGTTCAATTTTGTGGCAGCCCTGCGCCGCGAACCAGAGAAATTGAAAAAAAAAACAATGATTGAATTTTCATTTTTAAATAATTTTCAATAAAAATTGGCGGACAAATTTAAAAATTAGAAAACGTTATTTTGTTGCCTTGGGTGTTTAAATAAATATTCCATTAATCAATTTGCGATTTATTCAAAAATCTTGACGCCCCGCCCCGTCTTACGAATTGTGCATCGAGCTGTCCTATTTAGGACAACGACCCCCCAGTTCTTCAATTTCATTGATGCAGAATATTCTGTCTTGAAATTCTTTTATTTTTTCTTTTAATTTTGCAATTGCATAATCTTTGAAAAATAGAAGAATTTTTAAGAACTTTTATTTTGAACGATTCTAAATTAAATCATAAATGCAATAATGACAAAAAAAAAACAACCGCGTCTTCCGGATTTTGAAGCCGCGTTCTTCCGCTTTTCAGGCGACTGACCGCTCTTACCTCTGAGCTAACTAGACAGATGCTTTTCCCTCTTGTACTTTTTAATTTTATCTAACCTATTAAGCCACAGTTTACTTTAATCGTTACTAATTACTGAAAGCAACTGTGGCTAGGGTAGATAAAATTAAGAAGTACAAGAGTACAGTCGCCCGGAAAGCGGAAGGTCTCGGCTTCAAAACCCGGAGAATCGTTAAAAATTAAGCTCTTAAAAATTTTTCTATTGTCCATCTATGACCGATTTTAAAAATTCTGAGTTCGAGTCCCGTATGGGAAAGGATAAAAATAAAATTGCATAATCTTTGTTATAGATTTGATGTGTTCTCGAACTTTAAATTTTCTTCTACAAATTCATCATTCAGATCAAAATGTTTCCACACACAGTTTTAGGGTGCCATTTTATTTCAAAATTCAAATTCATTTTCGTGTAGGTATGTACACCTGATAAAATTGAAAAGATAACACCAAGAGACTGGCAAAAATCTTAACACTTTGAATTTAAGATGATTTTAAAATCCAACTAACAACCACAGATACAGATAGACCCGGGAGTATTGAATTGGCAATTCAGAATTCCAGTTCCAATTTCATCAGCCTTCACATGGTGTAAAAAGGACAAGGAATACTGCATATGGTCGTGACATAATTTATAGACCGGTTTCTTTATTCGAAATTAAAGACCAATTACGGGTAATCCGTGGGTGACCCAAAATTTTATAACGCATTTCTTTCATTTTCATATTTGAATAGGTAGGTACCTTCGTCTGGATAGTTGCATGATTATTTCGCATTCTTATTTTTTTTTCACTTACTCTCTGTTAATCCCAAGAATTTCAATTCCTATAAACATAATATCCATTCCAACGGTAAAGACATTCACTATGACCTTAAATGAAACAAAATAGCCGGTATTTGCATTTAGCAATGATTAGGTCGGGAAATACATATGTCGGGAACTAAAGTACCATATACAGGGTGTTTCCGCCTAAGAGGTCATTGGGGAAGCGGGAGGTGATAGTACTCACCTAGACAAAAAACAAATTGTATGGCAGGGGGGTTACAGGGTGATTAAGAAAAAAAGCTAGTTTTTCACAAAACATCCTGTTTTTTACAAAGTACAGGGCGTGCGGTCACAGTTAAGAGCTCATAACCTTGACATTTTTTTCTTAGAATTTATAGGCATTTTTTAAGGCCGGCATAGACGCGTAAATATACAAGTTACAAGTTACATATTTTCAGATACAATACCTACATACTTTCATTTGTGTCATTGTTGGCCTCCAATTGCCAATAAACATTCATTTATTCTGCCGTTATTAGCCTCCAATAATGCATACCTACTTCAATTAAACAAATTTCCAGTAAATTTCTAAGAAAAATTTTCCAATAAATTTCGAAGAAAGAATTGAGGCCTTCCTACATTAGGTCGAGACATGCCGATTTTATTATATTCGACCGAGACGTTGTAAATTTTATTATATTCGACCGAGACGTTGTAAATTTTATTAATTGTCTCGCAACATGTATCTGACTTCTGGTTTTGAATTTTCCTATTCGATTCGTTATTTACTTATTTGTGCTAATACTAAAACAACTAAAATTAATACAAAGAGCTCTTCAGGTAACATAATTTAGTGAATTGGAAATATCTGGGGAAAACTGATGTTTAAACTGATCAAGTATAAAAAATAAAAATGAAAGTATTCAATTCTTGGTAGTAAATTTTATTCCTAATTCGTATTGAGACGTCGTAGAAGTTATTGAGAAGAAAATGATGTCAAGAAATTTAGTAAAAAAATAATATTAAAAGTGTTGCTGGAATTTTCCTTTACTCTACAAAAATAAGATCGCTAAGGTATTCTCTATATATTCAGATCTCTTTCCAAAAGTACTGATAAGAAAAGTGTAGTATTTATAAGAAGCTTATGCTAATTATTATGATAACCTTATAAGAGTACTTATATACTCTCATAAAAATTCAAATAGTTTTCTTATGAAACGTATACATAATTCTTACAAAAAAGCCTATCATATTTTTATGAGACAAAAAAAACTCGCATAAGTGCGCCATTTAATTCTGAAAACGCACTCATAAAAATACTCTTAGTGCTCTATAAGGATGAAATAACGAGGGTAGTTATCAAAACTCAAATGCGTATCGCCTGTAGACCTTTATGAGATGAAAATTGCTAGTTGGGCGGTTAATATTCAATTCAATTTTATTTATATAAATTGTACACAAGAATCAGTCAATATAAATTTTTTGTAGTACATATAATGCGGATTATTCTATTATTTGAGCAGAGAATCATAATTTATAATTGTAAGAGAAAGAAAGTTTCAGAAAATCAGAAAATGCAGATTACATATTAAGTTTACAAATTTACAGCCTATAAGATAAGATATAATATAAATTGATCAACCTATTGAAAGACCCGAACCCATAACTAACCCAAATGAATCAGATTAAATCAACCAATTAAGATATATGTTAATCATTAAGTGACATTAGTAGTACCTTAAATCTGACCGCCGAACCAGTGCGCTGAATATTTATTGGTAAGTGATTCCATGCGCGAATAGCACGGACGAAGTAAGAGTCTTCTTGAACTGAATATTGAAATCTAGGAATCATTAAATTATTATGACGCAGAGAATTTGAAAATCTAAGTTGGGTGAAAAGGTACGCCGGTTTACCAGAGTAAATAATTTTGTGAAGAGATATGAGTAATCGACGATGAAGGAACTCATTGATGGAACACCCCAATAAATTGTCTCTGTAAGAGGAAATGTGATCATAACGTCTAAGTCCGTAGATAAATCTAATACAATTATTGAACGCCACATTTAGCCTTCCTGAACAAATAGAGTCCAAGTGAGGGAACAACAATCTACCATTAATGAAATGAGGAAGAAGAAGTGATCGAACCAAAAGCATTCGGGTGTTAGTTGTCAGGATATTAGCCGAAAGCCAAAGGCAACGTAAGGTACCATATATTTTACCAATTATATAACATATATGATCACAGCACTTCAGCTTAGTATTCATTCATTCACACGCTCACAAGAAGAGATTGGGACACCAAGAAGTGTAATGGGAGGGAGATCCAGGCCACTAAGATCATTTCGATAAAAACGAATGCACTGAGACTTGTGAGGATTCAAAAACAAACAGTTCAAATTAGCCCATAAAGAGACCCTCTCTAAGTCTGAGTTCATACGATCGATGCAGTCTTCAGACAGGCCAATAGGTCGACTAAGATAGAGCTGTACATCATCGGCATATAGGTGTACATTACATTTTTCAACAATATCGGGCAAATCATTGATGTACAAGCTGAATAGCAGTGGGCCAAGTATTGAGCCCTGGGGCACACCACAGACAAGTTGCAAAGCACCAGATTTGGTATTACCTACTTTGACAAATTGGTGACGGCCTGATAAGAAACTACCAATAAGTGCGATAGAGGAAGATATGAAGTTGAATTGTGATCCCAGCTTCTCGAGCAAGTTAGAATGATTAACTGAGTCGAACGCTTTTGAAAAGTCAAGTAGCGTTAGAATACATATGTGATTCATATCGAGGGATTTCCGAATATGTGTCGTGACGTCAATAAGAGCAGTCTCACAACTATGGAACTTCCGGAAGCCGGACTGAAAAGGACTCAATAGACTATGTTCATCCAAGTAATATGTTATTTGTCGGTACATTAATTTTTCGAGTACTTTCCCTAAGTAACACAACAAACTAATTGGCCGATAGTCGCCCTTTTCACCTTCGGTACTGGGAAAACCACTGCCACCTTCCACTGTGACGGAAATTGTGAAAACGTGAGGCAGCTATTATAAACATGTAAGAGTGGCTTGGTTAACCAAGGCATCAAAATCTTAATAAACTGTGGGGAAATCCCATCAGTTCCAGTGGCCGACGATTTAATAGAGTATATCGCACTAATAAGCTCAAACTCATCAATACATCTGAAACCAAAAGGCCGATTATCCGATAACTGGTGGTCAAAGTCGGATGAAGAGCGAGAGTCAAATACAATACCAGAATTTATTGATGCAAAATGAGAGTTTAATAAGTCAGGATTTAGATCACATTGAGGCTCATCTCTGCCAAATTTACAGACCTCTTAAGATTAGCCCATAATTTTTTCGAGGGAAGGTTGGAAGAAAACTTCACTGCATTGAAGCGCTTTTTTGCAGAGCGGATTTTGGTATTAACTCTATTGCGAATCAACTTGTAATGAGTACGGCTATCAGTAGTTCTCAACTGCAGATACCTCCTATATAAAAATTCACGTTCAGCAATAAGAGATCTTATCTCATTCGTAAAACCAAGGGCAGCCGTCATATTTAATTCTGCGGAAACAAATCGGAGCATGCCGATCATGCAAATAGTGTATATTATCATTAAGAATTTGAACTTGATCATCCACTGAAGTGCAAGCATAAAGCCTTTCCCAAGACAGAGATTCACAATCCTCGGCGAGTACAGATAGATCCATATTACAGTACTTCCGGTATGAAATTACTTTGGTTTGGTTATAAACAAAATTAAAATTGTAAGTAATAAATAGAAAGTCGTGGTCAAATATAGAAGAAGGGCTAACTTGACTGTGATATAGAATAGCATTTCTCGCCGTGGTTAGTAGTAAATCGAGCAACGATGGATTTGATGAATTCAAATAAGTTGGAAGATTGTTAACAACAGTCAAGTGTAAAGACTGCAGAAGAAATAAGAAAGAGCGAGTTACATTGCTTTGTTGCAAGAGATTAATATTAAAGTCACCACCACCAATATCAACTGAGTGGCACCACAATTGACTATGGGCCTTGCATATCTGTTATTAGTTGCCTATTTTATAGCTTATATTCTTCAGAGAATAACTTATTAGGTAGACATCAAATGCAATATACCAATTGCGAGGGTAATTAATTTCTTACTAAATATACAAATATACTTGAAGTATGCTGGAAGATATTTTATTGTAAGTAATAGATACCAATACTATTTAACATTTTGATTATTATCAAATATTCATAACTAGTAATTTTTTTTTTGTAAATTTCGAGGCATTAACCCGGCGATATCAATTGGATCGATTTGTCTGAAAATACTTTTTACGAAATGGTAAACAAGGCTACAAGATTTTATTTCGTCTATTCAAACACGATAATTTTTTTCCCAATTCTTGACCTTCCTTATCAATTTTCAAAAGAACATCCCAACACCTGTTTTACAAATAATGAGTTCCAGTTGAGTACATACATACATATATATGATATTGAATGGAGTAAACGATTGCGCTGAACTTGGTATGGAGCATTGATACAGGAGTATAATGAGAAAATAACAACAAAAGAGTATCAGTAACAATATTAACTTTTGTTACGCGAAAATTAACCATGATATTGTATAGCAAACAGACGGATATTATTTAAATAAATATAAACAAAATAATTTTTCACTCACTTTCAAACACATCAAAAGAAATCGTCTTGAAGAAATTGAAATTTTAAATGGATTACCTTATCTGAAATTATAAAATAGAAATGTTTGTTTTAAATTTTAATATTTTTAAAGAATTTTCGTAACAATAATTATAGAATAGATTCTCTACAAATTTTAAAATTATAAAATAAAAATGTTATCAAGGAATTTTGTTTGAAAGTCCGAAATACTCCAAATACAACTATTTCTGCTGCTGGATTCCGTATGAGTTTTCGCGTTTACACAAAATTTTGTGTACACCATCTTGTTCCGATTCCTTAAAAGTGGAAATGAGTTTTTCTATAAAAATTGTGTAGGTACACTTTAACTGATATTTACTCACGGCCATTTTGGTCGTGAGTTTTGAAGAAGTACCTGTGAGTTTTTGTTTTGTTATTTTACCTTTTTATAAGCCGTAGTCACCTTAATACTAGTGAATTCATGTAACTCATTTCCTATAACTAAACTTAACTTCTTCAAAAAGACTATTTGCTCACTCAAACAACATTCAACACTTAAGTGACTTACGGAATCGCTTGAAATTTAAAAGTGTACACTTGCACTCACGTGAGTTTTTCAAATCGTGTACACTTGCAAATTCTTAACAGTTGCTGAATCCAGCCCCTGGTGATCTCTAAGCATAAAACTTTTTAGTAAATTTTTTAATAGAATATTAAAATTATGCATAAGCTACCAGATTTTGAGTGAGATTTTAACATTTTTGTATTTTGAGTTATTTGTTATTTGTTGCAAACAGCAAAAACAGAAGTATTCGAATTGAATCTAATCAACTCTTAAAATTATCGCGTCATTTTGGTAAGAAAACGTAGAACTACTACAATTTTTTTTAAATTTCACAAGAAAAGGAAGTTATGAGATAAGAAAAAATTGCTCACAAAATGAGTAGAAGAACATGTTCCTTATACATGGTGCCCCAGACTAATAGGTATTCCTCTCGTCCAGACAAGTAAAAAATTGTATGGAAGGGTGAGGCAAAATGTCATCCTGTCGAGTTACAGGGTGATTATTGTACCCTGTATGGTCTATTCCAAAACGGCCGGCATTGTATGCAGAACTTCATGGCCTTTCCAACGACTGCTTAACTACCCCCGTATCCCGCTCTACTCAAGCGTCTCAAAATTTTGGTTTTTTTCTGTTTTTTTTTTAATTACCCCCACTAACATACATTTTTGTTATGAAATTTCGAAGGCGCAGAGTCTCCTTTTTAATTTAACCTAGTACACATTATGTTGTATCTCTGACGGCTAAGGAATTATTAGCTCTTAACCTTTTCAGGTTACAGATAATTTGTTCCTTTAGTAACTGAAAACACGTCAAAACACGTCATTTTATAAAAATATCGTCTAATTTTGATATGACCTGAATAACTTTTTAACGGATACAGTTCGTACATAGGGTGTTGTAGGTTAAACTAAAGAGAAGACTCTGGGCTTTCGAAATTTTGTAAAAAAGGTGTACCTTAGTAGGGGTATGTAAGGAAAAAAAAACAGAAAAATTAAGAAAAAACAAAAAAAAACAAAATTTTGAATTTGAAGCGTCATAATTCTGGAGTGGGGGGCTGCGGGGGTGGTTGAGCAGTCGCTGGAAAAGCCATAAGCTCTGCATATGCAATGCCGCCTTAAAATAGACCATACAGCATGTACTTTTGAAGATATAGGGTGTTTAATGAAAAAGGAAAATATTTTACTAATCAACCTGTAACTCGACAGGGTGACATTTTGCCACACCCCCCTCCTGCCATACAATTTTTTACTTGTCTGGATGATAGGAATCATTTGGTAAAATATTGACCTATTAGTCTGGAACACCCTATACGAATGCATTATATTCCTTAAGTAGAGGAATAGATCTATATACCGTAATATTATGTGGCCTGCCATAAATATGTGCATCGACATAATGCATCCTCCCGTTTCCGACTTGTATCAGCACTATGTATATCTAAGTACAGATTAACAGGTTAACAGATACAAAGCTCTAATAATAAAACTCTAAAATATAGGCTATAAAAAAAACTAACAATCAATACCTACTTAGAAAAATTCATTAAAGATTTAGACGAGTTAGATTCTTGCGGATTCTTTAAAATCTAAAACAATCTTATCAATAAAGGCCAGCATGGATTATAACATACAATGAGACAATTAGGGGGACAATTTAGGGAATTCCTTTGACACCAAACAAATTAAAATCTCCCCGATAATTACATAAGGTACCTTGCATTCTTCCCTCTCCACCTTACTCACGGTACCTGAAATTGACAAAAAATTCTTTTTTATTTTAAAATTCTTAGACCTAAGACTCAAGTTTCGTTTTTAGGCTACTTAAACGAAAAATAGAGCCTTAAAAATCTTCCGCAATATACTGAGTATAATCAAGAGACCAAACAGAAAGAAATGGTAAACTAAATGAACAACCAAGTTCTTACAGGCCTATATATATATACTGCCCACAATCACTAACTATGTCACTAACAGTTTGGAAAATCTTCTGAATATTAACAACAGGAAAGATCTGTGAGGCAATAACTTAATGCTCCATGATTGATTAAATAGCACCTAACAGGATTCTACGAACTCTAAAACAGTTATACTAACTATAGATAATACAGCACTATTATGCAAAATGCTTTTTGAATGTGCAATTCCTACAGAAATTGCCAATTGACTCGTTAATTTTTTCTCTCGTAGGATCATAGCTCAACTCTGATCTCTAATGAAGGTATTTTCCAGAGCACTGTTCAGTTTCTACACATGAAAGCTACATACATACATACCGTAGTATAGTAGAAGTAGAACAAAGTGATCAAAATATATCAATTTTCTGCTACTGAACTTGAGAAACCCTCTAAATATAGTCCTAACTAACCTAGGTACGGCCTCTGTTGAATTCTGCAATTTTGTAATAAACTCTGAGAAGATCTCCCTACTACCTCTTAACTGTTATAATCAGAGATCGTAATGGTTATAAGTTTTATAGTAAAACTCATTGTTCAATGAGTTTAAATATGAGTTTTACTTTAAAAGCTTTTGAACGATTTTTATTCTCTTAAGTTATCAATAATTGTTATGAGATGATTAATATTTTTTCCTGATCACAAATAAAAATCACATTGGGATTTTTATTTATTTATTTTTTTTTTGTGATAAAGAATTAAAATCATGAGGTGATTTTTATTTTTCTGGTCGACAAATAAAATTCACCAAATGATTTTTTCATTTCCATTCGATATATAATTCTTATTTTTGAATGTTTAAGTTATCAGTTAATAGAAAATAAGCGTACACTATGATCATTACTACAAAATAGTAGATGCACATGTTCAGATGTTAAATTTTTCGTTTCTTATCGTTAGACCACACATTTTATCTCAACATCTATACAACAGCACCTATTATTTTACACATCGCCGAAAATAGTTCGTAGGTGTAAAAGAGATCTTAATTGGATAAGTATTTCGGTGTAATTTTTTCCACGAGAATTCGACAAATAATATCTAAATGGAATCTGTATAAGACCGACTAAAGAATTAAATTTCTTTGAAAATTTTTTAATCAAAAACTGTACTCTAGTGCTCAGTATCAGAGACTATTAAAAGCTCGTTGTTACAAGTTAATACTTTTAGAATGCTAACAAACAAGATTGCGCCAGCTACACTTTAAAGTGGCTCTTATATACCCTTTCAGAAGTTTTTCTACTGATGTGACAATTGAGACTCCATTCCCAAGCAATTATGTAGTAGAATATTTTTCTCTTAACATGGTTCTAAATAAATTCCAAGGATTTGCATCGTCCATGAAATATGCAATATTATAACTAAAAGTATTATATTATTGCCAACCATATTGTATCTTTGGTGAAAGGCGCGCTTCTAACCACTATTTAAAAATAATTAGGATCACTTGACGCAGGCGGATAACCTAAATTAATTAATTAATTCATGTAAAAGAAAAAGAAGCTCTCCAGCCTCTGAAGGTAAGGGATTAAGGATCTCTCTGAGTAATGCATTCAGAAACATTAAACATTAAACTAAACAAGAGTTTGGTGTAATAAGTAAAAAGTTTACCATTCAACAAAAAGCCCCTTGGCTTACAGTCATTTTCAATATAAAAGAAATAAGATTTTAAATCAAATTTATTCAGAGCATAGATATGACGCAGGACTATTCCATACCATTTATAAATCCGATCATATTACTTGCTCTGTATGACAAGACGGTTGATCATTGTATTCTCAGCTACAAAAGTTGAGATCACATCAGAAGTAACTTTCCTACCTGGTACTGTAATTATTTATAAAAAATAACTAGACACGCTTAAGTACACTTGAAATTAATCTGAGCTGCGGAGTTGCTGAGAATGTGAGCCCCTCTTTAGGGGCTCTGTTTGAACTACATACGCAAGACGTGTTATTTTGGATCTCCAACCACCGGATGTGTGGTCCAAAGATCCAAGTACTGAACAATGGAAGAAGAAAATAATTTATTTTATTGTTAAATAAAAACTATATAATTGGGATGTTTTTGCCTTTAATTTATTTTATATATTTTCGTTTCTCCAATTACAAAATGCTCTTCTTTCCAAATCCATGACCCTCACATATTTTCAGACTTTCTTGAAAATAACACGAAATCAAAATCTTCTCTTCTTTTCAGGTTTGCATTGACCATCATTGAAGAACAGATAAAATCTTTTAACATCATTTAGGGGTTGATGGTACCAAAATTTTTATTCATTAAGTACAAGATTTGCAATTCGAAGAAATTAATACAACATGATCCGCCCATCTTCAGGGATTTTTCTAAATCAAGGAGCATCATTTTTGAGGCGAACAATTGCATATCAGGGTCTTAAGGAACCTCGCCGACGAAGAAGTACAGCCCAAAGTACACAGCATAAAGAACGTGACAAATTGTGGTACCATACACCATCAGAGGGTTTTGTACGTCTTTCTCCTTTTGATCCTATCACATGCCCGGAAATAACTTTAGACAAATACGTGTGGCAAAATGTTCATCGATGGGAGAACAAAGTTGCAGCTGTAAGAAGCTAATTTAAATTTCTGCATAATTAAACAATTTTAATCAACATTATAAAAAAAAAAAACAAATATATATATATATAGGTCTGCATCGTTTCTGGACGACAATACACTTATGCACAAATGCGAGACTCTTGTGCAGCTCTAGCTGTAAGACTCCAACAGAAGCTGAAATTGCAGCCCAGAGACATCATTGCTATTTGTGCACCCAATTTACCTGAGTACCCGATTGCCGTTTTTGGATCCATCGAAGCTGGCCTCTCTGTGACTACAGTGAATCCATCGTATACTGCTGGTGAGTGAAATATTTTCGCTTCTTTTGCATTCAGTAATGCAGGCTGAGATATGCACATAGCTTGTAGGTTCCCTTAATTAACGAAATATTTCTTATGCTTTTGTAATATTTGTTTTATCATACCATCATAATGGATTAGATTTCCATAATTAATTTTTTTAACAAAGACCTACATACCTAAAAACTAAGAAAAAATTTCTTTTTCAGACGAAATTGGACGTCAGCTGATTAGCAGTGGTGCCAGCTGCATAATAGGAACAGCTGCCAACTATACAACTTTAAAAAAAGCTTGTGAAATAGCAAAGAAGAATTTGCCAATCATTAGCATCAAAACTACAAAATCCGATACTCTTCCAGCTGGAGCAATTGATTTTTACGAACTCATAAATACTCAGGGAGTCAATTTCAGTGATCTAAAGCCAACAGGAATCACAAAGGATGATTTGGTTTTTCTTCCATACTCTTCAGGTACAACAGGTCTTCCGAAGGGTGTAATGCTTGCCCATAAAAATATCACCGCGAACAGCGAAATGGTTGATATGCATTCGCCATATCAAAAATACGTTCTACCAACAACAGATACATATCAGGATGTCATTCCTTGTGTGCTGCCGTTTTTCCACATTTACGGCTTGACAGTTTGTATGGTCGCAATGATCAAACTCGGTTGCAAGCTAGTCACCCTGCCAAAATTCACCCCCGATGATCTAATCAAATCTGTGGATGAACACAAAGGAACCATTCTCAATTTAGTCCCACCGATAGGTAAGTATCTATGATCCATAAGAAAATTCTTAAGCGATTCTTAGGGTACAATTGCAGTTCTTTTTCTAACAAACTGTGACAAGCTTGCTCCAAAGCAAACCGAAAATCTACGAATTATAATGTCTGGTGCAGCACCGATCGGATTATTGGATGCCGAGAAGTTTCTGGCCAAGTACTAACTAAAAGCAGAAACTTAAAAGGACTCAAAATAAATACATTTTCAATTCTTTTAGATTTCCACATGTGAACTTCTTGCAAGGATATGGACTAACTGAAACTTCACCAGTTTGCTTAATGAGTCCTTTGGGTTTGAAAAAGTACGCCTCAGCTGGCATGGTGGTGTCAAGGACCAAAGCAAAAATAATTGCAGTCGACGGAAACGAGCCCATCGGTCTAGGTCCCAAACAACAAGGAGAGCTATGCTTTCAAGGACCTCAAGTGATGGAAAGTTACTTAAACAATGAAGAAGCAACTCGTAATAGCTTTTATCCAGATAAATGGTTCCGAACAGGAGACATTGGCTTTTACGATGAGGAAGGTACATTCTTTATTACAGATCGCTTGAAGGAGCTAATTAAAGTAAAAGGATTCCAAGTACCACCAGCTGAGCTGGAAGAAATCTTAAGAGATCATCCGAAGATTTTAGATGCTGCAGTTATAGGAAAGCCAGATATGAAATCCGGGGAACTTCCACATGCGTTTATAGTGCTCAGAAAAGGTGTCACGATCAGTGAAAGGGAAATTAAAGACTTTGTGGCAACAAAGGTAACAGAATACAAAAGGTTGGATGGAGGAGTTACGTTTATCAATGAAATTCCTAAAACAGCCTCAGGGAAAATCTTGCGAAAAGATCTTAAAGCTAAACTTAGATAAGGGAAAGGTTTAAATTTCTTGCGTTCTAAAAATTAAGTTAAGGGAAAGCCCATTCTTTCAATGTGCTTCCAGTAAGGGCAAACTTTTGTCATTCCGTATCTTAGGATTTATTTTTAACTTGTTTACTTTAGACTTGTCCTAGTGAACTTAACAGATGTATTTAAGATGTTTGTAGTAAAGAGACAATAAAAATTGTTTTAAACCTTTCAAAATTTTAACTCCTTTCAATTGTGAAAGTACGCTTTTAAATAATTTAAATTATTATTTATTTCGTGACAGTTGCACTGCGCATGTTTACATTATAAGTGGTCTTTTAAATCACATTTTTATCAGGACAGAAACTGAAACCCAGAAAATAAATAAAAACAACTAGGAGTACATGTTGGAAGCATTTAGAATGCACCAATTTTGTACCAGTCCTGTTCTCCCGATGGCACGAACAGGCTGTTAACTTCATAAAATACAAATGATTTTTTCAATTGAGTACGGATTTCTTTTTTTAAAAGATGTCAGCAGGGTTTTAATATTGAATAAAAATAGATAACAATACCTGATTTTTTATTTTACCTCTGCCCGCTGATAAACCTTTTAGTAGTAAAGCATCATCAAGAAAATCGTGAGCCTTATAGAGAAAGGAAATATACGTCATATTTTTGTTACGTTTCGAAAAGGAGCTGGGAATACAAAGAAAAGGATCTCTGCAAAAATTACTAGCCGTAGTAGAGAAAACTGCTGAAAACTCAAATTGTGGCGCGGTTATGACTCGCTTATTGGAGTTTTCTGTGGCTTCCGGTAGGTCTTTTTAATTTTTTTTTTTCACATTTGTGATCCTTAAATTCGTATGGATCAAAGCAGGGCAGCACTTTATGAATAGAACATGACGTAAAGGGATCTGTGCAAACAATTTCGAAAATGTAAAACAAAAAAAAAAAATTTAAATAAATTTAATTTAAGTATGTTGCACATATATATTTGTTTTGTCTGCTTTCATTGATAGTCTTTACAAAAAATTAAATGGGTGCATTTCCGAACAATACAATAAGGACACAATAATTACTCCTTTAATGCCTAGCGTGAACCAATCTGTTGCCTGAAATGTACAAAAACATATTAGCATTCCTTGAGGATTCATTGAAGAACCGAACTAAAATAAAATAAGTGGGCACCATTTGGGAAGAACATGGGTGTTATATTCTGGCCGAAACACCAAATCCAGCGTGACGTGAACGTGCATGGTAGGAATACCAAATCCAGTAACGAAAAATCTTCACTGGCAGAAGAAACAAATCCAGTGGATAGAGAACTCTTTAATACTTCCAGCAGAAACACCAATTTGGCGGAATAAAACTATCGGCATAGCCACCAAATCAGATAGTTTCAAAGAATTCCTCTACACAATGACACATACATAGGTACTTCATCAGAGAAGAAACACCAACCTCTAAATAGATCCGTTCTTACACAAGATACGACACTAAAACCACTTAGAGAAAGCAGTGGCCTATTTTTTCATAAAAATATTAAAAGCACAACCGCGATACCTTTTTTTTTACCTATTTTTCTGTGCCTCAACTATTTCGGAGAAAAGTGGCAAAAACTCAAAGTGTGACATGATACCTTTAGAATTTATCCCAAAATATCATGACCTGTTTTCAGTTTCCTTACAAACAGGGTATTTCTGGAATATGCTCTCCAGTAAGAATCCGTAACCAAAAATTTCATCTCACATTTTACAACGCAAGCTTGGTTTTTTTTGTAGTGCAAAATATTTTTTCACACGGATCAGAGCGGAGCAAGACTACATATATTACCGTAGAGTGTAAACCAAAAAGGATGTACTGCCACTGAAATTGTGATACATATAACACATTCTCTCTGAAGATTTTGTCGAAAAATCTTAAATACTAAAACAACAACTATTTGTTTTGTTGTTTTAAGAAGAAGCTACAAAATGAAAAAAGAGTTCGAAGAACAAGCAGAGCCCTTTTTTATAATTCCTCTACAAAAAAATAAAAGATTTTGAACTATTTCAACTCAAAGATGCATATAAATAATTTGCTTTATTCTTAATTACAATTTTGTGGGAGGAAGATGTGTCACAGTTCAGTTCGGTGCAATTAAATTCAAAGATTTCCATATTAGCAGATCTTCCTTTAAATTGACAAATTTAGCTACATCAAAAGGCAAGATACCATATTACGAAAAGCGATTCATTTACCTAAAAGATCGCACTGTATCCAGTATGGTCTTCTGCAAAATATTGAATAATAAATAGCTGGTGTGATGGCTATGACAATTATATAAAGTTTAGTTAGAATACTTACAAAATGAAAAATTCAATTGAATGGGAATCGTTTCTGCAAAATCAAGGCTTTTTCTACAACTCAGCCTCCCAGTAAGCTTAATTATGACAATTTCGTATTTGAAATATTTGCGGCGCTGACATTTTGCTTCATCAAAATTTAATTATATACAGATTAGGTAATGAGATAAATCTTAATCATTAAATGAATATATAATGAGGTAATTAAAAGTACAGTATTGCAATGGTTTCATTCCTTTCCATAAGAAAACTCCATTAAGTTTTAATCATTGTTCAAATAGCTGTCTTTACTCTTCTAAAAATGGGATGGGACTCCTTATCTTCAAATATAAAGTGAAATTAAAACAAAGCCAATTCAAGTTTCCGATTTTTCGTTTTAGGTTCGTGCTCGTCTTTAAAAAATAGTTGTCTACTATTACTAATCGTATCCTATACAAGGAATCCAATCTGATACGAATTTCCAGTACAATATAATGATTGCCATCATGTGCAATGTCCCTTGCAGTATGTATCCATTTTAGAAATATCTGCAGTAAGAAAACTTATTCCACTTGGAAATTTTCGTTAGTTCAGATTCTGAATATGGAGGAGCATTCATAAGTTTCAAACAAATTTTTCAAACTGCTATTACCATTGTGTATTGAACTATATAGTGATGACCAAATTACAATCGACAGGTTACTCCCACCCTGTGATAGGAGGCGCATCGATGGACTATAAAATGTCTGCACCAGGGAATTCTTCCATATTATGGGAATTTTCACCCCCAAAAAATTGTAAAAGGGAAAAGGGAATAATCGTGTCTCCTGCATAATTAAGACATCATGAGCATGGAATATTACTACTAAAATTTAAAAAATTGAGACAAATTTATAAATATATATACATATTTCTTAAAATAGCACGTTCAAAACTGTGAAATTAAAATATCAAGCATTTCTGATATAAAAGCCTTGAGAACTTGAATGCATATAAGCGACGAGGCGAGAAAACAGCGATTCTGAAAGAAGTACAATTTAAGCACTTTCGAGGTATAATAATAAATAAACTCTATCCAGAAAAATTAGTAAGTAACTCAAGAATTTCTTTGGCCGCCACTTGAAAGTTCTATAGAAGATTATTCTACTGAGATTGAGAAAGAAGCACTGCGATGATTATTCAAAATAAAGCTTTTCAAAAGACAGCTTCAAAAATCTTTTTCGCCCATCATAGCATACCTTCTAGGTGCTTCTTTAAAACAGTGAAATGCTTCCCTCTGCACAGTAATGAACTGGGATAGAGAAGGGAAGCGCTGCGAGCTTCTAGGAAAGCGTTTCAGGAAGTTTTTTAGAGCACTCTTTTTTCCAACGAGACTCCAGAATATGTACTACATATAATTAATATAATGTAATAAAGAATACGAATAACATGAACATACTTTTATAGAGGAAAAAGGCTCTCTCATGAGTGAGCTTTTTGCTTAACTGTTACATTTGTAGGTATATAGTTTATTTGAAATTGTTATCAGTAAAAACGAAATTGTTTTCTATTTGTTGCTTCTAGTATATTTCTATGCCTTTTCTTCCCAGGGAAAAAACATAGGAAATTGCATCATAAATCTGTGGGAAAAGTACCTACCCAGAAATTCCCATTTTGGAGTGAATTTTCGTCACAACCACCTCCCAACACTGGTCTGCACCAATATTTAGTATTTACCTCTCCTATGTTCCTTTTTACTACTTTGAAAATTTTCATTTCCAAATAAATTTTAATTAATTTCAATACTTTACCAATAAAAGGTATTTCCAACCCGAATAACGCTAAAAACAGTTAATGGAACCGTTACAAGAAATGCCAAAAATGAATTTTAACGGAAAATTCTCAATAATCGAAATCAAAATGAACTTGATTCACTAAAATGAGTCTAGTCTAGAGAAATGAAAGATTTTCACTACTGTCAATTTCATTTTGACAATCCCAATTCACTTAACACGGGACGTATATAACCTAATAAAAGGTACATTAGGACTTTGTGTATTATATTTGTAAACATTGAAAGAAAAATTCGCATTAATCCAGGGTATTTTTTAAAAAAAAAAATGTCTACAAACGTGCATATTCGTTTAGCTTCTGATCGCGTTAATTTTGCCTTAATGTCCGGTGACCGAGTACCACGTCTATATACACCGGGCGAAGCAATAACAGCAGCTGAGGGTTTCATGAGAGGCCATGGAACCTACGTTGAGGATTGTGAAATTAAAGCATCTGTTGCGGGCGTAATAGAACAAGTTAATAAATTAATTTCCATTAAGCCACTTAAAAGTCGTTATGTAGGAGAAATTGGAGATCTTGTAGTTGGACGTGTTATAGAAGTTCAGCAAAAACGATGGAAGGCAAGTAGTACTACATTTGTTTTTTTCAATTACGCTTAAAATTACCACAAATATTAGGTAAACACAAACGCTCGCTTGGATTCAGTCCTGCTATTATCATCCGTTAATTTACCTGGCGGTGAACTACGTATTCGATCTGTGGAAGATGAACAAATGATGAGAAAATACCTCCAAGAAGGTGATCTAATTTCAGCAGAAGTACAAAACATAACCGACGATGGTAGCTTATTTTTGCATACAAGAAGTTTAAAATATGGTAAATTAGCTCAGGGCGTACTGGTCAAAGTTTTCCCATCACTAATTAAACGAAGAAAAACTCATTTTTACAATTTACCTTGTGGAGCTTCAATAATTTTGGGCAACAATGGATTCATTTGGATCTCACCTCCAATTAATGCAGACAATCAAAGTGGCGGAGGATTTACACAAAATCTTTCAGAAATTATACCAAAATCTGAAAGAGAAGTTATTGCACGTCTGAGAAACTGTATTCTAGCTTTGGCTCAATGCAAGATGATGCTTTACGATACTAGTATTCAGTATGCTTATGAAGAATCCAGGAAATATGAAGTTCATGAACTTCTTAACCAAGAAGCTATATTTGATTTGGCTTCTTTAACGCAATACAGGCTAAAACAGCAGGAGGATTATTGAAATGATTTTTTGCATTTATACTTTTTCTGTTTTAATAAAATTTTCTATTTCAAATATATTTTTTTTTAATTCTGTAAGGGCATGGATCTGGGTCGCTAGGACTTAAGACATACAACAAATGCATAAATGAAAGTAGATGTAGTGAAAACACCCGAGATTTAGACTTTATGAGAAATACGCTCCAGCTAGTAATATGATAGCCCCAAAATGGGAGTGCTGTTTTGGGCATATTTTCATATACTAACATTACATTAACTCTAGCTTTAGAAGAGCAATTTCCATTTCTTCGATTTTAATTTATTCGTTAAAAGCCAAATTTCCTTTTTTCAATTTCTTGATTCGATTCTTTAACTTCGAAACAGTTTTAATGTAATTTAATTGTTTTGCTAATCTCAAGGCATTTTTGGCACCGATGTTTCAGTACAATCCATAGACATTCAACTTTCTAAAATAAATGACAACCTGCCGACTTTTTGCAGAAAACCGATCGTTTCCGAAATTTTTCAATTGTAATGTAATTGATCAATTATAGATGTATCAACCTTTACTTGATAGCAAGGTACTCCTATAACATATTTTTATCTCCACCGTGATTGGAAAAAAAAAATGATAAAATCTAAAACATTAAATTAAATGACCATCATCGTACCTAATACGAAGATTTGAAAATTATAAAAATTTAAAAAAGGCTATTTTCATGGCAAAAATGGTTACATTACTTTTGGACGACCAAAAAGAGATTGGAAGCCAATTTTCTACCAAAATTCGGTCAATCGTATCAGTTTTGACAGAATTTCAAAAAATAAAAAATTCCTAAAAATTAATGTTCACATAGACGATATTAGACCAAATCATTTGCCTCGTTATGCCGGAAATATCATTTTCTGCCGATTGTTTAGTCATGGAAGTAACAGACTACGATATTTTCAGAGCGAGCACATAATTTAGTGGCTGAAAAAAGTATTGAAGAAAATTTAATAGAAGAGATCCTAAATTTCCTACCCCTTTTTCCTTTCCTGATAAGGCTGTGCTACGGTATCATAGATCCCCTGAGCTTGGCAACACCATAAAAAAAAATATCGCAAAATTTTTAAATTTATAATTTAACTCTACATTTCTCAAAATTTTCCTAGTGCCGCAATTATTTGCTGGATAATATTTCCTAGCGTTGCATTTGTATGGCTGACACATATACCAAGTGCACGTAAATTAACAATGTCAATCAATTGTAAACAAACAAACTGGCAATGAAAAATGTTAAATTTTTTTGCTACGGTTGTTTATTCCACTCTTATTTTATTTAAAAAACTAGAACTTATTATTGAAAATATTAAACTTACCTGAAAAATGATTTCCCATGAGAACGCCGGTTGTTGTTGAGGGCACTTCATGACTAATAATAACAAGACCCCGGAGTCTCGATTATATAAAATCTCTTCCGCAGATTAATACCCCACTGCTGTTTCTCACTATTATGAAGAATAAGTCACTTTTTATCACTTCTTTTCTTTATCAGAAAATCACTAAATCAACACCGAAGAAGCAGAAATGTCGAACTGACACAAACCTAATCTCCCCCTGTGGCGGCAACAACAAACGTTTAGCACACGTACACGAATTTTACACAACGGAAATCTAGTAAAACTTCTAGAAGAGCGAAGAAAAACAGCCGAGCTCAAAAACGAAAAAAAAAAAACGTTATATATTCTTGCTCTCTCTCTCCACTTATTTTATATATTGATTTCTTCGTAAAAAAAAACTAATTTTTTACTTTTGTGTGTGCATAATTTGGCGTAAAAAAATATAATATTTATTTATTTATAAATTTCCACAATTCTCTGCCATGTATACATCACGTTTAACAAAATCCATTTTCAAAAAAATCACAACAAAATGGCTGATCTTGGCTATGTAATTTACCATTCTGCCAAGTCTGCCAAAACTTCCACAATTAACAGAATTCGCGAAAATTCACTCAATCACTTTTGATCGTCTAAATGTAGTGTAACAATTTCTGCCATGGAATCGACTATTTTGAATTTTTATAATTAGCAATTCAATAGTTCCACGATTGATATCGACACCGGCGAGCACTTCATACTTTCTCTATGATGGACACTTCATTTACAAGGATAATTTTAGAGCGGGGTAATTCCTAGTAGAGGGGAATGAGATGATAAACTCGTGGCAAATGTCTTATATGTCTTTACACCACTGACTTATAACAATGGACTGAGCGATTTGCTATTTCATGTGGAACAAAAAATATTGTGTTTCTGTATATCACCGTTAGAGCACCCTATATAATATTTACTTAAAATTCAAACAATCAGATGAAATTTTACACCCGTAAATCGAATTAAATTTAGAAAAATATATATTTTCTTTTGTTCAAGTGAATATTTAACCGCTTATAAGCACTCTTATAAGAAATTAAACTAATTCAGACTTTAATTTTCAAAAGTTATTCTTAACTGAATTCTGCGTATGGTCAAAAGAGACGGCGCATGGTAAACACTATCTTTACCTTATTCTTTCTGCGGTGATTGCATCTGCAGCCAATATAAAAACATTAAATGGCATAAGTAAACGTTCAATAAGCAATATTTTGTGTTGGTAGCTCCAACTCTGCCATAGGGCGAAAGAGAGTATGTACTGTAAAACTTGTGCCATTTTTATCCTATAGGAAAATGGCAATACGCTCAGTCCATTGTTTTAAGTCAGTGGTCTTTACGGACGGTTTGAGAATGATTGTGAGAGTTGGAGCCGGACCGGGATGCACTTAGCACTTCCTCAAATACAAAAATCATACCGTCTACAAGACTGCTATAGTGTATTCCAAGCGAAGGTTCTGGCTATTTGCAAAGCAGCAAGGCTGCTGCCTACAACTTATGAGGTACCTAACGATCGAGATATTATCAGGATTTGTATTGACAGCTAAGCTGGAATAAAAGCTCTGGACTCGAGTACCATGAGATCGGACCTAGTGTAACGGTGTCGGGAAACTGGGCGCTAACCACAGGGTTATTCTCTACTAGGTGCTTGGTCTAGTCACATACCTGGAAACGAGGCTGCTAATGCTATAGCCGAAAAGGGTTCCGCTATGAAATATGTCTAGCAAAGGTGGGCCTCTAGGATCAGTGAAGAGGATTCTAGATGCACAAGCCTGTAAGCTGGCAAATTGCAGAAAGGGAGAACTGACCACATACGCAATATCGTGAGATATATCCTTGGAAGACTGAATCTCTGTTGAACAGGAACCGGTATGTCGTACGTAATCTGAGTACAGATATCACGGGACACTGCTTCTTTCTCAAACATACAGAGCGTATACAGGCGCCATACAATGACTTCTGCAGAAGCTGTATGGACGAGGAAGAGGTTTAGAGCGTCAGCACCTGCTGTGCGAATGCCCTGACATTCTAAGCGTATTAGGAATACGCTTGGTAGCTACTTTTGCTGCGAACTGGAGGAATTAACAGACATGTTCATTAATTCTTGTGGCTGGTTTCAGTACACTTCCTAAATCAGAGGTGTATTTTCTCGAGATATTTGACTAAGTTGATGACTGCGTCATGCAGCTAAAAATGTCAAACTTGAATACAATTTCTACACATAAACAACAGTGGACATCTCTGAATGCTGTTAATAGTTTTGAAATTTATTTCGAGTTTAATACAAATTTCGTTGTCCGATTGGACAAATTTCAGCATAATCGACCAACAGAGAACTCACAATTCATCATTTAGTGGAAGATATTAAGAAAAGCCAATACTTCTGTTGTTGTTGATCATCACATTCTGATACGTTATCGTATTGCAACTAATTTCGACTCCGCGATGTTTTTAAAAGGTAGGCAGGCATTCCTTAGACTTCATAAAGAATTGAAACTTTATCTTTACAAGAACCATTTAATCCTACTGACCATCGAATTTGCTATACCCACAAAAAGTTTTGTTTGGTGTAGTTTCTGGTCTGTTTCAATTAATGGGCCTGCATGGATTTCTTTGTCTGAGATGTGGTTTCAATAAGATGGTGCCACATTTCTGTTCAAAATATTGTTTTCTTGTGATCCGAGTTGAATGAAATTTTAGAAATGCAGCCGTCCACTAAGCTTTGGATACTTGACACCATTAGTATTTATTAGATAAGGCCTGATCTATGTGCCAGGGCCAACGAAAACTTGATTTGTCGTATTCACTCCACTAAACGTAGTCGTGGTAGTCATTCAAATAATAATTATATAATATCATTGAATGTACTTGAACATTTTATTGCTCTTATTTGACAATACTGTTAAGAAATTCCCAAAGGCACTTATTTCATCCAAAACTTAATAAAAATAACAATAACGAGACGAATTTGGTAGTGAATCCTCTTGACTTGATAATGAGTGAAATTGATCTTCGAAATGGATGATTACTGTTTTGAAAATGGAATATTATTAATTTTCGTATATGCCCAGCGAAATGATTAAACACATAGCCTTCATATTTTATTAATTATTTATATATATATATATATATATATATATATTTTTTTTAATTATATATTTCGATTGGTAGCGAAAACAATATCCACACGCTCATATGAAAATAACTTAACACAAATGTACAATTTTCCGTTTTTTGATTTCCTATAATAAAAAATATTGTAAAATCAAATTCGTTTCAATTAATTATTAGTCTTTGCTTCGCATCTTTCTTCATTACAGTTGTTTTTTTTTTTTTTTTTTATAGCACTACAACAACAACAATAACAACAAAACTAATTATTGTGAATAAAATGTAAATAGTTACAGAATAATATTAAAAAAATAACCTTTTCTTGCACGAATATTTTACAATAGTTTTAATTAATCAAAAATACATAATTACATACATATATGTGTATACAAATCATTCCTGCACCATTTAATTGATAACTACGTAAACTTAATGATTTCTTCATAGCGTTAGATTATAAACATACACTTCTAGGCTCAAGATATACAGATCAAAATATAATAATTTAGCTATTAAATAAAACAAAGAACAGAGAAGAGAAATAAATACTGGTTCGAGTAGTAAACCAATTTAATAATAGTGGGAGGTTTTGGAGACGCGAATTTGGATTATGGAAACATATTGTGTTGGCGGAAGTGTAATATACACAATAAAAGGAATGCTTTCTTCCCAGAGCTAGATAATATGTTTTATTATTTATGTAATTAATTTAAGTTTGTAAAACGTATCCAAAAGTAGGTCATACTTGGAAACATTTTGCAGATTCACATCAATACATTTTATGTGTGTACGTATATAAAAGGTACAATCAAAGCAAACGAAATTTTTCTCGTAACTTTTCACAAGGCTAAATAGATTTTTATGTTATATTTCATTTTCAAGGTAACAGGGCTGTTCATGATTCTACGACAACAAAATGCCAATAAATTTTAATTTTGTAATGAAAACAGCTCAGTGATATTATATCTGCACTCTTGTCTGTTTGTTCGTTATATAATAGGTTATAAAAAGTTAAACAAGAACCAGAGTATCACAGACACTTTAATCAAACATGGAGCAACAAAAATTATATGCTTCTTAATTTTAACCTATTTATCAACAACAATGATGGATAGGTAGGCAACTTTCCATGTTTTGAAACTGCTCTAAATTTTCACGCTAGAAGAAACATTCAACTGCTCTTACATTAGCTGGAATATCTAATGTGTTTATTCTTCTCAGAGTTTATGTAAAGAGCTAAAATTTCCTTCTATTTGCAATTGCTTAAACACACCTTTTATTTTGTATTTTTCTATATAATTAAGAATCTACCAATATCCAATCTTGAAACATCGAGATACCTACCGTCCTAGGACGTGGCTCTGTGTCCGAGGTTGAAAAATAAATGAACTTTCTATTCTATTCTATCTAATTATATTTCAGCAGTGAAAATGATCTCACTATCTCTGTGCCATTGAAGGAAGAATGTAGTGACAAAATTCGTATTGTTTTTTAATGTTAGATTATTTGTTCACACGCCAAAGTACATCTGTACCGAAGGCGGCACTTTTTCAGCAAATGACTGAACATCTTGGTTATGTTGATGATGCTGTGAAGTTTTACAACATTAAGCGACAACCGCACAATTATTTGCAGATATTTTGTAAGCTGCAACATTACAACGAGGTAAATAACCGCAAAAATTTTCTGCTCTCATACCCATATACAAGCATGGGCAACGTCTATGTGGACTGAAATTGTTTAATGGAAATTGGGATACGTTTGTTCGTCAAGAAGAATGGCCGAAATATTTTAAACTCCCGACATCGGTAGGGCGTAAAAACTTCGATTGGTCTACCTGCACAGATGGTGTAGCGATTACCTTTTCAATGAAGAAGGAAGCATCGCCGTAACCGCCGTTAAAACGCCAAAAAAACAAATGAATGTGAGGCACGTGATGAGCAGGCGATGTGCGATATCCAGGCAAAATTTCGTTCTGGCTATTTCAAATCATTTGTTGAATTAGATCCTGGTTGTCGGATAATTGCTGGCGGTGTACGAACACCGAATGGAGAAGAGCCTTTTACTCTAATAAAAATCAAGAGTTCGACATTTCATTACAGTACATCTATGTATGCACGCAAAGTTTCGTTGGCGAAGTATACGAAATCGTTTCCTACAAGTGCAGTAATGTGCACGCAATCCCCCATGCAACAGGATTATGTTTCGTACCCAAAGAACGTCTGCAATGGTTTCGTCAAGAGGTGTATGGGCATCGCAAAGTTGCGCAACAGTATATTTGCACTGAGCATGCAGTGCATCGCTTGGCAAAAGAAATAACGAACAATACTCATGAAACTCTGGTGTGCATAGGTTCCACAAAAACAGCAGCAAATTCGCCAATACGGGGTTACATAAGGACCCCAAATCAGAAATTGTTGCGGGCTCAGTCCTCGAAGTGGACAACGAAGCTGTGCAGCAATTGTTTTCAGCCGGTGACGACGTCGAGGTCTCCACACAGTTCACAGTTTTGTATAAACTGTTGTATCACGTGGAACCGAGACGTCAACGCCGGCAAAAACATTTTGCAAATTGGCCTGACCCAACTCCGGGGCAGGCCATTGCACCAAAACTTTTGGCGAAGCACCACCCTACCCTGACAGTAAAGCGTGAATTACAATTACGACTGATCTGTCGACTGCGACTAGATTTTAAGTCGAAAGGACGCAGAGGTGAAATTTGTAATTAAATTAAAGCTTCAGAAGTCCCGACTTCTGTGATTGAACTGAAGTTGGGCACAGCCAACACCAACTTTGCACTTTGAGCAAAGTTTAGTTTCAGTCGGAGTTGCAGTCGAAGTTGCAATTGTATCTTGCCACATGCATTTACCAATTGGGCAAAATCGTAGTCGACTGATCAGTCATAATTGTAATTTAGGCTTAATAGCTGCTTTGAGGTTTCGGCTGTAGCAGGCCGAAATTTATTAGGCAGCCATAACCCCCTTGCGGGGTTTACACGGCCAGCCGTGGGCGGTGACAAGCCATGGCGGAAATTAATTATGTATATATATGTTTATGTGTATGCCGGACTTTCCCACGTTCATTTATCACTAAACTTTCATAACATTTTTTACTATTTTTCTTTACAATAATTGCAATATAGAACATGCGCCATAATAGAAATTTCATTCTAACTACACGATATACAAATTGTTAAATATTTTATTTATGCTAAAAAATTTAATAACTAGATCTATTTTATTTGCAATGACTTTTTTTTTTAATTATCTAGAAAATTATTTTTGTCCGACACTATTCACCACAAACTTACTTAAATAGTACAGAGTTGACTTTTTTATTAGAATCGGGAATTGCTAGATCAATCGATTGACATTGATTGAATATCGATTAAAACCAAAACCCATTTGCCAACAACTTTTAAGAGCAACACCAAAATTCTTATTGTCTTACAGAATAACGCATTCTTTCAATATCCTGTAATTTTTGCCACGCGTGAAGAAATGAAAAAAAAAAAATTGCTTTTAATTATAATTTGTCCTAATACTTTTTAACATCCCAATTAAATTAAATTTGAATACGTTCTAAGTTATTGCCTTTAAAAGAACTATATTTTTTATTTAATCTGAATAGATTTATCTTTTTTTACGACGAACAAATAAAGTTTAAGAATTACGAACTTAAAATTATAAATAATCACAAAATGAACAGAAAAAAGGAAGAATTTGTATCTTTTTAACTAAAATTAAACAACAATAAACGTTAACAGCCTACGAGAAAACTTTCCTAGATTTTTTTTCTTTTACTGTTGGTATCCACCGAATTGATTAGGATTGTAAAATTGTGGCGGTCCACCCTTTGGAAAAAAAATTATTTCTTTATAATATTTTGTTTTTACTTATTTAATATTAAAAATTATTGATTCTATTTACTTGTTGTTGTTGTTGAGAATCATCAGCAGTAGAGACAGGTCCAGGTATAAAGAAGCCGCTTTGGGGTACTGCAGCCGGTGGAACAGCTGGTGCTAAAACTGGCTCAATTGGTTTTGATGGCGGTGCCCCAGATGGATTGAACACATCAACGTATGAATTCTTTAAAGCTGAAAAGAGATTTTTTTTTTAACTATAAAACTACTAATATACCATTCAAAAAAGAGTTTAGAAAAGTTTTTATTTAATTTTCAGTATAATTCCCTCGTCTTTCTATACAAATTTTATAACTCTCATATAGCCGCTGGAGCGACCTGGACAACCCTTCTTTTGGAATGGTTTTTAGAACCTTGGTTACATTCTTTTAATCGCCTCAACATCTTCAAAACGTTCTTCCTTCATCGCGATTTTCAGCTTGGGAAACAGGAAAAAGTCGGTTGGAGCGAGATCTGATGAGTAAGGTGCGTGGTGGATTACGGTGACTGACTTGCGTGTTAAAAATTGTGAAACGAGGATCGAGGAATGGGCCACCGCATTGTCATGCAGGACATCTTTATAGAATGCTGACAATTCTTGACTGCTCTTCTACCGAAGCTCGTGGATTAGAAGACAGTACGTCGGTAGTCGGGGTGGAGGGACGTCCTTCTCGAGGATCGTCGTCTAGCGACTCTCGACCTTACTTCGGCTTAAACAGTCACTCCAAACGCAGTTTTCAACATTTCGTACGTTTCGGAACTACTTTTTCCTAATTTAAAACAAAATTTGATAGCCGACACAGCAATAAAAAAACGTTTATTCGAACGACCACAGATTGGCATTAAATGAGGTTAGAGCGCTAAAATCTCGTATGCTGGTAGTTAAAGAATGATACTACATAGTTCCGTCGTTGAATAATAGACAACGATGATTATAGATTTTATACAAAATTAGTCCCGGAACTCTTTGAACCTTGTATATCTATTAAAGGTCAAATATAAAAGGAATAGTCTCTTATAAAGCATTATAAAGAGCTAGAGAAATCTTGTTTGTGTATTTTTTTCTAAATTAATGCTCGGGATTTCGTGGATAATCGGATTGCTGAGCATAAGACAGATTAATCAATATTTGGTCGCATATAAAATCGAGGTAGATACAAATGAAGGGGGCAATAGATTCGATCGATTGAGTTCTAAAATTTTTCAGTTAGATGTAGATATGTAACATCTTCCACTCTACCAAAAATTTGGTGATAAAATAAAGCGCTTTCAGTTAACTTAAGTGTCACATAGTAGAAGCAATGAATCTGTCGCAGCTATGTCCTGCAGTTTCGATATACTATTAACGCCTCGATATCCCGACGAGTCTGCAGTTGCTGATATTGAAAACAAGAACTATTTTCAAAAATATTTCAATGGAAATAATCAATCCTTTTCAGAAACTACACTACAATTGCTCAAAGGTGTCAAGATATACTTAGTTCAATCATCAGGAAAGTATTGTAAGCACCATCAAAACCAACTCGCATAGGCGTCTCTTCACAAAATGGGAGCTAGAAAACTGAAGGTAATCACCAAACATAACGTTAAGACAATGATATCAAGAGACTATAATAATAGTACCATCGTCGGTATCTGCTGCTACTCTGGAAGCTCTTCAAAGATCTAACAGGATTAAAAACTTAAACTTATTATTGCATTATATATTTTGTAATCTTTGAAATTTTCATACATAAATTGTAGCTTCACTTGTATTCTATTATAGCATCATGTTGTAGTTCATATAGAGCTCCAGTGAGATCTTAACAAACATAAAGCTGTGTCAGGCTTCTATTCTAATGTGGAAAGTAAAACTATACCGTTACAAAACTTGTAAGATCACCTAATTCATAAATCGCCGAATGCGAAATTTAGTAAAAGAATATTTTCATTGATTGATTGAGTCTCCAATATATGACTTTATTTGAAATGGTGCCAGGGTTCACATTCGGGCGCAATGCCGTGTACATTAATCCAATACAAATGTAGAATGGCAGCAGTTTACGGATTAGAAAAAAACCCGGGTCAATTTTTCATGTGGCATCTGGCGTTTTTAAGATTGGATAGCTTTTTTTTGGTATTACATTATTATTAATTATTACATAATGTGAGTATGACACACGCAGAAGCTTCGACAACGTTTTTGGATGCTATATACAAAATTAATCTGTAATAACAAAAATTTTAGAGCATGCGGACAGAACAACATTAATATCGCGTAAAAGTCCATTCCTCACGCCAGTGTACCAGAGAATATGAAAAAAATGGAAATAGACTGACCACAAATTACTAGGAGTAATAATACCTTTGCTAAGCACTTGTTTGACTGGACCCCGCGCAACGTACTTTTCATACATTGTGATCTAGAACAGAAGAATAGAAATATTTTGACAGCAGCATCATCGGTGGAAGATCTTTAGAGTGAACTCAACGTTAACAGGAAGCTCTGATACATATAAAATTTGTGTAGATGAGTGGGATGTAGAGATAGCTTGCTAGGATTATAATTATACCTCGAGATTGAAAAAATTCAGTAAAATTCCACAACGGTCAGAAGAATCATTGTTTTCAGCCACAAATAAGACATGTAATGCTTCCAACGTAAATAGAATTTGACTAGGCTAATTTTGGTATATCACACTCACGTTTTTTCTATATTCTAAAATCTATGGTTATAGAACAAGTGCGAATGTGGAATAGACTACCATCTTTTGTCTTTCCTCCGGCATACAATCTGTGAAATTTTAAGAGTGACATACATCAAAACCTCCGCCACTCTCCTCATGTCCCCTAATCCTTTCCAATCTCCTTCCTACCATGCTGTGCTTTGCATCATAGGGTATCCCCTAAGTCTGGCCTAATAATATTGTATATATAAAAAAATGGAACACAAAGGAATGTACAACAAAAAGCTAAATTAAATTGCTGCCAAATAAGATATTTTATCTTCGCAGCTTGAAGATATTGTCAGTTTAAATTGAAGTAACAATAAAAAGGATCTTACTGTGAATTGAGCTTAAATGAAATTATAGAAAAGATCTTCCACTGAAGTGAACCGATTAAATTTTAGGTAACAAAAAATAAATTAATTTACTTACTTCTATTCCTTTGCATTTTGAACATATTCGACTGAAGATTAGGAGTTTTTGTAACTTCCACAGGAGCACGTGAACTTCCATTAGCGACAATAGCACTTACAGGACTTGGAGATGGCTGAGGAATAGCGGCGGCTGGAATAGCTTGTATCTGTCCTCCATAGGGAATTTGCTGCGATTGTTGAAGTGGTTGTAAATGCTGTTGCGGCGACTGCTGCGGTGGCTGCTGCGGTGGTTGCTGCGGTGGCTGTTGCTGCAGTATTTGTTGTGGGTGTTGTGTGTGTTGTTGCATCATATTAGGACCTGGATTTTGCATATTATTTTGATTCAAAGAATTCTGACCCGGCATTATATCACTCATTTTAGGTGGTGGCTTAAAACTCTCCTGTTCAGTATCATTACCCTCTGTGTTAACCCATTTTTTCTGATCTGCATCCCAAACAATTGATGGATTTTTATCATCGGGAAGAATCATTTGATTTTTCGGTTTTAGAGAAAGTTTATTCCATATTCCACCGAACCAACCTGAATTGTTGGCTGTTGCCGCACTATGTAATTAAAATTAAATTGAAATTAAATAAATAAATTTAACTGGAGAATGTTAATAGTTTAATACAACACAAACCTTTTACTTTGATTTTTAGCATCATTTTTCGCAGCATTCATTTGTTTCTGTTCATTTCCTTGATTTGATTTCAAAGAGTTTTCATCTTTTGATGTATCATCATAGAAGCCCGGTTTATTTGACAAAGAATTTGGCATCGAAATTGTTGGCCTCTGTATCTACAGTTCATGTAAACAAAAAATAAGACGTAGAAGAAAAAAAGGTTTTTTTTTTTTTTTTTACAAAAAGCATTTTGTAATTTGCTTGTGTACATTTTTCGACATAATAAATTTCAAAGTAAAGAAAATGAAATAGAATGAACAAATAAATGGTAAAAGCGGCTAAGAACACAAATTAGTCGATTTTATAATCTAAGATTTAATATTAGTTGTTATTGATATTAAATCGAAATTTAACTGCCTTTGCCACATATTGATAGAAAATGCTATAAACGTTGTTAAATCATAAAGACATGATCATGAGATTCAAAAAATAAATAAATTACTCAAACGAAATTTATGAACCAATTCAAAAAAAGATATAATTTGCATTTTTTTTTTATATTGTAAAAAACAAATATTTCGTTCGGATTAAAATGTTTATTCAGATTAAATAAATTACAGTTTTCGAAAAATACTCTCATTTTATGTTTTTGTTTTTCATTTTCTTTTAACCCTGGAAATTTTATAGATCCTTCACTGTTTATCAGTTTAAAAATATTAATTTTCATTTTTAACACGCTCATGCTACAAAAATTGACTAACATAATATATAGCATAAAAAACTATCCGTTCCAGGAACTCGATAGTCTTTTTGTTTTTTTCTTTTTTTTTTTGTAGCAAACAATTTACCTAGATTGTGTCCTTCTTTAATACAAGTGGTGATAATAATTTCAAGTTTTTTTTAATATAAAACTCAAGCCACAATTAAATTGACTACTACACTACTACCCAATAATTCACATAGTTCTTAAATTATCTTAATTCATGGTTGGATTCTACTTCCTGTCCAGAAAGGGCATTTGTAAGAGTAATCAAACCTTTTGCAATTCGCCACATCGGCTAGTAGTAACCCTTTGAGAACAAACTTGAATTAAAACTTCATACCCGTTTGCGATTGCATACAAATGTCGATTTCTTAGATCCCTTTATGTGTTCCTCTTACAATAAGATAGATGCTTTACCTGATATACATATGTAGTTTGCCTAATACAGCAAATATTATTTTTCATATCACTTTCTCTTCCTATCTTTTGTGGAACGGCTTGCAAGATATATTTAACATTATCCGAAATGACTTCTTTTGTTTTACTCACGAATATCTACTTGTAGATTTCTTTTCATGAAACTGTAGACTTAAATAAAGCCAGACAAATTCAATTTAATGTTACACAAAAATTATACTCAGAGCAGTTCATACCCAGTAATTAAAATTAAAGTGCTTCCATGTGAAATGTATAACAGTCGTTTAGAGAATACAAATTATAATAATTTTTGACCTCCTGATGAGTACAGATTTCTATTATGTAGATCAATTATCACCAACCGGTCAATAAGCGACGTTAAAAAGTGGCTATCTAATGGAATGCATCTATATGATATAAAAATTTAGTAAAGAGGAATGCCCACTTTTCATACAACTTTCGGCCCGATATCAACAGACATGAGAGATGTCTTAAACGATACATTATGATACTCTGAACATATTTTTAACAATGTTTATTTCAAATAAGCGGGGAAAGCTTTGTCGATCGGATGTAGCTTGAGCGACTTTCTTTGGTGAAAAAGTGGACTTCTCTACTTCTCGTACTTACGCGGAATTGGTGCGTCTTGAAAAATGACTTCCAATGAGAAAAATGTTCACAACAGAGCACAACAATGCCCATGGAAGACAAAACTCCAAAAATATATGTGAAATATAGTAGCTGGGTTGTATGTGATCCAAGTGCATTAAAATGAGTTTTCCGCCGGAAAAAACGTCCCGAGAAAGTTTTCTGAATTGAGAAAGAAGTACATCACCCGATAGTACTCGGTGAGACCTTTCATTTGATATGCAGCAGCCCGTATTGAAACCACAACACCCCCTCACCATCCACCCCTACCAACAACCACGCCAAAGGTTCCTACCCCCAACCTTAAAGTATGCAGAGAAAATCTTTCTTCTACGAATTGTAGCTGGTAATGATTACCAGTGAAACCCGTTTTCCGATAGGATATAACCCTACCGAGTTAGACCCGAAAAATCTAATACCTCAGTTCGAATAAAGAAGAGGGAAATAAAAAAAAAAGTGGGTATCAGGATGGCTAGATTTTGGGTTGGGTTGCACTAGAACATCATCCAAGATAACACAGGTTTCGATCAGATGTAAATCTACAATCACCTAATCCCAATGTACCAACCAGTACATATATTTAACAAATTTGTCTTATTCATGTGAGTTTTAAATAATTCATATATTTGTAGAATATAATTATAAAAATTTTTACAATTTGAGGATTTTGACATTTATGTATTTTGTCGTTTCTGAATTTCGTCACTTCTGAATTTTCTCAATTTTTCTGGATTCTGTCATGTTTCCCACCCGTATTACTTAACGAAATTGAACAGATTATCGAGTTTTATATGGATGCATTAACCTGAGAAAATTCAAATTTATGTATTATTAAACAAATTTACAGATGAGCTTTCGCTCTTTTACATGTACAGAGGCTCGTTTAGGCTCTTTTATTTTTTGTGTTACTGACAATGGGGTATTGCTAGGGCTCTGAAAGAATGCCTGTTAATTGATCGTGCTAATTTAATTTTGGACCACGTCAGATTTCGTATGGAATAGACTAAATTTACTATTTTATTATAGTAACGGTGGAATGATTACATCAATCAACTTTATGGCGATTATTTACTTCGTTGGGTAAACGCGATTCTTCCACTCTCGTCCACAAAAATGTTCGAAACAAAAATTGCAGTTGTTTATCTTACACTGAGAAACTGGGAACAGTGCAGTTAGTGAGTCAGAAAGGAATAAGCGCTTAGCTAAATTGGATCTACATACTCTGATCGTTTACTTCTTCTGGAACAATTTTTTTATTCTAATCGTGAGAGTGGTTATTTTAATGTCGTTTTCGTTTGATCTTTAGGTTGGGACTGGTTCCGACATCGTTCAAACAAAAAAGTACTTTTAGAATTGATCCGATTTGTTTACTTGTATTTGTATAGAAACGTCAGAAGATAATTTTGGAATGCAACACTGGATGTCGACTACCCATAAAATAAAATTTAAATTTAAAAATCATCTACAACCAATTTTAAGTTCATTATGTAAGCTTTACCAAATTTTCAGAATGTGATATTTTAATAAATAGCTTTTATGTGTGTATAGGTAGGTGAATCTAAATTGAACACGAGAAAATACTACTAGGTCGGATCAAGATTGGAACTGCGACGTAGATTTTAGTTCAAACGAACACTTTGACAATACCTAGTGTGGATCCGCACGGGATCTGGTGAAGTTTTTTGAAGGTGGTCTTCAGGACTGCTTCCTGAAAACAGTAGAAAAGCGTGAAGCAAGAAACTGGAGTGGAAAAAAACAGCGAACGAGGAAATTTGATCCAAAAAATATAATAATATAACTAAAACTTCAGATTAAACTTCTAATCACTCTGAACTACACATTAAAAATGAGATATTCATTACTCCGCATAATATTGGAAAGATCCAGTATAGATTCGTGGAAAATTAGATGAAATCAGTCCTGGTTGCACTTCTGCTGAAGTTCATCAAATAATCTTCTATAGAGCTTGCTGCCAAGTGATGGCTATAGCTCTTCAGTTACTTACTTGCGCATTTGCAAATTTTCCGGATAGATCTGTGAATATGCTTCTGAAGAGTTTCCAAATGATGCTTAGGGAAGAGCTTAAATTGTGGTTCTTTCAAAAGCGCTGGTTTTTCGTCCCAATCGATTGAAATACATTGTGCGTGTCGCAGTACTTTAACAGTTTATTTGGTTGATTACCAAATATCACTCTGACTGTTTTTCTACATTCTCAGAAAGTATAAAAATTGATTCAAATAACATTGGCAAATGTATTCTTTTGAACATACTGAAATTCAGAAATTCACAGCTACAAAACTAGGGAGACAAACCCAATTTTGGTGGAATTTGAAATGTTAGGGCTCAAAGTGCTCTGTGCTACAAATTCAAACAAAATAATGTAAATTTCTCTCTCTGCATTTGTTTTCATGAAAATTAATAGTATTATCTTATAATTACACCTGATATTAACTACATTATCTGCACCACTATTTGTTTATCCCACACTTAAAAAAAAATAATCTTAATCTTCCGTTTCTATCACAAAGAAAAAGACTGGAGATTATTTTGCTTTTTTGCAACAAATTTGTAATTTGAAGTACATATATGTATTAGATTCTTCTTGCAACCGTACACGTTAATAACTGAAGCAAGCATTCTATTTGAAATAAAAAAATAAAAGTAGTAAAGATAGAGCAATATTTATGTAAGACAGGAAACTAAAACTCGGTTATTTCATGAGAGAACTGGATGAGCAAAGGGTGAAATGAACTGAACCAGTTAACATCAGTTTCTTGGCATATCAAACTGTTGTCTAAGTTATGAAATATGAATAGTATAAAAAAAAACATGGACATTATTGATACATGAAAAGATTAAGTTAATCTTCATGTGGAACTTAAAATCAAATTATATCCATTTAATTGGTATATTTATTTTTTAACAGTGAAGGAGATACGCTAGACTTTTTTTACTGAGCAGTCATCTTTAGCTTAACAACACTTGATACCAGCCATATCAGTGCTGCCAGCCAGAGTTTAGTCATCTTATTCCAATGCTACAATAACTAGCTATAAAAGCTAGTCTGTCACAGGCATAAGATTGTCTAATGGTTGCACAACATGAAGGATTTTCTACTTTAGCCAAAGACGGTATGGATATAAAACATGAAAGGTCATCTGAGATACTCTTAAAAAATTGGAAAACAATTTTAAGTCATTAATTTTACATTATAACATCTATGTAGATATATTAGACCAAAAGATAATAGGAATCCAAGAAACTAAATTTTTATGACGAATATTTCAGAACATACTTTTTGATTTGGCATTTAAAATCCTGTTTAGTTTAACCATATAACTCCGACGGATATATTAATTTGAACAAAAAACAAAACATTTTTTAGTATCTGTTGAAAATACCTTAAACATACAAGTGGAAATAGAATAGAAAACCTGTGCTCTACACTAATTCCAATGAACTATTGAATTATCGTATTGTGGGTTAGCAAGACACGCCGTTGTAGCGAACACCCCATCAATCCCTAATCTTTTGAAAGATTAATTGTATGCAAGCAATATCCAATTTTTAACATATTTTGAATGTAAAGATACGTGGATACTGGCATTGATAAAAGAAAGTGTTAAATGAGCAGAGAAAGAGAGGATGTGTAAAGGATATATCATGGGAGTTTTCATCCACTATCCAAGATTCGATTGCCTGAAGTTCCTAAGCACCTTTCATCTCAAGAGTATTCAAGTTTGGCGAAATCAGAAGCCGGCAACGTTTTTTTTATTTGCAGTGAGATCGAATAACAGAAACAACAATGTTATGTTTTTTAGGTTGCTTATTGAATCTCATCTAAATTTTGTGTTACTTTTTTCTGTGGTGCTAAATTTGAACACAATTCGCACAATATGCCTTTTCTAAAGACTACATTTTGCGTTAAAGATTGATTTCAAAATGATAATCGAAATTAATACAATTTATTTTTAAATTCAAATATTCTGAGGATTTATACAGCCTAGACGGGTCCATCAATATTGAATGTTTTTGGACACCCCTCCTCCCGATTTCTTCTATTCAAATAATTTTCAAATTTCATAAAACTTTTTTGATAATTAATATGCAGTGAACGATCCGCTATAAGCTCTTCCATAGTCCATGAAGACTGTGATCTTTGATCACTATCTTCTTCATCCTCCTCCTCCTCCTCCTCTCCTTCATATTCATCACTGCAATCTTCATCATAAGAAAGATCTTCGACTTCAAAGCACCCCTGTTCAACTAAGTCATCTGATTGTCTAATTTCAAATCGACTCCTTAACGGAAAATCTATTGGATATGTTCCATTAAAGACAATATTTTTATACCCATATGGTCTTCCACCATGTTCGGAGGGCCTACAAATTTGTTTTCCATCTATAGCACAATTAGATTCTAGCTTATGTGATTTTGTGCTCCCTCTACTATTATTATTGCACATGTGAACTAATTCTTTACTAGTGCAACTTACATTATTTTTGAGCTTACTAGCTGAGGACAAATCGAAGTTAACACGTTTATGTACGACATTAGCAGGACTAGGAGCGCTATTTGCATTATAAATAGCAGAAGGGCGTATATAACAGTTATTTTCGGTCCTAGGAATAGTTTCTTGATTTTTGGTTGTTAGCAAAAGCATTTTTTCTGGTAGTTTTTTAACATTGATAGCTGTTTTCGGTGGATCTAATTTACTTACATCTTTCGTTAATTTTTGTGTCTCACTAACATCTTCGACATTTGTTCGTTTATTCGCGCAATGATGTGATCTGTTCGAGTTCGATGAATCATTTAACCTCCCCTCTGGTCTTGAAACAGGTTGAGGAGGTGGCGATTGAATCTTTACAACTTTTTTAAAGTTTTTTATATTTTTATCAAAACTAGCATTACCAGAATTCGTAACGGTAGTTTTGATATCACTATTTGGTATCGAATTAGTTAAGGCAGTTAGCGATGATGATTTATCATTATCATATGTTGTGACATTTGATGGTAAATTTTGTTGAATTTTATCAATTTCCCTTTTTTCCTCGGGCTGCAGTCCACGGAAGAAGAATTAATTTTTCTTTTGTATGAAATTTTATTTTTAGCTTCAATAAGTACGGTGTAAATTGGATATTGTGAGAATATCTAAGTATTTTGAATGAAATCTCATTGATTTTGTTTGAATTGTATTTCGAAAATAAAATAAAAATCAAACTAGCAGCATGGTGTTCGCCCTTATTGTGATAGCCACGATTCAAAAAAATTATCGTAAAAATTGGTAGGAGAAGGTTACTATATCCGACCATTATTTGAACTTAAAATGCACACTGAATCTGATTAAGGTGTTCCCTTAAATTAAATGTGAGTCAAAGTTGATCCAGCTCTAGTTCAAAAAGCAATAAGTTCTAAATCTTCTTACTTTTACTATAAATACAAATATGCAAAGAAATAGTATACAGTTGTTTGAGACGAAGTATATGACGTATACAATAACTTAATATTTCCACTACCAATAAATGAGTCGGTAGAATCGACAAAATTTTTACAAACTACAAAAGATTCGATAAATCGCTGCAAAGTTAGAAAATGCATTCAAGCAAGTTTTACTTAATAGCACCATTAAAAGTAAACAGCAGCCGCCTTAGCGGTTATACTAGCCTCCTTCCACTGCATTTGCATGTGAAAAAAAATAGTGTAATAATACTTCAAGGGACAAATATCCTCAAATCAGGCATCTGGATGGGAAAATCTCCCAAAAGCAGACAATGTGGTTGCCTACTTGAAAATACTTTTAGAGAATCCAATAATTAATCCATCGCGGATGATACACCGAAACGTAATTAATTAGGAATGGGCAGGTATCTTAGAAGTATACGTCACAAAAGAACCTACTGGTGACCGAATGAGAGCCAGATTGTTTGCTGTGCGATTTCCTAACCTTCGTATGACATAAAAAAATATTAAATCAGAGAATCAAGGCTTCTATTGTAAGTCTACAATTTCAGAGACATTTTGCAATAGAATCCTCATTAGAATAACGCGTAAAATGGGCGTACAAAAAACCGTTACTTTTGACCTTGAAATATTCACCAGGATTTGATAAATTCCTAAATGAATAAATTGACTTTCAGATATTCTCACAATACTTGAAGCAACTTGTTGAATTATAATTAATAATCTTTCAACATACCTCGTTTTGCTGCTGATGCTGGAGCTGTTGTTGCTGTTCCCAATAATCATAGCTTTGATTCGGTTGTTGATTATCAATAACCATGCCTTGCATTTGAAGTTGTTGGTCATAAGAAGTCTGCTGTGGCTGTATATAACCACCAGGAGTGACACCATTACCATACCCTAGACCAGAATCTTGCCCACTAATTGTTTGCGGTAAACCAGAATGAAAAGAACTATTCGGGTTATAGTATTGCCCATATTGATCCCCCGATTGCTGTCCATCTGGTACTTGATTCGGTATTGGTGGCTGTTGTTGTTGTTGTTGCTGCTGCATTTTATACTGTACGTCCGTGCCGATTTGGTACCCACTTGTTTGCTGAATGGGATCGAAATTATTGTATTGCATAGTAAGTTCACTAAACTGTTGATTTATTTCAGAAAATTGTTGATCAATCAAAGCTTTATTATTGTCTACTTCGGTTGAAGGCAGTTGTGCCATCTGTTCAGTATTATACCCATAGACAACATTGTTATTATCGTTAGGACCATTAATCTGAAATTTTTAAATTATATTTTAAGTCTTTAAAAGAATAATGATGCCACAACTCACTTACACAGTTTTCATTTAAAACTTTACGTAGATCTTGAATCCATGTTTGATCCTCAAATTGTACACCCTGTTGTTGTTGACCCTGATATGACCAATTTTCATTACTTTCTATATTTTGATGATCATCCATTGTTTTTTCAAGAACCGGGTCGTAATACTTTAGTCGATCAGCCAAGTTATATATCTATGAAAATGTAAATTTTTATTACTTTTTTACCTTATGCATTCTGTTTTAATTACTTTTTCTATAAATGATGGTTCGTATTTTGATGGATCTCGATGAATATGTATCGAGATCTGTTCCATATACATAAGAGTCTTCAACTGTAAGCCATAATCCAACATCCGTAAAGCCAATAAGTACTTATAAGGCTGGAATTCCAGAATTGAGAATTTATCGTCGTTCAAGGAACATGCATATTCATAAATTTCAGTCATCATAATTGCTTCGTTCGTTGCAAATTCTTTAAAAGTTGTTTGATGTGAAGAACCTAACAGCACCAATCTGAAAAATTTGCCCATTTATAAGAATTATGCTAGAGAAAATCATTCAAATTCAATTACCTGATCGCATTCGGTGAATTTGGCATTAAAGCAGTATCTTGATTAATAGAACTATACCGCCCAAATTCAACTTGAGCCATTAAGTAACAGAATTGAGCACCGAATAGATCACTTCGGTTATAAAGTGAGTCTCCAAGTGTTGTTATTGCTTTATGATTTAATTCCGGTTTTTGAGAAGTATTTGATAATATCATAGCCAAATGTGGTCTCCAATCGCCCCATTTTTCATCCTGAATGCTTGTAACTGATGACGGTGATCGACCGCTCAGCAATTGATAAAGAGTTTGCAATGGATCATTTAATGCCAACTTGTTTGCGAATTTCATCATAACATTTGCGTGTGAACGACGGTCAAGCTTTGATGCCAAAAATAGTGCATGTCCCCATAAATTATTATCAGCGGCCCATTCTAAAAATATAATAGAAAATTAGAAATGAGCATATTTTATGAAAATTTCACTAGTTGCAAGAAAAAAAAAAATAAGTACTCAATCACCGCCAGAATGTGTTGATGAAAAAAATTTCGAGTCCGATATAAACACTATCCGATAGTACATAAAGTAAGAGCTCAGAATTTGTACACGGCTTTTTCTTAAAAGGGGCAGGGGGGCCGAATAAGAGACAAAAACACATAAATCTTCGAAACAACTTTAGAGAGAATGTTGACTCTCAACAATTGCTACTTCATAAGATTTTTTTTTTCTGCAGTAGAATAATCGAGCTACGAATGGACTGCCTGATTTGACTGCTTTCAAATGAAAATGCAGTCTTTACAAAAAATATCATATCCCAAATCTCTGAAATGATCCTTGTTGGGTTTCTATAGAGTTGATCTTGACCTTTTCAGGCCGAATTATAGAACGTAATGTGAGTTGTCTTTAACTGAGTGTGGAAAAATACAAAAATTGTGTATAAATCAAACAGATATATTTTTCTAATCCATACTGTCGCGGTGCCGTCATTTCATTCCGTGATTATCACAGGTATAAAAGTTTATTTTAAAAATAAATAAAACATGCAACCTTTTCATTCATTCGAGAAAAACAATCAAAATTACCTAAAGCTTCGTTTACATTTCCATAAAGCAAATAGTTTCTGAACTTTTCTGTAACTTCCTGTTCGGATAGAATTATCTTTGTTTCTAATTCATCAGATGCATGCTCGATTAAATGCTCCGAGGTATCCTGATCATTCTCATCAACACAAGGTGTATTATCTTTTGATTTTTTAATATCAGATTGTACAGAATCTCTGCGACTAACATTTGACGATTTAGACGTATACGGTTGAGCCTCATACGGAAATTGAAGTTTATTTTTCATCAACAGTTCAGCAATATCAGTTCCAACTACCACCTTGAATATAATATAAACTTCAGAAAATCTATTAAAAATTTTAATAAAAGTATCCTTAAAATACCCCATTTTGACGCAACAACAATATCAGTAGTTTCCACATCAAAGTAAATGATGCCTTATTGGTTTGCCCTATGGATGAAATGCTGCTTATAGAATTTTGCCTTGATCGTAATGTTATAGATGGTGGTCCTAAACGTATCTGATCCTCACAAAATTCAATCAATGTTGTCTTATGAGTCACTCCTCGTACTAATGGCCCAGGAAAAGATTGAAACAGTCGTCGAGTGGAGTCATATGCTCCAAACTTTAAAATTTTTACAATATTCGTAATTCCATTCGGAGAGTATTTCGGTTTAACACAAACAAAAATTCCTGCAGAACAGGATACTGTTGCATGTTCATTAGAAAATTTGAACGGGGTTTCTCGATGTGGATCCTGAATTGAAGACGACTCATCCATTAAATTAAGGGATAAATTGTCATTCCTAGAATTAAAATAATTGTTAGGAGAAGCGTTTGCAAATTTTAGGCGTAGAAACGTTTCTAATTTTAGCCGTTGATTTCATTCATCATATTTTTACTAAGAGTACATGCAAATTATATACTAAAGGTGCAAATTATGGGAAAAGCAGGTAAAATTCTATACACAGCGAATGTATGTATGTAATGTTGTGATATAATATTAAAGCGGTTTCATGGTAAATGAAGCAATTAAAAAATATATGTGCGTCCCAATTGCGATGCGATAAAATAAATGCCTTGTCTGAAACGTATGAATTGTAAATATTTGAAAGTTTAATCAAATTTTGTATTTTCCAGAAACAATTGCACTGTTGAAAACCATTAATTGTTAAACTTTGATAAGATTACGAGAATATTCAATTATGATCAATATTGACACCGCGACATTTACCCAATCGATAATTTAATTTTTGCTTCCCTTGATCCCATGTCGAATATATTTAGTTGGCTTCAATAATCGGGACCAATCCAAACTCATATAACTTTACTTAGAGCAGTTATTATAATGTAGAGATGATGTTATGCATTAATACCGACAAAACTTTTATCAAGAACTGCTAAAAACTATTCTCTCACCAGAATAAATTTTTGTATTCTGCCATAGGAAAGGCTATTTAATCTTGAAGAGTCCATATCTCCTGTATAGCTATAGCGACTACAATATCGGCTCTCTGAAAACTGGTATGAAATCCACACCTGACTTAGAGGAAGTAGCTCAGTAACAATTCATTCACACTAGCATCTTCGTTCACAACATTATATTTTACAATAAAAATATGAAGTACCACATTAGGATAATATTTGACCCCAACTTATACACTCTTTATTTATTTATATTGAAAACTTGAATAAAATAGAAAAAATGGAATTATGTACATCAATTTTTTCGAACCCTAGATGAATATCCGTACATATTGGTGCATTGAAAATGTGCTGGTTGAAGTTGTTTTTAACATTACATTTTTTTGCTGTAATGGTTCGTTAGACTATGGAAATGATTAAAATCAATTTAATCGATTTGGCATTCCCCGAAGAACCCTTCCGAACAGAGTTTTGTAGTAACATTTTTCGTCTGATTTTTGGAATGCTAACCGCAAGAGAGGTTAATAGTTGTGCATATAAAACTTTGTCTTATGTAGCTCAATGTAAAATTGATTAAATTAATCCTAGAAGTTTTAACAGAATATGGATTGGAAGGACATCTTCTACACAAGAACCGCCCTTGCAAGGCTTGCTTACCTAGATACCAAGAGTTGAGCTGATGATTTACTTAATCAACAAGCTCCTGTAGTCACAGACCATTGCAATTTGGGCTGAAACAAGAGCAAGATGTGGGCTGGGTTGCATGCCATTCCATTCTGTGGTACTGTAGCAGCAATTTGGCCACTGAGTCAAGGTTTAACGTTCCTAATGAAGAGACTAAAGAAGGAACTCATTGGCTTTTCAAGACATTGAGATGGCGTACCATTGTTTTCCAGGCCGAAATTAGTTCTTGATATAAGTATGAAGGTGAAATATATCGCATCATCTCAGATAATCAGGCCAGTTCTTGTGGTTCTATGCGGTCCTACAGTTTCTGCAGGACTGCAAGAAGGTATTGGATAGGCTTACTATTCACTGATCATGGGTAGTTAGAAATGAAAGAATGAGATAGCTGACGTGCTAACCAGATCCTGCCGTAGGAAGTCTAGGAGTATGTATTTCAATATTTTTTTTTTTTCAAATTGTTTATTATTTGATCAAATGACGTTATTTTTCACCCTTCTTCATAAGATAGGGACCTTTATCGGAAATAATCCAAAAGTCAGGTGCTAAAAGTAGATGTCTAGGAAGATAAACTTACATACATATATGTATATAGCAGACGTTACTGAAAATCTAAATATAAAAATAAATACGACTCTAATGATTCCAGATGAAACAACTTGTTTCAATTTTGTTTCATTAATAGAACTTACTAAATAATAATAATCTTCAACAGTGCAATTTTACCAAAAAATCACATTACCATTATTATTCTATTCGAAATTATTTTTCATTGATGATTTCTACTCTGAGAGAGCACTTTTTACACACTTTTCTGAGGTTTATTTTGGCACATCTCAAGCACCAATGTTCATGTTAATTAAGAAAATTTTGAAATATAGTGAAAAATTCTAAAACTAAATTTAAAAAATGATTGCTTACTGTTTGAAATGGTTGTTCCTATGACCACAATTAAAATCAAATCATTGGAGTGACTTTTTTTGATAGTGGTACCAAACTACATTTAGAAAGGCTACTCAAGATTATTTCAAGCTATTTTAGCTTCACTTGGAAAGCATAAACTATTTTGGCTAAAGCCGACTATACAATTAAGATGTTAGCTCATTTACATCCCCTAACTTTGGCTAGAGCTAGCTTATATAGCCAAAACTTGAGCACAGCCTTAATGAATGATTGTGGTTGTGAGAAATTAGCTTCAAATAATATTATACTGCTTTAATTGGCTTTATTGGAAAAGAAACCGGAAATTTTTCAGGGGATCATTGCTTGTCACATCAGGAAATACAATAGAATAGAACAATGACGTTACGCAGTTGGCATAAATTTTATGAAAGGAAAAAAAAATGCATCTGACAATAAAACTGCCAAGTTGTGGGATGTATAAATATTGCTATATTGGTTCTGATTTCACCTCATTGTGGCCGTTAAATTATGAAAAACATATACACAAAATTGTAGGCTCATTGTTAAAAATCAAACTACTTTCCATATCATAGGAGATATAAGAGAGTTGAAGAAGACATACCATATTATGTACATCATTTTTAGCAATATTGTAATTAATGTTCGTCACACAGAACGTATTGGACTACTAACTACTAAGTGCTTAAAATCAATAAAATTGTATAATGAATCTACTTTAAAAAAAAATCTCATTTGCCTATCCTAACTACAATTCTACAAATGTCAATACCCAATGACGTAATTCTTCTTCATCCCATACTGACGGTCAAGAACCATGCTCAGAAATTGAACTTGTACTTAACAGTTCAGTGTCCATGTGCAGCTGGAAAGCTTAATGAACAAAAATTTAATTGATTTCTTTAACACCAGCTGATTTGATTAAAAAAAAAAATAGTGAATGAAAATATGCAGCTCCCATTACTTAAAAAACAAAACAAAAATCTCAGAAAAGTGTCAACAAATGAGTCTCGCAGTGTAGGCTTCCCGTTTAAAAAGCTTTCATATCATAAATTAAGATACGTTATTACTAGTGTAAAACATAACATCCCAAGAGATAAGTACATAAATAAATACATTAAAACTTATAAATTATATTATATAGTTGCAGAGATGCTGTGCCCACCGTACACAAAACAAGTCTTCAATTAATTTTTACGAAAATAAATTCATTACACATATATAAATATATTTTCATCACTTTTAAATGTTATACTCTGTATTTTAACTAGCGTTAATCATTTAATTTGTTCGTTTTTCATTTATTTAATGAAATAGAGAGAGATAAAAAAGAAAGAGGAATTAAGCACCTTGTCGTCTCCGAATATTCACTCTGAGCATAATAGGATCGACCTGAAGAAGGCATAATATATCCACTTGGCATTGGATGCTGTTGATGATGTTGTGATAGATTTCCCGTTGATAGTCCGCTACTTAAGTTATACGATGGCTCTCCTATCATGGACGAGTTCATGGTCGTCCGATAATCACTTGGTTGCTGAAGATACTGCCGAACTGCTTGAATGCTATATCTAGATTTTTTTTTATTAAATATTTGTTTTGTTTTATAACTTTTTACTACTGCCGTTAATGTATTTTGTTTACTTATTTACAATATAATTTTTCTCTATGATTAATATAACAAGAGAGAAAATAAGAACTATTATGGTGATGAACGTGAATGAGTTATGCAACTTAATAAGAAGAAAATTGTTAAAAGAGAAAATAAAACCAACATAAATCGCACTCACAACCAAAAGTTTTATAGAAAAGTGACTGAAAGATCACACTGCTGCCAAACTAAATAATCTTTTTCAAGATATTTTTTTTTTTTTTTTAATATGTAGGGAATTGTGCAAAATTAAACCAGCTAAATTGGAAATATTCTGCTAGAAAATTTAGTTAATATAATAGTTTTCACACTATACATAAATTAAAGCAATTTTTTATAAAGACGATTTTTCTTTTACGTTTTGATTAATTTACTTTCAACAAATTAAAAGTTCCAGGGTACTTTTTGATGAATACTTTTCGATTAGTATGAAATTAAGAGAAACAATGTAATCTATTTTTTTGTTCATATAAAACTGTTATTAAAATTAAATGTCAAAAGGACAAAAGAAACAAGAAAAAAACTTATAATTGTTCTAAGACCAATAATATTTTTCTAACGCTAGATGAAAATAAAAGTGAAATAAAGTGAAAGATAAGACTTTGCTTTTGGTTTGGTATGGCAACATTAAGAAGAGGATTGCCTGATTTAGTCCCGTTTTGAAAATACATTTACTATTTTTATTAAAACACCGTGTTCGACGGGTTTTCGGACAGTGTCCAAATATACAGGGTATCCCGCCTTTTTGTACCCAGGATTCCTCACTCAATGTGAAGCAAAGAATTGTATATCCCATAATCTTCGATTTAAATGGAACTTGCGAAATATGTAGAAAAGTAGGAAAATAAAAAGCTTATATTCTTCCGTTTCCCTCTAACAACTCCCAACCTAGGATTAGAGATTACGTAATCGCACCAAACTAAATGGATAAACCGAAGCAAAATTCTTTATATTTTCTATAAAAAATACATAACACCAAAATTTTTCGGTAATCAAGGCGTTAGAGAGAAATATTGGAGGAAATGAGGAAAGAACCATCTAGAACTAACAATCGTAATGATTCAAACTAACAAAAATAGTTTAATGACAAATTTTATCAATTTCAAACCATACAATTAATTAAATATTTTTACCAGTGCTAACCTGACCCATAATCAAAACCATAGATAGATTTAAAATTACCGCTTTACCAGCTCGATTAATTTACATGTTTTGGTTTGTGTAGATGAGTGTTTTCACTATATCCCGGTTAGTATTAACTACTTAACAGAGTCTTATACTGATTTCCATTGATCTAGTTTTCTAGTAGAAGTGTTACACTTTTCTTGCAGTGTTACACCGAAATTGTTCCATTGACCTGCACTACTAGAAAAAGTGTACGTCAAATGAGGCTGGTGCTACACCGGAAAAATCGGCGGTGTTACACCAAAAAACGCATACATCTACATGAGAAATGTCACAACTGAATATCATTGAGTATTACATATCAACATTCAACAATTACTCTACCAAATTCATCCGTAATCACACCAAAATCTTTTAAGTAACAATTTTCACTATTTTTACGTTATTCGTGAGGTCAGTTTTTCCAGAAAATTTCAATCTGACAAATTACACGGATATGAGCTACGATTACATTCTCATCGCGTCAAAAGTTGTTCCATTGAACTCGTTTTTTACTGATTGACGTGCACTTTTCTTAAAATATCAATGGAAATCGACATAAGTGATACAGATCATAAACTGCCTAAATGAAGTTGAAGTTTCCCGAAAAACCAGATTCAAAAACGACTTTTTCTTAACGTTTGGATAGCTTCGTAACATACTGACAAGTTGCCTAGCAAAACTTAGGAAACTAAAAAAAGAAAAAATGGATGGATCGTTGAGAAGGTGTGCAGGTACTTCTTTTTATCAGCTCCCCTTAGCAAATGTTAATTCTCTTGTTTGATGGGAAGATATAAAAACTATTTTTCAAACTTAATTTTCAGTTCAATAACCATTATACAATTGGGGAACAAGTCTGGTACACTATGGTAATTTAGACAAATATAGATCTCCGTTTTAGATTAACGTTGCTAAGCCAGACCACTCGTAACTAGTGTATTCAGTGATTCCAATACCAGTTTTTTGACAATTTAAACACAAAAATCTACCAAAGTGAAACGAGACTGTAAGTAATTGTCAAATTAATCAAATGGTAGATCAAGACTTAATACAATATTTTATTTGATTTACCAGGATTTTGGCAGTTAATCTATTTACAAGAATAACAAGAACTGGGAATGAAATGGACCTTCTTGTAGCGTAATTTTCTAAATTTGATTGGAAGGAAAAGTATTCGATCTAGTTGTATCGAGGAATAAGCTTAAAGAATTTAAAATATACGTAGCTTCCAATTTGTTGCAATTACAAAAGCAAAAAAACGTGAAGAAATCGCTTTAAATTTATGGAAAAATAACTGTACATGATACCACCATTTCTTTTTAACAACACTCATTAAAATCACACCCAGAGTAACACTCATTCAAGCCACAGCAAGGTTTTAAGTAAAAATTGTATATATACCTTTCTTTGTCGTTGTTAGCAGAGCTTCTACCTGAATGGACCGATTCCCTACCATCATTGCCCATTAAATCTCCTTGCATCTGGGCATAGTACTTGTGATACCACTCCATGTATGCTTGCGGATTAGTGCGACGTAGCTGTTCATAGTATTTCTGGTGCTGATAGTACATATCATAAGAAAAGCCAGAGGTATAATTGTACATGTGAGAATAGCGCGGATCCTTCTCGCGCAATCGATCTTTCTCACTTCGATTTTTCCGATACTCTTCATCGTAATCACTTCGATTTTTTTCATGAATATCACGTTCACGTCGTCGATCACGATCATTCCGATAATCGCGATCACCACGTCTTCTGTCTCGCTCCCGAACATCCCGGTCATCACCACGTCTTTCACGGCGGTAACGTCGTTCTTTTTCATCTCGTCTAAACTCATTTTCGTAACGGTCGCGATCTCTATCACGATCACTGTTTTTATCAGTGCGTCTACGTTCGTATCGCGTTGAACTTTCCGTTTCATACTTCGAGTCAGTTTCATATCGATTGCGATCATATCGACCACGATCACCACGTTCCCTTTCGTGTTTATCGCGATGTCTATCGCGATCATATCTGAAATAGTAAATGTTACAATAATAACAGCTATGTTATACAAAGAACTTACCTTCTATCATCTTTGTCCTTATCGTCTCTATAATTATCACGTTCTCGGCTTTCTCGTCTCTCTTTTCTATCCCTCTCCTTACTTTCCCTGCCTCTATCATTCCTTACACTTCCTTCTCTATATCGACGCCTCTCTCGTTCGCTAGATAAGTCAGACTCCTCTGATTCATATCGTTCTTTTCTCTTATCGATATTTGCCTCTGGACGCCTTTTCTTTTCTTCGGCTCGTTTTGATTTACCTGCATATACGTTATGACGATCCCTCTGATCACTCTCATCGTTTCCAGTTGAAGCATTTGACAAATCCTTCAGATTTGTTTCAACAGTCAAACTAGATTCAGTTTCGTGGTTGGTGCTTTGAATGGCAAGGCCGTCTAAGGTGTTCGCACCCTCTAAAGGTTCATCACGGGTTATTTCCACTTCATGCTGATAGGTTGAATGCTGCTGCTGCAATTGCAGTTGCTGCTGCTGCTGCAATTGCAGTTGCTGGTGCTGATCTTCTAAATTTTCGCCATCCAATTCCACTTCACGCAGTTCACCCTCTTGGTTGATAGATCCATTCTCTAACCCAGTAACTACTCTTTGTTCTTGAATATCGCTTTCCCCTGGAACTAAATAAAGATTACGATCCGCCGTAATGTCTATATTTTCTGCAGCATTTTCGTCAACAGGCAGCACGTTTGCGAATGCAGAGCGTGGGGAAGGAATTGTATCCTGACCATCAGCTTGTCGTTCCATATTCAAATTAGATGCCACTAACTCAGTTCCGGGAATCATCCGATCAAGACCGGGCGGAATTTCAGGCTGACTAACAAACCGTTGTTGCGACTCTATTTCTGGCTGCCCCAAGACTAATCTTGAAAGACCTGGAGGCGGGAAACTATCAAACTCATTGTTCTGATCCTGAGCAATGCCTGCATTTTGTCGATTGTTATTGTAACCCTCTTCAGACAAATGGCTAGTTTGAAGGTACCGATTGCGGTCATTACTAGGAGCAACCTCTTGATTTTCAACTTCAGAATTTCTGTCTACTATTTCAGAGTTATCTGGAGCGAGATATTCTTGATTTTGTTGTGATTGAAATTCTTCAGGCGGTGGGGTATAGAACTGAGAGCCCATGGCAGGATGCTGTATATTTTTTGGAGTAGGAGCCAATCCACGATGATGTTGAACAACACCAGTCCTTTTATATGGGTTACTTGGTCCGGCGTTCTGTGCAATTTGAGGAGGAGGTGGTAAAATTGAATTTGAACCACTAGACTGCGGAGGTGTTTGCGACGGTGGTGGTGGTGGAGGTGGAAGATTAGAGAGACCCGGCGATTGACTGTTTACCGGATGCGATAATTGAGCATTTCCAATGGAACTTACAGGAGGAATAAACACTTGATCATTAGCTCCTTGTGGAAGTATCTTCGCAACATTTGGAAAAGTCGGAGCCTGGTTGTTTTGAAGAATAGGTGTTGACTCTCCAGAAGCTGATGGACTAATAGCATACTGTCGAGGGGGTTGAGAGACAGGTTTAGCTTGCGACACATATACAGGACTACCTACAGAGTTTTGGGCGTTTTCGACTGGCTTGGAGGATTGAACGGGTGCAGAACTACTTACTGAGCTCGTTGTATTTTCAGCCGACTTGTTGCCTTGCAAATACATATTAATTGGTGAGGAAGGCTGAATGTTTTCCAAAGAGCAAGTCTCCTGTGCAAGAATTTGTTGATTACGTTTCTGTTGTTGTGTTGACACAGGAACTGAGTGCACAGTTTGCTGGTTAGTCGGAAGCTTAATAGACTGAACAGAAACTTGATGCTGATTGTACCCAGAAATTGGTGACGAAGATTGTGGTAAGCTTATGGGCTGTTGTTGAACCAATGGATTATAGTGTTGATCTTCCAATTTTGGGGAAGGCACATTTGTTGTAGGTTGAGTGCTTGAATTGTTATCGAAGGTTTCCGGCCGCACATCATCATATCCTTTATTGGATAAGGCATCCGATTTCTGTAAATAAAAATTATTTTTTAATGAATATGTTCGACAGTTTACAATAAAAGAAATAAGTTACATTTTCAATCCGTGTTTTGCTTTCTCCTGGTAAAGTTATAGTTGGTTTCTCTTCAACATTCCATTGCCAGTTATCATTAGGCTCTGATTTAAAGCTGTCCTCGATTGAATTTGGATTCATATTCTTTAAACTAATATCGGTGCCGCGACTACTTTGCTGTAGTCGGTTGTTGTCATTCCAATCCCAGTCACCCCATCCTTCGCTGGTTTGATTGTCGAAAGCTTCAATACTTTGAATATTCCTAGACATTGGTTCACTTTTAAAAAGTTGCGGAGGGTTCACAGGACCATTTGCTTGGACCACAGAGGACTGTCTACTTTGAGTTTGTTGATAAGAAGCAGTTTGAAAAGGCAGCTGCTGAAGTTGTTGTTTATATTGTTGATGATGGGGAGGTTGAGCTTGCTGCGATTGCATGAAGTTATCCACTGATGGCGGCTGCGATTGCATGAAGTTATCTACTGCTGGCGGCAGCGATTGCACGAAATTATCCACTGATGGCGGCTGCGATTGCACGAAGTTATCCACTGCTGACGGCGGCTGCGGTTTCCCAAAATATGCAGATGTTTGTTGTGATTGCTGGATACTGTGTCGCTGCCAATTTTGTGAAGGCGTCCTAACGTTGCCTTGCGGTAGTGATGCCGAGTTGTACCAGCTACTTTGATTTTGCAATTGTGCCTGTGGTTGGTTACTTTGATTTTGCAATTGTGCCTGTGGTTGGTTACTATAATTTTGTTGCTGCCACTAGTACGGGGAGTAAACAAATATATAAATTTTGAGAGTTAAAAAGCAATATTTTGAATTTAGATTGCATATAAAAAGTTATTGCGAATAATGTCACATATGTTATTTATTTCAATAATAAAAACTCAGTCCCGAAGGTGCAGAATGTTGAAAATTTTTTTCTGAGGCAGAAAAAATTTACCCAAGCTAATTGGCAAAACAAAATATAGTCTTAACAGAAGCCTCAGACACCCCATTATCGATCTTCATGTGGTCTGCATTTCTCCTGATATCTTTTGCTGATTTTGCATCACACCAAAGATTAAATTTGGCGTTGCATTATTTTAGAGGCACGAGGTAACGAGGAGAAACACACATTATTGTAAAAGTATAATGACAGGCAGACAGCATTCAAGGCGTTGAACGCTTACACCTTTGAGTCTAGGCTGGTCTGGGATTTTTCACTGTCTTGAGGCCAGTAACTGAACCCACAGGATTACTTGAATATGGGTACCAAGCTTACATTATATATCAAACCAGAATAGACTATTGGCTGGATTACATTAACAACGCCGACGTCGGCGTGGTCGTCGTTTTATGTCAAAAATATTTAGAGACAGTACTGCATGTATGAAATGCGTGGTCGTCGACCCATCTCTAATCCTAAATTTAACGCTGGCGCTCCATTGCTGCCAATATGCCAGATCTAAATCTATTATGAAAAACATGACAAAATGAAACGATATTTAAATTTCTGAAAATAAGTATTATATTAAAACAATGTGGACTTGAAGGAAAAGAAAATATTTTTTTTATTATTATTTAAAATTTTATTGCAAACCGGCAGAGATTACAAGCAAATAACTCAGCTGTAAAATGTAAGTGAAATTAAGATATGGCGGTGCCGCCCAGGGTTAATGTAACTTTTCCGGCGTTTTGTTCGCCGTTTGACGACGACGATGACGACCACGCCGGCGTCGTAATGTAATCCAGCCATATGTTGTGTAAAATTAGTGTACGTGTGACAAATGACAAAGGGCGTTGCACTTATTTTGTGTCAATTCGACATTTCTGCTTTATTTCATTGTCATTGTTTGTTTACTTTTACTTAGGTATATGTTGTCAGCCATATAATGTGGCACTAGGAAAATTCTTAAAAATTTTAAAAAATTATAAAATTAAAAATTTAAAAATTTTGCGATATAATGCGATCTCTCTCTTGCTTCAATACTTAGGGCCTGTCCGGATCCAAGTCTTCGTCTTCGTCTTCGTCTTGTTATTACAGCTAGTGACGTAACACAACAAGCTCAGCTATTATTATAGTTAAACGAAGACGAAGCTAACCTGTCCGAATTCATTCGTTTGCTTAGCTTGATTTCACAGACAGCAAACAAACCTAACCTCACAATACGTTGTCTATTTAAATAAGTCAACTCGAACCTTGACTCGGTGATCAAGCTAACCAAATGTCAAAACTGTTATACAAACTAGCAAAGCTCGGTGGCATAGACATGAATTCGGATAGAGCTTGTCTCGATGTTACGTCACTAGCTGTAATAACAAGACGAAGACGAAGGCGAAGACTTGGATCCGGATAGGCCCTTAGGACCCTTAGGGCCTGTCCGGATCCAAGTCTTCGTCTTCGTCTTGTTATTACAGCTAGTGACGTAACATCGAGACAAGCTCTATCCGAATCCATGTCTATGCGACCGAGCTTTGCTAGTTTGTATAACAGTTTTGACATCTGGTTAGCTTGATCACCGAGTCAAGGTTCGAGTTGACTTATTTAAATAGACAACGTATTGTGAGGTTATGTTTGTTTGCTGTCTGTGAAATCAAGCTGAGCAAACGAATGAATTCGGACAGGTTAGCTTCGTCTTCGTCTAACTATTATAATAGCTGAGCTTGTTGTGTTACGTCACTAGCTGTAATAACAAGACGAAGACTTGGATCCGGACAGGCCCTTAATAAAGTTTCAACTACTAAATGATGTGCCCATAGTATACTACTTATGTACATAAATGAGTAAAACGAGCACATCAATGCGGTTCTACTACATGACGAAAAATTCTTAAGTTTTTCTACCTTATAGCCCGCCGTTTTTGCTATATAATCATAGATATCATGACATGAACGATAAGCTTTGGAAGGAGAGTCAAATCTTCATACTGGAAAAACATTTCAATGTTAAGATAAGCAAAAAAGTTTATTATGTTCTAACAATAAAGGACAAGAAAATTACCCTCACTTAACAAACCCCATACCAAGGCTCCTAAGAGCCTATTTCTCGGGTGATGTTCCTTAAGATATCATCTCAAAAAGATAGTAAAAAGTTAACCACAAGACTTGAAACTTTGGTGAGAAGGGGACGAAACAACTAAGCTTGTCAACGATTTTGGCCACATACGAATGAAAGATCTGGGAATGGCGATGTCATCAGTAGAAGGTTTGGTACAAAAGCTTCCAAAGAAATTTAGGGTTTGTCAAGGACTTTAATCTTGAGTGAGCTCTATGAATTATTATTAATATCACACAAGACCTTATTGGTCGCAGGAAGCGGATCTGTATTAAAACCCGTCAATAATATTTTTTTTTGTATCTATATAAAGACTTCAATTTTTCGAGCAAAAAGTGTCAAGAAGGAAATCTAAACAAAGAGCAAAAAGAGTAATAAAATAAAAAATCTTTCCAACACATTTTTTTTACATTTAAAAGATAATTCTTAGCCCAACCGGCATGTAGAAGTTCCAAAACTCCCTCCTTTTTCCAGGAGTAAGCATATTAGTAAGGACTCGCTTAGTATTTTGAATCTTGCAGTTGCCAGCAATATCATTTACATCTCCGAGAGCAGAATGAAGAGGCAATCTTGAATCTGTTAATTCAGCATTTAAGTCCCCTGCTGTTTCTGCGAAATCTTCGCGCCTGATGGAATCTTATTCTATTTAAAATAGGATAAAAGGCACACACGAAAAGAAAGTAATAAATAATTCTAAACATAGTTACTTTACTTAACTGGTGGTCAGATAATGACATAAAGACGTAAAACAAAATCCTTTACTAGTTTGAACGTTATCTAACGTTGTCTAAGCCCATGAATCATAATCTGCAAGAAGCCCTTTTAATGTATGGGCCTAAAACCTGCTTGGCAAGCAATCTAATGTACTACTGTTATGGTTTCTGTGCCTTAGGCTATCTATTGTTGGACTGTGTCTGACGATATTACTTTAATTGCTTTCTACCGCAATGAGTCTGTTTATTGCTCCTTTTTAGTTTTCTAATTACTTAGTATGTATCCGATTATACCAACTAGCTATTATTTACTCGATGTACCTAACGTTGTAACGTAGCGTAAGCTGAGGTTCTTTAATAAAGTATTTTTCTATTCTATTCTATTCTATTCTATTCTATCTAATTTTCCAATAACAGTTAGTTTCTTATACAGTAGCCAAATCATCTCGGATTATACCGTTCATTTAAGGCCTCGAATTGAATCGTTTAGAATTGAAATGACGTATGACCAAACTCCAAGAGCTCTGGAATATATGCACTATCAATTCTGAACAATTCAATTATAATTAATTAGTTTAAATTGTTAATTAAGTTATTAATCAATCAAAGCATTGTTAAGTTAACAAGGGAATATTTATCACGTGTGTACATTACTATCTAGCAGTAAATATTCCACTGTGATAGTCACTTCCGGGAGTACAATATTAAAATACTACCATCTCTTATGGTACAGTTGCATGCCGAAAAATGGGCCTCATAAAAGAAAAAAATGTGTCATTGTGTCACTAGAAATTATTTACTGAATTGATAAATTAGAAAATGAAAAATAGGAATAAAGCAGCATAGAATTATTTCATTAAATCAAATCTAATTTATTAATAGACCTTACTGAGAGCTACGATATGTTACAACGAAACGTTGGGTTAATCGATCGCTGAGTTGGTTACAATGATGCATGTAAGAAATTGCGGAGTAGCGCTCTAGTGCTCTGAATATAGCCTCATGGTAATTTGATCCTGTATTTTTCATGTACTAGAAGAAACACTAGAGCGCTAATAGCTAATACAATTTTTCTCCCCAAGATATTGTAACTATGAAACCAATCTTCAAATTAGTAGATATTGAGTTTTGTTAAAGCATAAATTATTTCAATTACAATTAAATAAAATTCACTATAAAATGGAACTATAGTTCAACAATATTTCAAGTTACCGAATTCAAAGTAAAAAAAAGAAAAGAAAAAATATTACAATTTTATGAATTAATATAAATCTAGCATTAAGTGAAGCAAAAAAAACAAGAATCACTTCACTTTCAATGAAAAGTGGAAGGTGGCACACATTTACCTGCTGCTGACCACTAAATACCGCCGCTGGTGGACTAGTTTGAGTCGCAGGTGGTGGAGGCCCCTGCTGCTGCTGCTGTTGACTTTGCATCCATGACATTTTATTGATTTTCATGCAAATATATGGTTTTAAAAACTTTGCTTTTTTTCCTTAGTGAGTATTTTTTTTATGGATTTTACAACATTTTTCAATAATGAAATTTGCACACCGAAAGGGACGTGATTTCCCAATCCTGAACAAGTTGAAGTTCAATCAGTGACGTCTTTTCTTAAGACGGTTTCCAGCACAATCAAAATACGTGGAAGAATATTAAACGCGAAAGTTATTGGGATTGTTTACAAATCACACATCACACAAAATTCACAAAAAAATCTCAAACCTTTAAAAATGCTGCATAATTTATGAAGTATGTATCAAAATAAAAAAAGAAAGTAGGAAAATTTGAGGAAAAGCCCCGAAATTTTTTTTAGCTTTGACGAACTCACAAATAAGATGCCAGCCAATTGCCAAGTTGACAGTTTGTGAAGTTCATACATCCATCTCTGTTTCGCCTTATTACATTAATATACCTTTTATCTCTTTTAAATATATTCCTCGAAAATGTCAAACTGCGACTATTTTTTTTTCTTTTGTAAAATTTCGACTTACTTCTATATCTCTTTTTAACTAATGAAAAATTTTCTCAATAAAGAGCGAGATGTATATATAACTTTACTGCAATCATGAATGTGTTTGTTTTTTGAATGAAAGCATTTCCCTCAGCCAATTTTGCCTACTCACAATTTTCCGCCTTTCTTTTAATTTACACGAGAATATTCACTTCACAAATTTTAATTTTATATAATCAGTAAAAATTTTTAACTATCACTATAAGAAAAACGAAGAGAAAAATCTGGCTGAAGTCAAGTGCCAGCTTGGAACTTTCATTTTCGCCCACTTGTATTCGTGTTGATGTTGTGTTGTACTACAGGGTGTAGTGAAAAGAATCAGCTGATTATTTTTCTCGAAAATATATGATTTTCTAAATATATTTCCTGTCTGTAAGATTGTAAATCGGTAGACTGAATAAATAAATAAATATAATTAATTAATAAATAAAATTATAAAAAAAATTGAAATTTACCGCATCTACCGCCACCATTTAACAATTTTACAAAACATAGTGACATTTTCAAGATTCGTGTAGTCCCTCGGATTTTTGACATAGCTGACGTGTGTACTTTTAATGAATCTTATTTGGGGTCTAGCCCTAATGTAAAAATCTTAAAAAATACGGAATTATTCAAGTAGCATGAATTTTGCCGGAAGAATTTATTTCTAAACACCACAGACATTCTGACGATAAGAAGATAATTACATAAAATGGCTTTATTAACGATGATAGCTCGTGTTATCGATGGTTTACCGCTCGTTGGCACAATGCAAGATGATGAACAAGTAAGTTTTTTATAAATATTCATCCAATTAGTCACCTTTTTTAATTCTGCTATAATTTTAGTCAGGACGAAGTATATTAGAGTACCAAAATCAAGCAAAAATGCTTTTCAGAAAGCTAGGATCACATTCACCGCCGAGATGTAGCATTGAAACTGGTCCATATTTGTTCCAGTAAACATAATTTAAATTTCACAATATTCAAATAATATTTCAATATATTATTTTTGTATTTCAGTTATTTAATAGAAAATGGCGTTTGTTATCTTGTTATGTGTGATAAAATGTATTCAAAGCGACTCGCTTTTAATTATTTAGAAGATTTGGCCCAAGAGTTTCATACACTCTACGGGCGAAAGGTTAACACTGTGACAAGACCGTATGCATTTATTGAATTCGATGTTTATATCCAAAAAGCAAAGAAACAATTAACGGATAGAAGGAGAAATATTAACACAATTAATACACAACTTCAGGATGTTCAAAGGATTATGGTTGGTATTCTGTTCCATCTTTGCAAGCGTACTCTGATTGGTGTCTCTATATCTTCCTTAGGTTCAAAATATTGATGATGTCTTACAGAGGGGGACTGTCCTTTCAGGTAAGTCAAAAATTCCAGATTCTCTATAACAAATTATCACTGTTTTATGAATGTGACTCCAGAGACGAATCTCACTATTTTCGTCAGTTTGCAATCTTATCAATAAAACTCAAAATCAAATCATGTTATAAACCAAAGTCTTATATGATTCCAATTAGAGTAAATGTATCTGAGAAGCTGAACTTGCTTCCCTCGAACAATTTTAGTCTAGTCTGTAGTTCAAGCGAAACGAAAATTTTCCTGGTCTTCAAATCCTGAAGTGGAATCGCAACGAACAGAGCAGCAAGCCCTCCTTTTGCGGCAAAGATTTATTTCGGCAATTTCGCAAAGCGCATATAAGCTGTGATTTTCTATGCGTTTTGTATGAAAAAGGTGTTAAAAGAAGTGAACACTTCGCCTTATATTTTTATGTAACTTCCATTCTTCGTTCGCTCACGCAGATAAACTTAAATCAGATTCCGAGATACAACGGTTTTCATTCTCATTTTGATTTCGTTAAGTATTATCTTGCGAGTTTTTTGTCAAAATAATAAGTTTTGAGTCTAAATAGTTTTTATTTGTTCAAAAGAAAGTCGATTTACATTATACAAAATTTACTGAAAATAACTAATTCCATAGAAGTCTAATAAAATAGTGAATGAAAATCGATAAAAAGAAAATAACGCATACGCTCGATAGCTGCATCCGACAATTTCAGATCTCTGCCTAAACATAAGATTATTTCGTTACACGCTGAAATTGTGATTGTCGTAGATATTGTCAATGACACCGTACTAGTTTCTCACAAAACTTATGTAGATACGAAAAGCATTGCCCCACACTTACGTTTTTGAATGTCGGCTGAATGAACTTTCGTCTATGGTAAAAATTTTCATTTAAGTCGAATCCTTATACGTTAAAAAGACAGTGGTGTACTTGGTTATATTTAAAGACATGTAAATAATAGATAATAAAAACAATACGGACAGTGCTGTGATCGTCCAGGTATCGAAGAGTCAGAGAAATTAACATACAGATTGTGGCCAAGAATGATGTGGTTAATCATATCACTGGCTAATTAATTTTTCTTTTCTGTGGTTTCGTTCAAGAATGCCGGCTGCAGTAAACTGAACAATTAAGTATGTAGTAGACATATATAAAACGGTATTTTAGATATCCAATCAGTAATGTATAAACAAATATTTCTTAGCTATCGGCATCAGGCTAACCAAATTTTCTATTCAAAATACCAAGAATATTATGATAAAATTGAGAGCCCTTCTCGTTATTTGGTTCATATTTGCCTCCCCTGTCGTAACTCAAAAATTTTCTACTTTTTTTGCGTTCTACTAGCTGACCATCATCATCCTGTCTTTCAAATTAAGACCCCTGCAGGGTAGGATAGTACATCATTATTATCAAGCCGTTCATAATGAATATATGTTATAAGTGCGTCTTAAAAAAATCATCGTTCTCTTCTATAAGGAACTGTAATGCATATAAGACTTGTGTGACAATCTCAATTTCACTTGATAAATACCCGGTTTTTAAGCTTTAGAAAACATTTTTAATTTTATTTTATTTCTCTTAAACTTACACAATTCCACATTTCTTTCTAGAATTGGACACAAAAACTCAGAATCTATCCATGATGTCTCAGAAATACAAAAAAGACGCTACTTATTTGAATCGGAAATCAATGTACGTTAAGGCTGCAGCTGCTGGAATAATACTACTTGTTTTCATACTTTACTTTTGGGTACTTTAATAAATAATGTGGACATAACAAAGAAAAAAATAAATAAATAATATTAGCTGAAAAAAGAAAGGTTGGGCAAAAAGAAAAAAAAAAGTTTTTATATTATAGAGAAGAAAAATGATAATGGCAGAGGAAAGTGTTGAGAAAATCAACATCTTTTTTTTTTTGTAAAATTTTCTCAGTAATCTTTCGTTACCCTTGCTGTTAAGTATTCATTATATAATAATTATGTAACTATGGGTAAATTCAAAAATGCATTACTGACCACAGCGATGCAAAATTCAGCGTTGTGTTTTGCAGCTGAATTGCAAATACATTATGCGACCAGCGACAATAAAGATGCATTTTTTAATTTATCCTATTCTGGTAAATTTTTTCGATTTTGTTTTTTTTGTATTTATGAGAAAATAAAATTATATTCTTAGAACAATCATTGAAATTCATTTTCTTATCCATTAAGACTTACAACTTTTCGATCTTTTGAGTAATCAAAAACAACAACACGAAATGAGACAATTCATCAGCAATTCATAGATTTCGTCTTATTTATAGCCTACAGATTTATATGGATTAATTTTCGATTTTTACAGGACTGTAATATCAATTATTTGATTAAGTCTTTTCATCCTTTTCCTCGTCTGTTTCATTGCCATCAGACTCGGAAGAAGATAAGAGATCCCAAAGGCGTTCGTCGGAGAAGAGGAGATTTCCGGGATCATTATCGAATTGTTTTCGTTTTTTTCGTCGTTCTTCCCGTTTCGCCATAACACGCATGTTATCAGCTATTTTCCTAGGATTTTCTTCGATTTCTTCTGCAGGTTGTTCCTCAATAGATGCATTCAAAGATTTCTGGTACTGTATCGCCTCTTCTTCAACATCTTCATCTGAAAAATGGTGGGGTAATTGTTAAACGATTTAAACTATTCGCATTTGCAGGAAAAATCTAACCACTATCAATTACATCATATTCGCACATAACATTGTCATAACAAATATGTATGCAAGGATATTCAACAATTATCTTTCCAGCAAGATTATCTCGAAGAGTTTTACTGCAGTCTAATAAATAAAATCGCTGTGTACTTCTTTTAACACCTTCAGCTTTAAGTAGAAGTTTTAGATTGCCGATTCCTTTAGATTGAAAAAATTCCAACATCTTTTTCTGGGGCACTGCTTCCAAACATTTCGGATTCAAATATTTATCCAACAGACTGCTCAGAGTTTTATTTTCTGAACATCGTTGATCCGAATATTTTAAATTACCCGCGTTTTTGAAAATCCACTCGACATGCCAGTTAATGACTTTAGATTGTTTGTCATAATAAGTAGTGTTAAGAAATCGCCGAGAAAAGTTATCAAGAAGAAATCTTAGTGTGGTACCTCTTTCATTTGCAGCATTACGTAGTGTAAAAAGATGAGACGGTAAGGATTTGTTGTATCGAGTATATTTTTTCACCTGGTCATGTTTTCTAGCTTCCGCGTACCGAGTGCATTCCTCCAGAAAAGTGTAGTCTCTTAGAAAGTCCATTGCAGTCATTTTATTGAGTGCGATAAATTTGGTTTTAACTCGGATTCCGCTGCAGTTCAGCTCTTTTTTGTGAATTTGAAGACACGATAGGGAACAGGTTTTAACCTCACATTTTGGGCAAGTATATTTAGCATCCTGAAAGTCGCAAACTTCACATTTTCCAAGCCTTGATTTGTTTTCATACAAAAGGAATTAGTAAAATTTTTGATAGAATTAACTTAAAATGATTAGATCCAAACCTTGCAATCTTTATCGAATTTTCCGCCATCGTATCCGTGGGATTTGTGTCCGATGAATTCTTCATAATTAAATGCTTTTTAATAATAAATTATTATACTTGAGGATTATATTCTATGAAACTTTCAACTATAACACTTTCGGACAAATCGGGTTACTTCAAAGTCAAAGTTTTTTTTTTTTAATTTGATTATTATAAATGATATTAGATGAAGATCTTTTTGATCCCCATCCCAGTACAGCACGTGCGACTGTTTGTTTTCTTTCTTTCTCTTTCGTTTTGCCTATAATTATTGCATTGTAATGCAATAGGATTACGGACAAAGTGCCTCTATCTACGTATCTTTTACTCTTTTCGGCAATGAGTTCACGTTGACACTTAACAGCTGATTAATAAATTTTTGAGTAGGGATTCTTGTGCATGCCTTATTTAGCTCATCAAAAACACGACTGAACTTTCAAAAGTATTAGAAATTCAGTTTCTGATATGATATATTGGTTGGTAATATATTACATCTATTTTTGAAATCAATACTTGAAACATCGTTAATTCTTTCACCTTTATTTTATTTATCGTGTATGTCATAAAATTTATTTCACGAGTTGAATTTGAACTTGGATGCGTTGCATGCGACAAGTTCGAAAAAAATATGCTGGCCTGTCAGATTGAACGCGTTGACATTGGAATTATTAGGTACCGCCAAAGGACATTTTAGCTGTGTTTTTTATTTCTTTGATCTGGTAAAACAACAACAATGGATCACGCATTCTTGTTGTTTTACATACATGAAATTGAACTGGATTAGATCAGAGAGATAAAAAAACGCGGCTTTTGTCGGCAATTCAAAATTAATGGCGCACGTGTTTTCTTTTTTCACTGATTAAGTGTTACAATATCATATATGTAGTTAATAATATAAATGCTTTGAACCCTAACATTAACGCACCATCATTAATTATATGAATTCATCCATTTTTCATTCCCACAGTTAAAATTAATTCGTATGTAGAAATAATTTTTACTAAAACAAATCAGCAAATGATAGAGTCAAGAACCTACATACCTGGTCTCACGTGTACCTACCATTACTACTTTCACTATTCAGTTTTTTTTTCACGAACCATGCTGATAAAAATTAAATCTAAAAATTGCAATTCGTATTTCAAACTCGCTCGGTAAAAATTACCTTTTAAATTGCGTTTCCTGAGTTCATCAACTCGCTATCTTATTTTTCCCACGATTCATTTTCTTATTTCCTTCATATTCTTATTACTCGAAAACTTTATATTGTTTGTTTTCAAAACTGAGCCCGTTTTTCTCGATATCTTGAAATTCTGTTATGAAGGACTCCAAATACTGATTGAGGGTGGTTTTGAATATCCTTCATACGCACCAATTAAAAAAGTTTCTGTTGAACCTACGGCATTGAATAAAATGGGCCAAGTTGAAAGTATTTGAGATTGGCAACACATTTATATTAACATCTATGGACGGAATTCTCAAGTGACGCACATTTCTTGCCTTAAAGTAAATAACAAGATATATTTGTTGCGGCTATGAGACTCTTAAGTAAAAGGGAGAAAAAATGGAGAAAGGTATCATCCATCTGCTCTTATTATCCTCACCACGAATTTAATCCTTGTCGAATTTTTATCATCCTTGTAATATTTCTCAAGCAATAAAAATTAAAAAAAAAACTACGATAAATTTCTCGTATGGAAGAGATCGTTACCTTTTCATCTGGAAGATCTGTCGTCCAAATGTATGCTTGGTTTGATGGCAGCATTGCTAGTATGGTAATTAGGGATCGATAATTGGATACTTATTACCTAATTGTTTAGGAATTTCGTGAAGCTTAAGCTATTGATAGGTATTAAATCCCTTTTCTTGATCTGTTATAATTTTTACAGACTTACCGAAGAAGCCTATGTATACATACTCGTATTTCATGAATCTATTTTTGCTTATATGTATAGAATTCCGCGGACCGGAGGTTACGCCTGAATGCAATTTAGTTTATGTAAATATTCCCTGTAATAAAATAGACACATTTAAAAGAACCGTGTCATATACTCTAAAGACCTGGTGGTTTCCAAGAAAATGCGGCGGCGCAATTTCGCATCGCAATTGGGAGAGGGAAATACGTTTGCGCTGATTACGGCGCAATTACGCTTAGTGTGGTTTCCTGCAATTGCGGTCGTAAAAATTGCATTTACTTTATTGCCTCGTCTCCCAAAAAAGCTTTCTTTCCTACAAAATTATGTTCCAATTGTAAAAAAAACTCGATTATCCATCGTTAAAAATATAACCACATACTTGATAAAAAAAAAAAAGAAAAAAAAGGAGACTATGATTTTGCGCCGGAATCAAAAACTGGTTGATCCCATCCCAGCGCAATTGGGGCCATAACCCGAGCGCATTTCCGTTACGCTGTTCTTTGGAAACCATCTCTGCTAGTTTCTTTATTCTTGATTGTAGCGCAAATGCGCTGCCGCATTCTCTTGGAAACCAAGGCTTAACTCTGTATAAACTAAATGACATTTTCGGAGTTAAATGAAAACTGATGTTTCCGACGTGAACGGATCCTCGATCGAGCAGTACCCTGAATGTGGACCATAATCACTTATCATCAATGCAAAATTGATAGAATTTTTGATCTAGATCTATCAAATTTTAGGTATATTGGATATCTACTCAATAATAAGAAATTTTAGAAAAATCAGATCAGATGATTTAAAATCTGAATAAACTTAAAGAAAACACAACATTTATTTCATTCGATTTAACGACAAAATTCAAGATCACCCAAATTCTTAGGAAATTAAAATTACCAAAACAATTTGTTAAAAAAAAGCAGTATTAAATGTGGTTTTGCCACTGGCATATAATAACATGGATCATTGTTACTACTTAAATTCCTTACGTTAACATAGGATCACTTACTTCTGTAGCTTTCTCTTTTTGCATTCAATAATTTATTCCACTGAACTGCAAATAATAAGTTCTGTATAAAATCCAGCATAGTTCATTGAATTTTCCAAATTATAATAACTTACAACTTCGAAAAAGGTAGAGCAGAAAATCGTGCTCTAGGTTACTCCAACTCCAGTTCACTTTAGAGCAGACTCATTAAACACAATTCAGTTCACTTTGGGTACTTTGGAGCAGTGCTCTGAATTCATTAAACATGCTTTTTCTGCTCTTTTCTGCTCTTAGAGCAGCTCATTAAACAGACCTGGTATATAGAATAAAATATATGGCAATACAATATTTGTAATCCTTTCTCTGTCCCCCATATGTGCTTTTGGTGATTGGAAAACATAAATTCCTTAATTTTATTTCAGTGTCATAAGTAAGATTCAAAAAAGATTTATTTATTTATTTTTACTAAATTTCATTGGTAGTAATTTGCATTGCATTCAAAAGATGATCTTTCCTTGCTAAATTCTGCTAAATGTTGCTTGGCTTTTATTCGCTTGTATTTTCTAATAATATAAAATATTTTGCTTTTTGCATTTAGCAAAGTAAAATAATAAAGTTTAGGTATTTAAATGAAAAAAAATATATTTTCAAACTGTTTCTAGAGGATCTTTCGGCAACAATTTTTCAGCATAAACTGCCATCATCTGGTAACTCCTGCGTGATTATAATTTCTTAGCAACAGTCTCAGCAAGATCTGTATCTACAATGGGGAAAAACTTTGCTCGCGGTTATTACGCATGCGTGTCTGCTGCAATCAGTTTGCGCAGGCACATCATGTTTGACGCTACACGTGTTTGTGGTTTTGCATCAAAATCTCTGAAAAGTGTTGCAGAAGATACAAGCCAAAAGTGTCGCCATATCTCGGTTCCAAGCTATGAGGTAAGTGATCATTGAAAGTAACTTTTTATCACAACATTTTCGCTAAAACAGTGATGATGTATCAACTCTGATTGTTATTATTATTGTTTTTGTTGTTTTTGTTGTAGAATGCTGTTCAGACGCTGAACACTCTTCAATCGAATGCAGTCACTATACAGAAGTCGATCAATAGACAACATAATAACATCGACGACACAGCAAGGTATCTCCAAAAGACAGGAATACCCCTCTGTGATTTGGATAAGTTGCCTGTGATTCATGTGTCCGGCACAAAGGGAAAGGTAAGCTTATTGTTGAATTTTAAATTATGTGTAGAAACATAGATGGCAGTGATACAAGATTTATATGTATATTAGAAAATCTTATCTCGTTTGAACTGGGTCTGAGTTTTAAGGTCTTGGCTTTCTGGTTTCAATTGGAATGGTGTTATCAGCGGGCAAGCTGTATTGATCGGATGACCTATGTTACTATCTGTTTCATTCATCGCGTGGTTTTTATACATACTTCAGGCAGATACTGGAGTTGTTGATTGTTTACATAGAAATCGATCGTACCTATACAGATGGAAAATATTTTTCTGTTGAAGCGAATGCTTTGACTATAAACATGAAATTGACGCGCATTAATGCGATCTGATCGTGAAAGGTGTATTTCGTAGACATCTTTCTGTTTTAATTCTCAAAAACTTTATAAATACATAATTTAAAAAATGCATAATGGGAGTAGTTTTTTATTTTTATTTGTGGGATAAATATACCAGTCTCGGGCCATCTGGCAATTTGTTTTCTGGGGCACTTCTACTACTTCTAGTTACATCTAATTTGATGATTTCAGGCTTGAAACTGTCGCTTTTTCGTTAATGCACAGTGAAAGTAATAAGCAAGTGGAAATTTTTTGTTGGTGCACTTGAGCTAGAAATGGGCGGGTTCACATGTTTTCGCTGTTTTGTCTGCAAATTAACCCTATAGTTTCAGCTCATGGCTGTCTTTCGCCAAGGAGGGGCCGTGGGCACTTTAGGATATGGAGGCCCGCCAACAGATATTATTTTCTAAAATACGTTGGGTTATCAACAGGACTAATAACGTAAAGTATGTAAAGACTAATCGCGCACTGGAGACTTAGGCACGAAACTGCTTTGTCACCACCGTCAATTCCATTAGGTTCTAATGTTAATGCGTTCATAAAGTGACGTGACAGCAACGTGGCTTTTTATTTCTTCCGGCTACCAACTTTTCGGTGGCGAAACTTTCATCGCGCCTTCACGTTTATATGAATATCCGTGCACTGGTAACATTTTCGTCACTATGCTTAACTATGCCATTCTTTTGGGAGACGTTGTAAAGCTAGGAAAAAACTTACGCATTTTTGGTTTTTTAAATGTCTGCTGCAACGATCGTGTGAAGGGAAGATATGTATACATAATGAAACATTAATACAAGAAGTAAAATGAGACCACCCCTATACAACAAAGACAAAACTTTTAAGGAATATTCTGAATTTGAAGATAAAATGTGGGGAGAAATATCCATGAAATTATAAACCTTGGAGCTATAGCAAGTCTATCTTCAAGTTCAATTGACAATCGCATCATATTGGTACTTTGATAAGTTATAGCAGGTCTCCAGATCTGCAGTAAATCTTCAAAGCTTTCAACACACATACGGAAATATCTAAAGAATTTTTCAGGAGAGGATCCGATTTCATCAAACACTAAGTGAAATTTTCCCTTAAGCACCCCTTCGCTCCAAATTGGAAGATCCCAATAGCGTCGATATTTTCTATATCCTTATGACAAATACACATATCGCAGCTGCCTTCTCGAAATTTATATTGATTTAGGATGATATAAATAAAACACGAGTTTTTTGGGTGATAGTTATTCACTGTGTCTGTACTAAACTAGCCCACGGCAAAAAGCGACAGTGACCAAGAAGTTGTGTGACAAAAAATCTCAAGTGCGTGTTAGACCTAACATCAATCAACAATATAAAAATCTTCGCTAATTATCAAATAAATTGAGTTTGGATACTGAAAGTACACCATGAAAAAATACCAGAAATTTAAATAATACTGGGGCTGCAAACACGCTCATATACGTTACTTTGTATGAAAATTCGTTGCCATGTATAGAAGTTGAAATAAATCCGACGGTCTATTTTCAGTAGCTAAACTAGATTGTAATAGGGTGTCTTACTGGTTGCAGAATTGATCATCCGTTAGTCTACTATCGCAGTGGTTAGGGGGCCCCATGGATCATGGAGACGTGGATCCATACGTAATGATGGCACTGTTTCAGCTGACTACATCAGTGATGTCTCTTGACTGTGCAGGCGAACAGTTTTGAAAAGTTTTTTTTTGTATACTTAAAATACAACTTTTTCCATATATGTATTTCGATGATTCCCTTTTCTACCAATAGATGACTCTGAATCTAATATAATTTATTACGTCATACCGTTGTTTAGCTTCATTATAATCAGACGCGCAATCTTTTTGGAATTAACAACAAAAACGTCGTATTAAAGAGCTCTGAAATTATCTCTGTACTTTTCAGGGATCCACATGCGCTCTCACCGAATCAATATTGAGGTCGTTCGGAGTACGAACAGGTTTCTTTAGTTCACCCCATCTCATTTCCGTGACTGAAAGATTTCGGATAAATGGAGAATCAATTAGCCAAGATGATTTTACAAGACATTTTTGGTATGTGTATAATTGCCTTAGTACACAAAAGGATCACAAGGATGACATGCCACCATATTTTAAGTTCCTAACCATCATGTGTTTTCACATATTCATCGAAAAAAAAGTAGACGTCGCTATTATGGAAGTTGGAATCGGAGGAGAAAACGATTGCACAAATGTTGTGAGGTAATAATATAGTAAAAATAGTTTAGAAATAAAAATGAAAATTTCATTTTTAGAAACACAAAAACTGTTGGGATTACTTCTCTCGGTTTGGAGCATACTCGTTTATTGGGAAATACCCTAGAAGAGATAGCATGGCAAAAAGCTGGAATTATTAAATCAAATTCAAATGTGTTCACATCTCCACAGCCTGCAGAGTGTATTGAAATTATTAGAAAACGAGCTAAGGAGAAGAATGTATGACAAAGCTGCAAATCCATCCAATCTGAAATATTGTTTATTATTTTTATGTAATTATTTCAGGCACAGTTGTTTATCGCTCCCGATTATTCGGAATACAATTGGCAAAGTCCACCAAAATTGCAAATAACCAATAAAATCCAAAAACTCAATGCATCCTTGGCCATCCAATTAGCCTACGATTGGCTTAAAAGGCACAAATTAGCGCAACTAAATGAATTTGTAAAGGACTTGAGCACAGATGATTTGAAGCTGACAGTTTGCGATAGAACCGTTAAAGGATTGGAAGAATGCTTTTGGCCTGGACGAGGACAAATAATTGAATTTCAAAATAAAAAGTACGCGACCGTGAATATTTTTAGGCGGCTCTGATTTCCCTACAATTAATTTTGTACTACTTTTTTTTTATCTCACAGACTTTATTTAGACGGAGCACATACAAAAGAAAGTCTGGTAATTTGCCTGGAATGGTTCATAGAAACAACAAGTCAAAAGTAAATTATATCTTTCTCTTACTCTCTAAATGTTTCGTCATTGTTATTCATTTATTCATTTATTTTTAGTGGTCATCCAAAGTGTTTGGTATTTAATGCAGGTGGAGATAGAGATTCGAAACAACTTCTTCGAAATATCAGTTCGTTCAGTAAAATTTTCAATATTGCGTTATTTGTTCCAAATGTTCCTTTTCAAAGTGGTCCCAAAAATGCAGATAACACTTCAGTTTGGTCGCATCAAGAGCAAAATAAACGGGCTGAAGAGCATCGAGAATTATGGGCAGCTTTAAGTGAAAAAAATCAAGCTCGGAATTTTGGAAGTGTTTTAGAGGCTTTTCGATTTCTTCAGAATGAATTTAGCGGCGAATGTGATGTACTTATCACTGGGTCGATTCACTTAATTGGTGCTACACTGCAAGCACTCGAGGCATATAATAATAGGGAAATCGTTATAACATAGTAATAATTTCTTTTATAACAAAACGTTTTTTTTTCTTAACGAATTTTTTGCTCGAATAGTTGTTAAGACAAAATACTACCGACTAATAGTTTGTTGATATAGCATAAGATAAAATTGATTTGTATACTTAGCCAAGAAAATGAAATACAAAATGGATAAATTTAAAGAAAATAATTTTTTTTTTATTTATTTAAATAAAATTAAAATATAATCTAAAGTTCGACAAATAGCTCTTTCGATCGCGTGGTCTTACTAGTAATCCACCAAGGGTAACTACTTTAATATTTAACTCTGGCTAGTGCAGTTATAACCGAAGGATTGAGAATTTGGGTAGTATTTATTGGCAAGATTATAAATGTAAGTACACACATGGACAAAGTGCTCCTAAGTAATCAGTAATAGATAACTGCTTTAAACTTTCTAATAATCTCCATTTGATACTTGATTTGAACAGTTGGAACCTGTTTCGGAGCAACCATAATTTTCGTATTCCAAACAAATACGATTTGACCGAAGTACATTTTTATTGTTCACCAAGGAAATGTGATTGGTAAATCTATAAAAGTAGCTAGCAGAAAGCTTAAATGAACCAATTAACTTGCCCAAAAATTACACAGCAACAGTTACTGTTAGATTTATTCAAAATGTTGTAAAAGCCTCATAACATATTGGACCCCTGAAAAGAAGGGTGGCAAAAAGAAATTTCTCAGAGTGGAACAACCCGTTAAATTCAATAAAGCAAAAGAATTATATGCTATCAGTTGTATCTTTTATAACATATCAATATCTATAGTGAACTTTAGAATTTCATTTACAGTAAAGGAGTTTATTGCTTCGAATCAGCATGGGTTTATCTCAGGTAGGTCAGCACGTACAAATCTCGCAATTTTTTCAAATTATGCTATTAATTCCATTGAAGTGCTCGCCCAGGTCTCGATTCGATATATACCTCCTTTTCGAAAGCTTTTGAATGTGTTGATATTATGCTTTTAATTAACAAGCTTATGCGTTTTCGCTTCAAATCTAATATTCACAAATGGATTTTCTCATTTTTAAAAAATCGGAGGCTGAGCAATAAATTATCAAGAGTCATCGAGGTAAATTCAGGTGTTCCTCACGGTAGTCACCTTGGTCCGCTTCTATTTTTGCTATTTATCAACGACTTGTAAATATTTTTTGTTTTGTGGTGTGTTTATTGTTTACAGATGACTTGAAATTATTTCTGAAAATAAATTCTATTGCCGATTGTAGATTTCTTCAAAACGATCCAAATGCCCTTGGTAGAGGTGCTCAATATTGCTAAATGTGAAGTAATGTCGTTTTACCGAAAATCTACACCAATAGTTTTCGATTATAAAATTCGAGCTTCATCTATTCCCAGAGTAACGGAAACTAAAGATCTAGGAGTCATTTTTGATGCTAAGTTATCCTTTATTTGCCATATAGAATAAATTATTTCTAAATCTTTTATAATGTTAGGTTTTATAAGACGAAACACAAAGGAATTAAAACATCCTCACTCCTTGATTTGCTTGCTCTTTTTTATTCACTGGTAATATCTATAGTGAAATACTCCTCCGTTTTTTGGTGTCCATCCTATAAAGTACATATAAATCGTATCGAAGCAGTACAAAAGTCTTTCACAAGACTTGCGCTGGGTAGACACTCTTATTGGAGGTATAACATGCCTTCGTATGATATACGCTGCTCGCTGTTATAGGTTTATCCAAGATGGACTTCAAAAGAGAAGGTGGTGGTGCAACGTTTATTAGATATACATATTATATGCTATCGTATAAAATCACCGGAGCTTCTCTCAATAATTAATTGGTATGTACCAGAATGGCTTATATGCCATTTGCTGTAAGTACCATTTCATGGAACCAATTACGGTTATAATGAACTTATCACTAACTGCGTTGTACAATTTAACAAATATATATATATTTTTCTGATATTGATCTGCCTAGAGAGATATTTAAAAGTTGTATTTTTGAATTGGAGCATCTGCATAGTTTATTTTTAAGGCTTAGTCTGTAAGGTACTCTGTATCTGTAGACAGGAAATAAGTCTTAACATATAAAAATCCCGTGCCACTGTGTTTGTACATGCTAATCTCCGAAGCCGCCCAACCGATTTCAATGAAATTTTGTGAATGTGTTTGGTTGGTTCCAGCTTGAAAGATAGGATTGTTTTGGACACGATAAATGAAGCTGTTGTCGAGGTCTAGAAAACTGCCTGAGAACGCTTCGACCTGGAAAACTGAAATTTTGTACACTACTTTTTCATAAAAATTGCAAATACAAGTTCAAAAATGGTTTAAATCGGGCAACTGCTTCGTAGGGTTGTCATACAAATACTTCGTTTTTAGTATATACATTTGGACACTGCCTGACAACGAGTACACGTGAGAGCTGAAATTTGGTATGGGATGTTTTCATAGCAATAGTAAAAAAAAAAAAACAAAATGGGCTAAATCGGGTAACCTCTTCTTGGTGTTACCATACAAAATTTTGGTTTTTCACTATATATTTGGAAACTGCCTGAGAACGCGTCTACGTGGAGAGCTCAAATTTCGTACACGGCGTTTTCATGTAAATTGCCAATAGAATTTTGTGAATGTGTTTGGTTGGTTCCAGCTTGAAAGATAGGATTGTTTTGGACACGATAAATGAAGCTGTTGTCGAGGTCTAGAAAACTGCCTGAGAACGCTTCGACCTGGAAAACTGAAATTTTGTACACTACTTTTTCATAAAAATTGCAAATACAAGTTCAAAAATGGTTTAAATCGGGCAACTGCTTCGTAGGGTTGTCATACAAATACTTCGTTTTTAGTATATACATTTGGACACTGCCTGACAACGAGTACACGTGAGAGCTGAAATTTGGTATGGGATGTTTTCATAGCAATAGTAAAAATAAAACAAAATGGACTAAATCGGGCAACTTCTTCTTGGTGTTACCATACAAAATTTTGGTTTTACACTATATATTTGGAAACTGCCTGAGAACGCGTCTACGTGGAGAGCTCAAATTTTGTACACGGCGTTTACATGAAAATTGCAAATACAAGTTCGAAAATGGACCAAATCGGGAGAACACTTTTTGGTGTTGCTATACAAAAATTTAGGTCACTATATACTTGGACACTGCCTCATGCGTCGGCGTAGAGAGCTGAAATTTTGTACACGGGACTTTCTTTAAAAAAAATTTAAATTAAGTTCAAAAATCCTGGCAACTCCTTCGTAGGGTTGCCATACACAAAATTTGCTACATGGTGTTTTCATAGAAACGGTAAATAACATTTCAAAAATGGACTAAATTGGGTTATCCTTTCTTAGTGATACCATACAAAACTTTTGTTTTTCACTATATACTTGGTAGCCGCCTGAGAAGGCGTCGAGGTAAAGAGCTCATGTTTTATGCACGGCGTTTTCATAAAAATTGCAAATACAATTCGAAAATAGCACCAATCGGGCAACTCTTTCGGGGGTTGTCATACCAAAATTTCGTGTTTTACTATATATTTTGGCACTGCATGAGAACGCGTCGACGTAGAGAGCTACACTCTCCTACACTCATACACTCTCACACACACACACATACTGACACAGAGGGAAACCCTAGAGTACGGAATCGCGCGTTCGAGTCAGATTATAGCTTAGATATTATTTATCTCTAACCACCCTACCTCACCCACACCCATCTAAGTATCTATATGTATTATCGCCGGGCAACGGCGACGGGTTCCTCCTAGTAAATATATAAAAGACAAAGGCTTATAGAGATTAGTAACAAATCCATTTTATTTGATTTTTATATTAAGTAAACAGGAGTCCAGTTAGCTGATTGACAGACATCATTCATTTCCTGTAATCCCTGCACTAGCATAGGGTGGCAACAGCAGTTTTCCTACTAGACGAGTTCCTGACATTTTTCAGTCGAGGGCCTGTTTCTTAATGTTATTGTTGTTATATCGCACCATGTGACCAATCAAAATTTCTGGTCAAAAAATCTTCACAATCCTTTATTTGAGACCATTTCAAATGAATTTTTATAATACGACTCCCATTCATAAAAGTTTGTTGACAATTTCATCGCGGCGAGTCTGTATGATCGTCAACACTGACCAGTCAGCCACGACTCGAGATGTTTGCGTTGCTTACCTCCCACCCCTTCCTACCATATATGAAGATAAGACGATTGGTCGACTACTTGAAACCTTTGCTCAGGACATTTGGCTCTTACAAGAGTCATATATGAAAATTATTCTCTGATTTTGAAGACTCCAGATAAAATGAAAAATTCAAGGTGATGATATTGCAAAAAGTATTGACATCAAAGGCGTTATGCTAAACATGGAAATTCGACTGGCAAAGATAGTAGCAAAAAAAAATATTATGTGTTCTGCAACCTGCTGAGGCGGTTTTAAAGGCTTTACTACAGGGTCAAAGCATATGGGATTGAAGGATGCCGCCATATCAATAATAAAATGTGTCCAGGAAGAAATTGAGATCAGAAGAGATGTATATGAGACAATTTTGAAAGAAGCTGAGAATAGCATATTGTAGAAAAGAATCTTAAAATAGTTCCCAGAACAGAAGAGACAAATAAAGGCAAGACATCTGAAGGATTCAATGCAGTACGGTCTATCACCTTCTCGTCAAAACACTGCAGGCATAATTTAAGCTCCACTCTTTAAAGCGGAATATTATGAAACTGTAGACATAATAACAGGTGAGATGAAAAGAAGATTTAAAGACAATGAGGATCTATCTACATACTAGATTCAGTTTTCTGTCTTGATGAGTTGGATAAAGTTTAAGTCCGTTCAACATTTATTTAAATATATAATTATTGTGAGGAAATTAATGAGAAAAAAAAACAAATCCGTATTTGCAATTATTTTTCAGGTATTAAAATTCCTTCCAAAGAAGAGTCTACCTACTATTGTGAAAAGATACTTGAATGAGTTGAATGGTCGAGGAGATCAGAGCGAAAATATATTAGAAGTTCTATACCGACAAAGGGAGTCCTTCAGAGATACGTATGAACTATTTGCATTAGTCGCAACAATCGGATATAGTACCTACTGTTTCTTGCCAATCTACCTTTTCGACACTAATTGCTATTAATAAGCCTCAAAGAATGTCAATGTTTCACGAGATAATGGCAGATTTGGTGTTTCTTGCATTTCAACGACAAAAAAGATATTGAAGAAATGCTACAACAATTCCACAATATGCTAAATCGAACACTGCAGATATAGTGAATATTTTCACCATGTTGTATTTCTTGTTTGGTCCATTTATTTCTTTTCATTGTAGATACCTGTTTTATAGTTCACGTATAAAATTTTTTAATAAAATGAGGGTTCTAGAAGTTTGCTTTCTCAAAAATATGTCCTTTCACCAAAGGCACCGAAGATTTGCGCCCCATTTAAAATTTTTGATTCATTAACTTTAATTTGGTTCTACCTACGGACCTGAACAAAAGGGATATACCGAAAATGGTAAGAAGATATTGCTTTGCATTTTGGGCATTTAGTTTGAATGAATTTGTCATACACCATGATTCCAAACTACTCAAGTCCTGGGGAAGCTTTATGTAATCACTAAAAGTATTTATAATCATAAAAAGCTTTAAATCATATGCAAAATAGAAGGCATAATAGGAAATAATAACGTTGATGAAAAGAATATACAGAACAGGACCTAATTGGCTTCTCTGAGGTACTTCAGAGCTCACAGGAATGGCCTGAGATTTAATATTCATGAGCTGTATACGGTCAACTATACCAGAACAAATCATGCCATCTCAACAAGGAAGAGAAACAGTCAAAATTGTGTGAATAATTTTATTAAAGGCTGTCGAGAAATCCCTATAGATCACATTTATACCTGTTTACATGACTCACTTACTGCGATTATTTTAGATTTTTTTCCATTGAGAAGGAAAATAATTTAATTTGAAGCAGCAGTTATAGATCGGGGTACGAAGGACTATTTCTATGTTAGTTAGAGCCTTTATAAAATTAAATTAAGTAATAACTGTTATCGATACAACTTGTTTTTTTAAGTAAGTTTTTTAATTATTTCTTTTACTTGGCTAAGTTGTATACGGATATCCTGATCGGAAGGTGCATCATAGAATGCAAATTCATTGCATGCAGTTTGGGAATATTTCTTTCCATTTTATTCAAATTTTCAAAAGTCCAAGGCGGGCTATTTTTAAATGTTAATTTTGTTTTTTAAAAAGAGTACATTTTAGAGTACAAAGCACTCAGAATCACCGACCTCGAATACTTTACGTAATATCAAAGTAGTTTCGTTTAATATGAAAACATTTTAAAACGTGTCAACCAGTTTTATTTATCTGCGGTGGGTGATAAAATCTACTAGACAACGCATGTAACATCGATATGAGAAATGTTGACAAACATTTTTCTCGTCAATAAGTAGAAAGTTATGGAAAAAATATGAATGTTGAACTATGCTCAGGTAGAATATACGTATATGCCAATATGTATTACAAAACAAAAAAAAAAATAGCTGCTCCTGCACACCTATCCCAAAAAAATTTAGTTGAGGACAAGGGTTCACCTCGATGAGGAAGTATGTCGTCATAAGACAAAAGTGTATGGCTCCAGATTCCGGAACAAAGAAATTTACGAGAATTATAAGACAAAATTATTTCAGAGTCCGCTTATTAAGAAAACTCACTTAATTTATATAACTCAAGATTGTGGCAAAATTGCTTCTCGAGAAGTTGGCTCTCGATGAAAACCACTTGAAATGATAAAGTCAATTTTTTTTTTAAAGGCAATTAATGAAAAGTGATTCAAAAATAAATCAGCGGAGATAAAATATCACACGAAAAGAAATTGGATATGGGAAATCCATTGTCTAAATTAAAATAGCTGACCATTAGGTGAGTTCACCTCTAAGTGGTTACATCTCGGTCGGACTTAAGCATATTCTCCAGGATGAGACTCCAACTATTACTGGCAAGCCTTTTTCTAGTCCTAGCTCTGGTAGAAGCTAAGCAAAGAATTGTTGGAGGAAGTGATGCCATCGAAAAGGAATTTCCATATTCTGTGAGTGATTGAATATTTTTGCCTGTGAAATATTTAAATATTTTTTTTTTCTTTTTTTAATTGTTACATAAAAGATCTCCATTAGGAGAACAGAAATGGAAGAAATGCTTGGATATGGAAATCACATCTGTGGTGGAGCTTTAATTGATAATCAAACGGTGGTAACGGCAGCACATTGTGTTTTTGATAAATTGTTTGTACTATAGTTGAAAGATATCTATGTATGTATGTTTCTATAAGTTTTAATTAAAATTTTAATTGAATTTCAGTGGCAATTTTCTGGGAAATCCAAATTCATATACGATCGTGGTAGGATCGATTTATCGCTCTTTCCCAGGAACCCATGAAAATATTCGGAAATCGAAGAAAATTTACGTTCATCCAGAATATTCCATGGATACAATGTACAATGATATTGCCGTTATTGTTTTAGATGAACCGATACTTTTGGATGGTGAATACGTCGGAGCTATTCCTTTGGCAAGCCAATCAGTCTCTGAAGGAACAAATTGTACAGTTAGTGGTTGGGGACATATGCAGGTGAGTTTTTTGTTTGAATATATCCAATCGTAACAACAACAACAACATTATATTATTTCAATTTAGATGAAAGGATTTCAGGGAAGATTTATTGCTGAGGTTCTTCAAAAAGCCAACGTATCCATTCTTTCACATAAGGAATGTGCTCTAAATTATACTTTCGAAGATTATACGATTTGGAAAAAACAAATTTGCGTTGGTGAGTACCTAAGTACCTAAGGAAATTTTTAGAAAAGAATTTTGAGACTTTTCTAGAATGTGACGTGATTTAATTTTTTTTTTTTACTTTATTACTTCATATTAAGGTGTGATTGGCGAAGAGATAGATAGCTGCCAAGGAGATTCTGGTGGTCCATTGATGTGTAATCACGTTTTAGCAGCTATAGTATCTACTGGTTCGGGATGTGCAAAACCTGGATTTCCTGGAATATATACAGATATTGCACAATATGTAGATTTCATTAAAAATCCCAATAATCCTAAACGTGAGTTAAATTCTAAGGTGACAAAGGGTAAAAGTATTTTGTATGACGATTGGAGGAGTTCATCATCTACCCTAACAGCCTTGTCATTGTTAGTTTTGATTTCGTCGTTATTCAATTCAGTCAAATAAGGAATATAAGGTCAAATTGTAATGTAATTGAAATGTTGACATGGTTAATAGTCACAGTATATAAAAATTTTTGGCTTTATGTATAAAGTAAATAAATATGCAGTGCTACAGTTTTTTGTCCCAGTGTATTAATTTTTATTTTTCTTAAAGATGCATTTAAATCGCAGCTATATATATACAGCCATTCCACACGAAACTGATCACCTTGGAACCCGACCATCTCCGATTTGGATGAAACTTTCACAGTTTGTATGGAATACCGAAATAGCTCACGCAGTTTTATTGTTTCCCTCTACCACCCCCTCCCCCCTCACCCTAGAGGGTTATAAATTTCGTGATTTTATTTTGAAACGTCATTTTCAAAAAACTATATCTCGAGAAGGGAGCAACCGATTTTTCTGACTCAAATACCAAATGAAGCGTATGAAAAAACTTGAAGAGGAAAACAGCGGCTTGCATCGTGAAATTGACAGATTGCACGAGCGACTTAATCACGTAGATGAGATGAACTTGACCTGCTTCCTCGAGATTGTTAATGTACCTACAACTCCCTCCGAAAATATTTTGGATATCGTCAAGAAAATTCATGAATCTTTGAAAGTTCCCATTGAAGATACTCATATACTTAAAGCCTACCGAATCTGACGAGGAAATCGCAATGCTGACCGTCCAAACAGAATTGTTGTCAAATATACCAGTGAATTTATTAAAGATAGGGTTTTAGCTGCGTTCAAGATCAGTAGGAATTTAGCTTTAGATCAAATAGGCATGCAGGGTGAAGGGAAGATTTTTATTAATGAATTTTTATCGGATATTAAAAGGAAATTATTTTTTGATTCTAAAATGTTTAGGGATGAATTTAAATTTAAGTTTGTTTGGGTAAAGAATGGGAGAATTTATCTAAAGCGCACGGATGACTCCAATGTCTTCCACGTTAGAAACAACAAATCACTCGAACTCATTCGCCAAAAAATAAACTCTGAATGAATATCTATTATCAAAACGTCCGAGGGTTGCGTTCTAAAACCGAAAGTTTAAAGTTGTCTGTCTTGTCCAATAATTATCATATCATTGCATTTACTGAGACCTTCCTATTTGATTCTGTTAATAGTGCCGAGATTTTTGATGGGCGGTACGAGGTCTTTCGTCGAGATAGGAATCATCAGGCCATGGGGACTAGTGATGGCGGAGGTGTTCTCCTTGCTATCGATCGCTCACTGCAGGCAACTCGTTTTAGTCAAGTTGAGTCTGTGTATGAGGACCTATGGGTCTTGATTAAGTCTAATAACTTGAACATATACATATGTTGCTTATACATTCGTCCATGCTCTTCTCATGAAGTTTATGATGAAATCTTCACTAATATCAGTAATAATTCCCAAAATGCTGAAAGCAATGCTATATTTCTGATCCTTGGTGACTTCAACCTTCCCAATATATCCTGGTCTGCTGTTGATGCAGGGAATATAATGCAAATAAATGATATAAATACTCGAACGACGTTCTCTCTGTCGACTCTCATGTCCTTTTGCCAACTTGAACAATTTAACGGTATTCCAAATACCAATCAGAGGTACCTGGATCTAATATTATCCAATGCAGATTCGAGTAATATTGTTGTAACTCAACCTTCCGATCCCTTGTCTCGTATTGACTGTCACCATCCTCCTCTTCTCGTCCAATTGAAAATAAAGAAAGTTCCTCGGCTTGTCGAAAAAATCAATAAGCGATTATTCAAGCGGGCTGACTATGATACAATTAACAACTTTCTCTCCAACACAGATTTTTCGCAGTTACAACATCTCGACGTAAACCTAGCCTTCCATACGTTTTATACTCATCTAAACAGAGCAACTTTATTCCTTTGATAACGAAGAATCGGAGCAAATATCCTGTATGGTTTTCTCGTGACTTAATTCACGCTATTAAACTTAAAGAAAAATATAGACGGAAATATTTAAAATCCAAGCATCCTGAAGACTACACAACTTTTAGTTATTTGCGCAGTAATGTTAAGGGCAAAATTAGAGAGCGTTATATTAAATATGTTTCTGACACTGAAAGCTGCATATCCTCCAACCCTAAGGCCTTTTGGTCTTATGCTAAAAACATGAAACTCTCTGGCTCCTTTCCTAAGGAAATGCATTATGATGGGGTGTTAGCTGATAAACCTGAAAGTATTTGCAACTTATTTGCAGCTTACTTTCAAACTACATTCAATGCTCCTCTGACCTCAGCAATCTCTGCTACACCTGATGAAATCCATCATAACTGCCCTGCACATATCCCCCTGGTTCTTCAAAATGATGTTGGAAACATTCTTGCATCGCTGGACGAAAATAAAAATGCGGGTCCTGACGGTATTCCCAACATATTCTATAAATATTGCTCTCTCGTCCTGTCGCATCCCATAGCCGTGTTAATGAATTTATCCATTTCCAACCATACAGTTCCCGGTGTCCTTAAGGATCACTTCGTTCATCCTGCTTACAAAACTGGGGATAAAAACCTTGTGAAAAATTATCGCCCTATAGCTGCTTCCAATGCCCTAGCCCTAATTCTTGAAAAAATTATTTACAATAATCTAATACCGCAACTAAAGCCCTACATCAGTCCTCTGCAACACGGGTTCCTACCAGGCCGATCTACGTTAACCAATCTCTCGATATTCACCGACTCTATTGCTCTGGCCCTTGATGAAGCTAAACAGGTTGATGTTTTTTATGCAGACATATCCAAGGCCTTTGACAGAATAAACCACAAAGTAGTCATAAACAAGCTTAAGAGATTGGGCTTTGACTCTAATAGTACCCTCTGGTTTGAGTCATATCTCTTGAATCATCATCTAAGGGTCGTAGTTAACGGATATTCGTCTAATTCATACATGCAAACTTCGGGTGTACCCCAAGGATCGATTCTTGGCCCGCTCCTCTTCTTATTATATATCAATGATCTCCCCAATGAATTATCCTCTGCTACCTTAATATATGCCGATGACACCAAAATTTATCGAATTATAAATGACCTATCTGATTGCCAATCCCTGCAAAATGACGTCCAGAAGCTACTCTCCTGGTGCTACAAAAATCAATTATCCTTAAACGTTGACAAATGCAAATGCATGACCTTTTCAAGAAAGCAAACCACATTCTATTGGGATTATAAGTTGGGCACCGTATCTGCCATGCGTGTATCTAAAATCAACGATCTAGGAGTGCAATTTGATAGCAAGCTTCTCTTTGACTCTCATGTTAATCATATCACCAACAAAGCGTTTAAGACCTTGGGATTTATCTTAAGCTGTGCTAGGCCATTTAAGCACCTTTCCTCGCACATAACTATGTATAACACCTTGGTAAGATCTATACTTGAGTACGCTTCCCCAATTTGGAACCCTTTCTATACAACGTACAGAAACAAAATTGAGAGCGTTCAACGCAGATTCACTCGGCACTTGCTCTTCAAACTTACTGGTTCATATGTGCAATACGAAGCCCGATTGTCCAAATACTCTATGATATCCTTAGAAGCGCTTCGCTCCTATCTTGACGAAACGTTCCTGTTTAAAATCTTGCATGGGTCTATTGATTCAGCCCACTTATTATCCCTATTAAAAATCTGCTCTCCTAATCGCCTCACTCGCCACACACTCACGTTTTTTATTGATGCTCCCCGCACCAACTTGCGCTTTAAATCCCCCTCCGTTCGGATTCAAAAGGCTCACAATGTCTTATATAATGATTTGGACATATTTGGAGATAGTTTTTCGAGTTTTAAACGCAACCTCTTGATTGTAATAAATCAATTGAACAATTTTGCAATTTTAAATTAAAGTGATTTGTCTCACTCTTATTCTTTCTGCTTCATTTCTCCTATTCCTTGCATATTCAACTTGCCTCACCCTCATGCCTATTTGTTATTCTTTGTTATCATTTTTTTTTTTTTCTTTTAGTACTTAATTTAACTTTCTCATTAATAAATAGACTTATTTGTCCCTGAATTCTATGGATTTCTTCTTATGACTTCAGTTACTATGTATTATATCGTTTTAAGTTTGTTTCATTCTTATTATGCTTCTTGAAACTTTATTTTGTACTACTTACATATTAGCTTTAATTCCACCTATGTATTTATAGCTATTCTTATTAAGTCTACTATATATTAATAGTTCTAGTTTGTTTCAGTCATATTATGCTTTTTGAAATTTTTCTTTGTATTTACTTGGATATTATGTAGCTTTAACTTTTCCTAAGCATTTGCAGATCTTCCTTTTTCTTTCTTTTTTCTTTTTTATTTACTTTTTTACTTTAGTTGCTTAGCGGTAGTAAGTAAGTGGATGTATATCTGTTTGCTATCGCATTAATTTTTCAAATAAATAAATAAATAAATAAATGCATTATATTTTTCCTAAAAAAATATAGCAGTACCTACCGAACGAAACAACATTTTTATTAATAATAATATTTCTAGTATTATTTACTATTGAGGGCACTTTTTCATGGCTCCGTACCCAAAGGGTGCCAACGGGACCCTATTACTAAGACTACGCTGTCCGTCCGGATGTCTGTCAGCGGGTTGTATCTCATGAACCGTAATAGGTAGACAGTTGAAATTTTCACAGAGTGTGTATTTCTATTGTCGTTATAACAATATATATACCTATGTATATAATAATAAAAATAAAATAAATTAAATTAAATTAAAAATTAAAGGGGGCTCCCCTATAAAAAACGTGTTTTTTCGGTGTTTTTGCTAGCCCTTAACAAGTGTGGTTGGAAAGGCCATGAAGTTCTGCATTCAATCAGTTTTAGACGATGAGCGTACATGTAAATTTGCCGCCCCCTATTTTCGTAATTATAAGCAAAGAGATATGTGATATTCTGTAACTATTTCAAATGGATTCAAAATAAAACGTCTTTCATAAATTAAAATTTTATTCTGCGTGTTTTTTGCAACGCAAACTCTTTAATACATTTGTCAATTTTTAATTTGTACCTGCTGTTCGATTGCCAAAACAAGCTAGATTTGTTAATCTCAACGTGCACATTGTATAGATCTTAAATAATTTTTAATCAGTTTCAATTGAGAGAAAGCTTCTCTCACAAAGGGCATTACTTATGGCCGCTGTGAGGAATATTCTCAGCATTATAACTATATTAGGTAACCCTTATTCAAGTTTGGACTCAAAAATAAACTTGTATAAATCCAGCGGGCCGAAATCAATAAGTTCTTTCTTGCAGTCTATCTCTATTGCAGTTACGCAAGCCCGTAGATGTACGCACTCAAGCTTACACTCTTCTCTATCCTATGTATCCAACGAATCGTATAAAACAAATAAACTTGACTTGACAAGAATTAACAAATTTTTGTAGGTGCACTGGAAACTTTATCAAAGTATAAAATAAACAAGATCAATGTCACCTGCTCACCGCCCCGTCTAAATCAAAACGGACACACAGATTGCATTTGTTGCATGTCAACAGCGGATCACGGGCAGCCGTTTCGAAATTGAATAAAATATTTGACTAACTTTCATTTAACTTCACATAACCACTTCCACTTGTCCAATTGCCTTGAAATTCTGCATAAGTGCCTATGTAGTCCCGATGACAATACTTGGTCTGATGCTACAGACAGTATTAGCCAGCTGCCCCCCCCCCCCCCCCCCCAATCGAGGCCATAGCCCCTATGCCCATCACGCTAATAGCACATTTGCTCTGTGCTTTTTTAAGTCCCGTAAACTGAGTAATTAGTGCATAATTTATGTAGAATGTACAATTAAAAAGGCGTTTCAATTATGTAAATTCAAAAGTAATTATTAATTCTTGTATTTACTGTAAACACACGTAAACCTAATTAAAGTGAAAATAATTACAATTTTCAAAGGTGCTAAATGTAATATCGACACTGCACTATTCGTTCCCTGATGTGATGCTGTAACATTATGGGATCCAAAGTTTTCAGGATTTCGAATAAATGTAAGAAATTTTGTGAGATCAGTGTAAATTCCTGGAAATCCCTCAAGTCCACATAATTCTCCAGTAGAGACAATACCGTACAGGCTGTTCTTACAAATCAAAGGTCCTCCAGAATCACCTTGACAACTGTCCACGCCTCCTCCTGATACACCTTCAAAAATTAAAAACAAAATTACAAGAGCAAACCATTTTCAATAAACGAAATGTTTACCTGCACAAATTTGACTATCGATTACTGTAAAATTACTTAATGTGTAATTTGCGATACATTCATGTTTTGGAGAAATGGAAACCTCTGCTTTTTGAAGGTTTTCAGGAAGAATAGGACCCATCCCAGGAATCTATTGATAAATTCAAGATCGTATAGGTACTGTCAATTTATCTATAGTCGGTACATATTTGCAATAGTAATGAGACAATGTGCTGGGACTTACCTTCTCGATAAAATGAATTAAATTTTTTTAAAAGAGTAAACAAAAGTGAAGTGTAAGAAAAAAAAAAAGAAACATTTAATTGTTCAATTCAATGTCAATGTATCCAAGGCCCTTTAGAAGTATGGGGCCCAAATAGTAATCTAGACTCGATTGAAGTCATCGATAAAAATTTCCGTCAATATTTACCTTTTGGATATTGAACAATGTGATAAAATTGCTTATCTTTTCATATTACAATGTTGTCGGCAGGTAAAAACATTAATTTGCTTGTAAGACTCTCCACAGCATTGTATTTAATATTATTATTGTTATTATGTTTTGTTTGTTTTAATATATTATTTCGTTAAGCTCAGCGGATAGATGTTAGAAGCACAACAAAGCCGAAAGGTAATAGAGTAGGCGATTAGAAAATCTTAGGAGAGCTACCGAAATGCTAATGTATGTATATTTTCGAAGGCTATAAGTACGAGGAAATATATGGAAGATGGTAAATTGTTCCGTATTCGCATAGTTCAGAATAAAAACATTTTGAAATTTCACTGTACGGATGGAAATATTGAAAGGTAAATGAATTTTGTAGGGTGATCGGATAAAAGACTCTCAAGGAAAATTAAAAGTAAAGGGAAGAGACTATAAGTCTCTTAGGTTTGGTTAATAGAGAACAGTTCCAAAATCTATCAAAAGGCCTTAGATGTATCTAGTATCACCAAAATTATGAGGACTACGATTTCACATAAAAAAAGTCAGCATGTCTCGAAATAAGTATTCAGTCTGCATAGGTTAGGCTTATGCAGTTCTCCCCTAAAGTGGCTTTTTGATAGGTGAAATGTCGGGTAGGGATCAGTATACGTACTCTTATCTCCGATTTTACCCAGTTCGTCTGCTGTTTCATTATCGTTCACTCCTTCGTGTCCAGGAACGCAAAGCAACGTTACTTTGTTGTCCCTACTATAGATGGAGTTTCGAGTAGCAGCTCCAGACTCTTTCGACTCATAGTCTTGAGAGAACAGGCTGTCGGAACAGATTTAGTTATTGTAGTTTTTGCAACCCTTGTTTACTGTTTCCTGACCTCCAATCTCTATAGCATAGACTTCAGTCTGAAAAATGAAAGGTGAGCTATCAAACGGAATGAAGAGTTCCACTTCTGGACCGACTATCTCTGTGCCTGTTTAACCATCCTTCCTGGATTCGTCAGTATACCAGACATGGGCCCGTTGCGGGAACTGGAGCTCTCTGTCTAGTATCTGGCTTGTTTTGTTAATGGTTATCTGAGAACCTCTTTCGTAGGAAAATCTTTTGACCATAACATCTGTTGGAGCATCTAGATCATTAATGTTGACCTGCTTGAACACAGGAAGAAGTGTGATTATATCTGACCTTTTCTTACGAAGTAGCCGCTGCGTCCCTCTGGATAAAGATATAGAATGGCTGTAAGGCAAGAATGGCTTCAAGTATTCGTTGGGGCCACGATTGGTCGAGATAATAAATTTTTGAGGATTGGCTAAATAGGAGCTAGGAACCAAAATATTAGTTTTATTCAGGGAGTCAACTATACTATATCAACGTTATTGAGATACAGTTGGTAGGCTCAAAAGGCAGCTTTTTTAACGCTAACGGCATGGCTTATTTTTGTTTAGTGCTATTGTAGGACTTCATAACGTATGGAGATGGCGAAATTAGGGGGGAGTAAAAGTACACGGTCTGTCCGGAAAATAAGTTGAATGATTTTTTCCTGCCAACCCGGAAGGGTACAGTGTTGAGATTGGTGGGGGAAAACTGGAAGGAGGTCTTGGGAAGTCAACGCGTTAATCGCCACTTGCCTGCTGACCATTGCTCAGTGCGGATTGCTCGTAGTGTGTACTTGTGCTTGATGTTAAATGTTGTGTTAAGTTAAGGAAATCAGGCTCCGAGACCGTCACCATGCTTAAGCAAGCTATGTGCCACAGGGAGAAATTGCCAACAGCCAATTTTACTTGAAAGGCTCCGAAACCGCGTGCTTTGCGTCAGGAAGGAGATCAATGGAAATTAGCGACTCCATGACAACAATGCGCCATCTCATACCGCATTTATTGTTAGCGAGTTCCTGGCCAGGCATGGTGTGGCAGCGCTGCCCCAGCCACCATACAGTCCCGATCTGGTACCAGCGGACTTTTTTTTGTTTCCTCGAATAAAGAGAAAGCTTAAAGGGTCATCCATCGTTATGGGACGGTAGATACCGTGAAAGCCCCCGCGACGAAGTGTTTGAAGGAGGTTCCCATCAACGTGTTCCATTAAGCCTACCAGAGCTTGCAGAATTGCTGGAAAAAGTCTATTGACGCCCAAGGGTGCTATTTTGATGAATACTAAAGATTTGTACTTTTATTTTCAATAAATTTGTTCGTTACGGATTTCTTCAACTTATTTTCCGGACACATCCTGTATATATATTTTCCGGGTGGAGAAGATAGAAACAAATTCAATAAATTAAATCTTACAGAAGCTGAACATATCAAAGTAAATATTGTGAAATAATTTAAAATTTTTACTTACAGCTAAAATACTTCCCCATCCAACAATCATACATGGAGTTCCATCTGAAAAAGATTTATTTGCCAGGGGAATAGCAGCTGTGGTTACCTCATCAAATACTACTGGCGCGTCTAGGACTATAATGGAAATATCATTGTACAAAGTCAGCAATGAGAACTTCGGATGGACGAATATCTTCTTTGATTTCCGTATTTGTTCAGTTTTTCCCCTTGAAGTACGGTAATTTGTTCCTGCCACTATCGTATAAGAGTTTGGACTTCCCAAAAAGTTTCCACTGCGGAAATTGAGTAGCGTTATAGTGATTCATTGAATTTTCTATAATTTTACAAATTTATTAAGATTAATCTGAGCTGGACACTAAAAGCGTTGAGAATTTCGTTCTTTTATACATAGATCTGCCATTTGAAAATATTCGATATCATTTTGGTGACAATAGCCTAATAAAAATTGTTTGGATTAAATTGAGAAAGGATTAACCCACAATTCACAAGAAATACTATACAAAACATAGAAAGCATATCGATCGTATCATCTAACAAAGACCACAACTAGGTATTCCTCTGCCGGAAAAACCTGGACAAACAGCGTGTGAATAACGATTCGTTACGGGAAGAGGTAGGATAAGTTAAACTACTTCCATGAAGGAGATTTCTTGTCTAACAATAAATTTACAAAATGCATTTTAAGTGAAAAAAAAAATGAACTTTTCGACCCAGCGATCAGAGAGGTCAGTATGGTTATCTCTGATCGCCTACCATAGAAGTTCAATGATGGTATTCCTCTGTCGGAGAAACCTGGAGAAACAGCGTGAGTTACAATTCCTTCCGGGAAGAGGTAGGATAAGTTAAACTACTTTCGATAAAATTGCGACGTTACTCGTTAAGCTTTCAACTTAAGACTGAAAAGCTCTGGCTACCTTTACTCTTGAAAAGTAAAAGAAATGACAATTAGTGAAATTTCCCAAAAGATTATTGAATTGATAGAGTAATTGATAAAGTAATTCAAAGTACAGAAGTCTCCACAATGTAAGGGAATCCAACAGTTTTGGCAATAAGTCTCGAACTTCGGCAATGGATGCATACTTTTTCCGGTATTATTTCTAATTATATACCTACTATTAGCAATATTCTTGCGAATGCATTCAACAATTACTTCCTCGGCATACAATGACTTGGATTATGTTGATAACATCTGATTGGTTGCATACCGAGAATAAATTGAAAATCTTACACACGAATGTATTGTAGTTCATCTGACCTTAGACTTAATTCAGCAATAATGGAAACAACGCGGACGCAGCGGTACAGTAGACTGTCGAATGAACAAATGATGAAGTGTCCATATTATGTTGCAGTTATGAAATTCTAGTGAGATCTCAGTAAGAACTTTAACTCGAATGCAGAAGTCGAAAGATAATTGAAGTCGTAACGCGCCTTTGCATAAATGAGTGTTAGCATCGTACCAAACAAAGAACTATGTAGATGTTCCGACAGGATAGAATCGACGACGAAATAAAACAAAGAATGTGGGATTAGGGATTAGGAGCATATTGCGATGCGACACCGAAAGAAGTAGAAAGTTTTGCTATGAAATAAATTCATAGTGAATTCAGTCAATATGAAATTGACCGAGTTTGCTGCCAAATCCGGTCAAATCGGTCAATTTCATATTGACTAAGTTCGCTATGAATTTATTTCATAGCAAAACTTTCTATGAAATGCTAGTCCCGCATAGGTCTAATCTTGCTATCCATTCAAGTAAATACGTAGTATTTCGCCTCGTATATAATTCACACTTAAAAATTATTTTAAGTGCATATATGATGTCAGCTTGGCTGTGCACTTTGGCGTCTGCGGCAGGGAGGAACCAAGCCGTACTGATGAGTAATATACGAAACGCCTGCTTTTGCATAGAAATTTTTATTTATTAAAGATTTTTCGATGGTAAAAGTATTTTTTCCATAGAAAGATGTATTTCAGTACTGCAACTATTGCAGATTGAAAGTGTGTGGCATGCTTTTAAAATGCGGCCCTCCGAATCAAATTTGTTGTCATCTATTTTGACGAATGAACAGTCGTTGGACGTGAAATAATGAAAGAAGTATAACTGTAAAATATTTCTGCGCGAGTCGCTAGTTTAAAAAATATGAAAAAAAAACCGATCGGATGTGACTTGGTTTCGGGTGACCCTTGATGAACAGTTTTTTTGGATCTATTTTAAAAACTAGGGAATTAAATGCCTGGCTCTGGATTCGCAAAAATGGGGCTAAGTATAAAGTTAGGGACCTTTTCTGGGTAACAAAATATTGCTGAAAATGGTAAGAAAAATGCCAAGAATTAACTATGGATGGGTGGAATGAAAAGAGGTCGAGTCCCCCGGGGGGAGGACTCTGGAACTTAGGCTACAGTAAAGCCCGTTGTACACCCTGCAGACATATGAGCAATAGTCCCAGCCGGACGTTTTAACAAAATTCAGAATTGGCCCCCAACCCTCCCTGCCTACTTCGTGCAGTTCTACCAAGAGGTGTGAGCCAAAGAATCTGTACCGCTTTCAGGAGAGAGCCGGACAGTGACACAAGAAGTGAGTCACCGTTTCGGATTCCTCTCCGCATGCTCTAAATATAGGATCATCACCAAGTCTCATCTTATGTAGGTGACCCCTGAGAACAGAGTGCCCCGTGAGAATTGACATAAGTGTTGTCAGAGTTGGGTTGCTCAGTCCAAATATCTTTTTCGTCAGATTTGGGTTAGGTTTACCGCACAGTTCCTTAGTAGTTCTGCCTGAGGGATCATCCAGCCAATGGCGACTGTGTTGGCACTCAGCCCAGGCCGAAATTTTAAGATGCAAGAACGTTTGGTGCAATCACAATCATAGAGGATGATTCCTATGAGGTTGTACCCCTACGAGTGGGCTCATCTGCCATTTCGTTCCCGCTGATATCACTGTGACCTGGCACCCACACAGCGAGAGAGAATTTAGGGTGGTCTTGTAATCCAGTACCAGCTTGGAGGTTACGAAAGGTTTTGACAAGGCCTTTACAGCTACTTGGCTGTCCGAGCAGATGGCAATCTCCTTGTTCACCGTATCCGCGTTGAGGAGATATCTTCCAGCTTCAAGAATCACCTTGACCTCCGCCTGGAAAACCGTAATATGGCTTTCAAGGTGTAGGGCGATTTCCATATGAGGCTCCTCTACAAAAAATACCTGTTCCGGTATTTTCTTCAGTGAACAGTCGTGTAAATAATAGATGGATACATGCGGAACTGTTGCTTCAGCGTAATTCCAGCTCAGATTGAGATACAACCTCAGCGCAACGATTGATGCCCCCTTCTTTATAAGTATCTGTACGGGGTGTATGTTGAGGATAATGCAATGCAATGCTCTAATTAAAGTAGCTTCTTGCCTGTCGTACTGGCTTTAGTTATAAAAATTTAAAAAAAAAGCGTCATTTAGATCTAAGAAATCGTGCATTGATAGGCGATGGAATATAACTATTTGTTATGAAAAAATATTTTAGAGTGTGTTCGAAGCTTTAGAGGAAATGTTGCTAGCATAAAAATAAATGTTATCTAGGTAAATAATGTGCAGTACCAGCATTGCTAAATGAACGAGGTTCAATTTACGGGACAGTAAGTATACGAAAGGATTGATAGTCCTGCAATGAATCTACATAATCTTAAAGATACCTACGAAGACCATCTATAGAATGTGACTAAAAAAGCAAGATAAAGAAAGCGTAAGAATGAATTAGAGATAACCTGGGCATTGTTTGGTTATGAAAATAGTATTGATAAAGATTTCTTACACCAACTCGCCACTTTCGCTTCTATACTTAGTCAAGATTTTTATCCGGGTTCTCTCGAGTCCAATGCATATAAAATTAGCATTAATGGATGGTCTCATCAAGATTTAACACTTGAATCTCGCTGCATAAATCATCTAGCTGGCTTCAGACATGAATCCCATCAAATACAAAAAATATACGGATTAAATCGTACTACTCCCTATACCCTCACCTAGAACTCTTCTGTTACCTGGAAGCCATTAAAACCGGATCTTATGCGATATACAAGAAAACAAAAATTTTAAATTTTTCACATATCCTGGATATGATGTTATTCCATTGATGCTATGGTTTCTGGTTTCAGGAACTAGAAGAGTACCTCATTCAAACTATAGCTAACTATACAAACCTTGATAACATCGAAGAGGTACTAAACTTTTGCTGTTAGAATGAAATCATCTATAACAAGAACTTTGAAGACGATCAGGCTAAAACAGAATACCCATAGAAGGAAGTGTATAATTAAATTGTCTACGCTAGAGCCGAACGAAACTATACTTGAAGGTCGACCACAGTAATAGAAGTGCCTTAAACTAACATAACTATGTGAAATCGCTTTTTTGTGTCCACATCTCATCAACTATATTTAATTATTTTGAAATTTTTCAATCCCACTTTTTATAGAAGTATATAGAAATACGATTATACGAACAATTGATCGAACACACAATGACCAGCCGTGACAACTGTCTGATTATCAATTAGGGCTCCACCGCATATATGATTGCCATACCCGAAAATTTCTTCCATTTCAGTCCTTCGAATGGACACCTTAAAAAATGCAGAGTTAATTCGTTTTATTTGAAGAAATATAAACAAAATTGATTCCTTTACTGCATAAGGGAATTCATTTTTATCAGCAGTAATACCACCAACAATCCTTTGTTCCGTGCTGTACCTTTCTCCTTCTCCCGACGACGTTGACAGAAAACACTGCACTACCATAAAAAATTTAAGAAATAATTGTTTTCCCGGGATCATCTTGATATTGTTTATTCGCGTCAACAGTTCCGGTGATATGATAACTGTACTATGCCTCAAATTGATCACTACTCACTCACAACTCCCATTCACCTAGGTATAATGTTTGATTCGATAAGTGATAAGATTATCTTCGTTGAAATTATATCAGTTATCTTTCTATAAAATAAGCTTTGATGATTTTATTGTCTTCAATCGCGCAGCCGAATTATTTATTTTGCGGTGAATTGGGCTCAAAGTGAAATTTTGATTTGTTTTGAGCGGGGCAGCCTCTCCATTTGGGGAACCTTTAATCATAAAATTTGAAGATAGTAAGCAGCTGTCTTCGGAATTTTATTAGCGAGGCAATTATACATATATGTGTAATTTGATAAACGTTACATTATTTTGCGGCGTGTTATTACTTTCAGCTGAATGGCCGCATAATGGGATCTGTAGACTTCTAAGCTGAATCTTTGGTGCGGATCCTACCGCATCTCTGAAGACCTAAATTAATAAGTTGTTGAAAATACCTTAGTTTTAAAGTATTTAAACCTAAGACCCATCTTGCATTATAGAAGGGAATTGGATTATACTACGGAAAATTTACTTTATATAAGGCATATCTAGTGAATGACCTTTGAACGGACTTTATAAGCGATTTAAATGTGTTGCATAACACAGGTCCCATATTATAGAGGCATACTCAAGAATTGGCTTAAGAAAGCTCAGGTTTCCGAAAGCTTTAGATACTATATATCCATCTACCTATATTCTATTTGATTACGAAAGGTAAATTTGGTATCAAAATTTATTCCAAAATCTTTTTCTTCCTTTGACCCTCTAAACTAAAACCTCGCCAATTTTGTATTCGAAATTAATGGTATCAGTTCTACTGACAATCATTATTTTGCATTTTGAACCATTTAGAAGAAAACTATTTTGTATTCACCAAAGAAATAAAGTGAAATACAATCATTCAAATTGTTAACCACAAACAATTTTTTTTAAACCCTTTTCCAAATTTAAAATTGTCTGAAATATCATTCAAAAACAAAACAATAATGGACCCATAAGGCTAGGCTACCTTGGGGTACTCGGGAAGAAGCTATAATAATTTTCGTAATATATAGTATTTTCAATCTTTACATATCGTTTCCTCTTACTTAAGAAGGATGAGATCCACTGAAGAAAGATTGAGTAAAAACCGAAATATTTTAGCGTATTAATTAAAATCGAAATGATCATACGATTAAAAGGCCTTAGAAAAACTTGAGAGCCTCTCTCAAATGAATCAATGGTATATTTTAAGAAGATATAGCCAAGTCTGATACGACCATCCCCTGATGTGAAACCATGTTACTCCGGAATTACGAAACTTCTTGAAAAAAAAAAATCAGATCTTAGAGTTAACTAAAGAATACAAAAGCTTAGCTTTATTAAATAAATAACACAATAACTAAATTTTTTGAGCCAGTTTTAAAGATAAGAGTAAGAATGGAAACTTTCCGTTCATTAAAAAATCTGTCGGTTTTTCAAGAGAGATTAAAAATATCAGTAAGAGGAGTATAAGCAAAGAACATATAACTTAACAAGAAGCCTCATCTGGCCTTTAAAAATGCACAAGTTGTATGCTTATTTGAAGATGCGGTCGGGAGGTACCAGATGGCAAGAAGCAAAGATTTGAGACTGAGAGAATATTGCTCTGTTTTCTCTTTCTCCGCCATCCCATAACTGTACATGAACACACGCCGATGCCAGCCAGCACATAGTTTCATGTTTCACTTTGTTGAAAATTCTCTCAAACAAGGTATTCATGATGAAACCGGTTTCTTAGGGAAGAGGTAAAAGAAGCAAAGAGAACACGCAACGCAATGCATGGGTATGATGCGCGGACTACAGGCTCTGGCTCTGGTGTTGTCCTGATTGTTGATGCTTTGACGACCCGCCGTCCGCCACCCACCAGCCACTCGTCAGCGTCACCACAGATGAGTGGTGGCGGGTCATCAAAGCAGAGAGTTTTCGTAAAATTTGGTGAGGAGGTCGTAATATCACCACCGGTGACGGTGAGTGGCGGTGTGGCGGGTCATCAAAGCAGAGAGTTTTCGTAAAATTTGTGAGAGCGGGTTGTAATATCACCACCGGTGACGGGTGATGACGGTGAGTCGTTAACAAGCAGAGAGTTTTCATAAAATTTGTGAGAACGGGGCGCAATAGAACGACCCCCCATATAAAACTATTCAATATAAGAAAAGCATATTCTTTCTGTTAGATGTTCTTTGGTATAAGTCATTTCATTAACAAGGAAGAATAAGGACCATCTGCATCCACAGCGTTATTGGTTTGAAGACCTTTTAATGCTGGTAACACATTCATGGAATCTTTTTAGAACTAGCTAGTTTCTATCCGCAATATTTTACAGTTATATTCCTCTCATCAATCCGCGTCCAACGAGTAGTCATTCATCAAAATCGGTGGCGGCAAAAAAAAATTTTAATCAACATTTTTTTCATCACCGATTTTGTAAGGAAAAGGAATAAAAACCGATTTGTAAAGGAATTTTTCAAAAATATGCCATAGTTTTTTTTTTTATTGTATATTTTTAAAACTAGCGAATTTTTATCAGAAATATTTTAAAGTAATATTCCTTTCATTATTTCACGTCCAACGAGTGCTCAATCCCCAAAACCATAATGCTATAGCCTATAAATATTTTTCAGCACACATTTTGACGATAAAGGGCTTATTTTAGCAGGAAAAGGAATAGAAAACGATGTGAAGCAGGGAAATCTAAATCCGCACAATTGTTACCTATTTTTGTTATAAGCTACGACCAAAAATAATTGCTGTTATTTTTGATATTAGTCTCAACTGACCAAATATATGAATTAAATAAATATTTTTGTAAAAAATCATATTCTTTATATGGACATGTCGCAATCCTTGGCGCAAGGAACCTTTTATGAATTCTACTGGTGACATGATTGATTGATTGAAGACTTACGGGACCTCTGGAACGTAGGCCATAAAATGCTCATTCTTCACCCACCAAACTTATGAGCAATTGCTCATAGGTCCCAATCGGACGTTCTTATGAATTTAAGGATTGGCTCCCAGCCATCCTTACCGGCTTCATGAAGCTCGCTTTGAAGGTATGAGTCAAGGAATCTGTAACGATTTCCCGAGAGAGCTGGAGAGTGACAAAGAAAGTGAGTCACCGTCTCGGATTCCTCTCCGGATCCCCTACTGGTGACATAACACTCCATAAACCCAAATGACCAGCTAAGGACTTTTGAAATGGATTCTAAACAAGCAAAAGATTCATCAATATATTCTCACAAAGAAAAACTTTATAGATATGTTGGAGCTGAAGTAACATTTTCTAATGGACTGTTTTAAAAAAATAACCAACACGCAAAGATAAATTAAATAAATGCTCCAGGGAACGGACACACACAAAATATAGGTAGGTACCTATAAATAAGATTTTTTACTCTACTTCCGTCGCGATACCTGCTAGAGCCGTGGGTATTGGCTTGGTGCTTTAACCACGTCTTCGAAACAAATATTGAGTGAATATTACACAGCTCTAAAAAAATTTATCTACACTTCATACAATTCAGATCTTATGCTGAAATTAATAAATAAAAGTACTAAAGAGGAAATACCTACCCTAGTTATTTATATTATCTATACCTTCCTACACACATAGTTCTATTAGATTCTTATTTCTACTCCTTAAAAAATGTTGAACAAGAAAACTTCTATTCTCGACCACCAAAACTTTCTCAATTAACTGTCCTCATTCGTCATTTTCCATCTTTAGAATCTCTACAAGGCGCGCAATTTCCAAGATTTTCATGATGTTAAAACTTTTTAATAGTTTAAAAAAAGAAAGAAAAAAAAACGAAAACCTTGTAAAAGTTTTTTGTTATCTTCCTTATCTGCAGCAAACTTCGTTGAACAACCAAGAAAAACTCTGGCAGGCAATAAGACAATTTTCTTAAAAATAACTCTCCAAGAAAGTCTTCACTGCATATATATATGTATAACCTACCCTTACCTACCGATCTACTTTCTGATATAAAAGTTCTCATCATTCCAATACAACTCTACCTGTCCGTACAAGTTCATACATCAACCACCCACGACACGGCACACATTGCATTGCATTGGTGAGAAAAACTTCCAAAATGTAATAAATAAAAGTAAAAACGCCAAACAGTATGCTACCAAATCGCTTTCCATTCAGCTGAGGTACACCATCATTGCATTACCCACCAGACCACAGCCCACAAACTCCCTCCCACCATACCAATATCCTTCCTTGCCAGAGGAACTTTAGGCAGTTCGAAAGCATTTTCAATTAGGTAGATAAAGGAAAACCATTTCATTCTACCGTTTATCAAGTTTATCCAATCCAAAAAGGCTGCGGGGGGTTGTTAAGTGCTCAGCCAATCAGATTCGTAGAATTGGTATTGCTTTCCCCAGAATATGTATCCAACCACACCCACAATGCAACAAATTACCACACACATTCAACTGAAATGTAAACAAACACCCCCGCATCGGCCATAGATATTTCTAGTTTTGTTGAAATGGTGAAAGTGGAAAAGAGATAACTATAGAGATTTACTTGTTTTTAAATGCAGGTTCATTCTTCTATGGACATATGTATATGTGCATATGCATATCCATCCGGTTTCACAGCCTCCAAAATGGCTAACCGTTTTCCATTTATGTTTCCATTAACCCGATTCTTTTCCTATTACCGTTACATGACGAAAACATATGGATGGCGGGAAATTTTTTCAACCCTTGTTTGGGATGGAGGAGGATAAACCATTCAATGCTGCTTGGAATATTCTTTTTATCGCGTTAAATCATTGCACGAAAATTCGTTTAGGTTCTGAGTTGGAGTATTGCGCGGAAAAGGTCGCTGCTATACAGAAGCTGCTAACACAGCAAGGGAAGCTATTAGATCCGCAACTGCTGCAGTGCTGCAAACCATTCACTTCTCATTCTGTGCTTAGTTCAGTTGTAGTTTTCTGATTGATTCGGTCGCACGGTTTGTTTTCGGTTAGATTTACGGGATTTCATCATAATAAATAGGGAAAAACGGTACTTTGGTTTTAGAAGAAAATTTATATACCTGCCTATCTACATACCTACCTAGGTATTGAAGTTTAACTGTACGAATTTTAGTTGATTTCTGTGCAGCGGCGGGCGCAGGAATTCTATTTATTGTTGTGGGGTTGTTTTTGTGCGCTCTCGAGTGGCAGTACTTATTCATTTTCAAAAGTGGAAGGTGTTCTTGTTAAATTTGTGCACTTCTTATGTACAACACTATGCAGGATAGTTCCAAATCATTTCTGATTCGAGATTTACTTGGAGATTTAATTAACCATCATCAGCAAAATGAAGGTAGGAAAGGGAAATTTTTGCGGAGAGCAGTTTAACTTTGTTTTAATGTGTGTTTGTGGCATGTTTATTATTTGTATCTATGTAGGTATACACACATACATATGTCATTTGGAGGTGATGATTCTTTTATTTAGGTGTGATGGAAGTTGAATTTTGAATAACTGTGTCTTTACAAACTTTCATAGAACTTCATCATATTTTTTTAAAAAATATGTTGAGGGGCAATAGTACCTAATATGTTGTTACCAGAGAGCGTTATATTTGGACACAAAGAGCCAGGTAGTGCGAGTGTCCTATCCTTAGTTATTATTAAATTCGATTAATAAATAATACAATAAGCAAAGAAAGGAATAACAAAATCTACTAAAAGCAATGCAAGCTATTATTTATTATGACTATTTATTTAACTTCTTCGAGGGTTGCCATATACAAAAATTTCGTTTTTCACTATATATTTGGACAGTGCCTGACAACGCGTCGACGTAGAGAGCTGAAATTTTGCGCACAGATTTAAAAAAAAAATGCAAATTTAAGTTTGAAAATGAGACAAATCGGGCAATTCCTTTGTAGGGTTGCCATACAAAATTTTCGTTTTAACTACATATATATTTGGATACTGCCTGAGAACGCGCGTGGACATAGAGAGCTGAAATTTCGTACGTGGTATTTTCATAGCTATAGTAAAAGAAAAAAAAATTAAATATGGACTAAATAGGCCAACCCGATTTTAGTGTTACCATATAAAAATTTTGGTTTTTTACGTATACTGTAAAAACGATCAGTCCTAGACGTTTCTATTGTAGGTACTGAAAAAGTGTACAGAATATGAAATCCTATGAAATTGTTGATACAACCATTTTTACTGACCGACGAATCGTTCTAGAAATATATGCGAAAAACCGCTTCGAAAATCAAACTTGCACAGATTGTTGACCATACGAAATTACATGCGGACATTCATCTATCATAAGAATTGGTCTTAGAAAAGTTCAAGCTTTCTTACTCTTGTTATATTTCAAATAAACATAATACATATTGTTTGAAATTTAAGTTAATTTTCGGAATAAGGACATCAATTTTAGTGGTCGCGAAAGAGATCAATAATTACTATCATGAGCCAGTTTGCGTGTACTTGTAGCCGAAAATTAGATCTGCAATTTTTACATTGCCCGCAATTGCGGCCTACAAGAAACACTTTAGACTGATTTAAGGCATTGCATTTAAGGAAATATGGAAGGATATACTGCTACAACACTAAATGAAGGATTGTCGCATTGTCGGACATTCGACAAGGAAATTTTTCTATTAGAGAAGATAACATAAAAAAAAATATTCCAAAAACATCATTGCAGGATAAATTGTCTGGAAGACATCCTAAAGGCGTAGGAAAGCCTGGACCACAAGTACCTATTTTAGCGGAAATCGGAAGAAAAACTAGTTAAGTTGTTAGGAGTCGTTAGGCAAATGTGGGCTTCCATTAAATCCTGATAGCTTTTTAAACACAATTCAAACAATTGAGCAAGACGATGGCACAACTTTTTCCATCAAAAATGGTAGGGCATAATCAAAGTTTCTATATATGTATGTATATATGAATGTATTCTATAATAATGTATTAACTATAGAGTCTTTGGTATAACCTTTTCATGAAATGCAATAGCATGCCAGACGACTCGTTTTTAGGTCGTTCTCTGAGTCAGGCTGCATGAGAATACATCAAGAATGGGGTAAATACATGGTTAATTATTAATGAACAAATTCAAAAACATGTAATCATTTTTGCTGTCGGTCATAAGTCCCATTTAACACTGGAGTTCAGCGAGTCTCTCAGCGCAAACGGAATAATTTTATACGCACTTTCTCCTAGCTCAACATATATCCTATATACAACCAGCAGAGTTTAGTATTTTCATCTAATGCGCTATCAAAAGAAACGCGAATAATTAAGTGATGATCTTGTTTTAAAGAGATGAACTATTTTTGGACCTTAGACGCGATTGCCTTTGCACTAAGCGACGATATTGTCAAGATCGTTATTCAATTATCTAATCATGCGTACTCATTTGTCACATGCGACATTCTCTCTGCAGTCTGTAAGATTGTCAAAGGAGTAAGCGAAATCATCGCCAAAACTATGGATGAGATTGAAATTAAGGGAAATCAGATCATTAATGAAAATTAAGAAGAGAGATGGAGAGATAACAGAGCCCTGGGGCACACCGGCATTTACAGAGTGAGGGGTGAAATGTAATGCCATCTAATACAACACATATTAGGGGACAAGGTAAAATACTTTTAATCCATAATAGAAGAAGAGGGGAGGAACCAAGAACTTTAAGTTTGCCTAAAAAGTATCTTGAGCTAAAGACTTAAGGGAAACGTTTGCTTTAGTATTTTAATTTATAAAACGTTGATTTCCATTTTGTTTTATATTTCCTTTCTGATTTGCGCCTTTTATTATACCCTATAGATGCAATCTAAAGGGTATACTATAAGTTTGTCATTCCGTTTGTAACACCTCGAAATAATGATGGTAGAGCAAAATGGATTTGACACCCACGCATATTCCCGTCCTCTGTGCGCACGATAGCTCGAGAATGCGTTCACTTAGAAAATTGAAATTTTATACACGAAATTAAAAAAAAAAGTAAAATTAAGTTCGAAAATGAGACAAGTCGAGCAACTCCTTCGTGGGGTTGCCATACAAAAATTTCGTTTTCCACTATATATTTGGACACTGCCTGAGAACGCGACAACATAGAGAGCTGAAATTTGGTACATGGTGTTTTTATAGTAATAGCAAAAAAAAATCAAATGTGGACTAAATCGGGCAATCCCTTCTTGGTGGTGCCATATAAAAATTTAGGTTTATATATACTATGAAAACGATTTGTCCGACGAACCGTTCTAGAAATATATGCGAAAAACCACTTCAAAACTCAAAATTAGGGTGACCATCCGAAATTCTATACGCGGATTCATGTGGGGTATCATAAAAATTGGTCTTAAACCAATTCTAGCATTTTTACTTACTGCTCGGGCCTCTCAAAACATTTAAAAGAAACAGGACACAGTTGTTCTATAAATGACCTAGAAATTTTACATAGGTTAAATTCTGATCCGACGCTGGACAAATATGAAATCCTAGAAATAAAAAAAAACCAGGGACGATGGTTGTTTTTTAGTTAATGACCAATTAGATTTCACTGATAGAAGCCGCACCCTGCTTAACCCTCAATTTAGCCACTCTGTTTGATCATTTGTTTTCTCTCTGTAAATTAATTATTTTAGAATTGTTTGTATGTATGTAAGCCACTACGATTAGTGTAGCCGTGGATAATGTCCTAGTCCTAGTCAGTTTATTAAAATTTGTTTAAATTAATTAAACGTTATGTGGAATATGAAACAAGTGTTTTTCTTTCTTCAGTAAAATGGTAAACACAAAATATTTCCACCAAATGCCAACAGTGCATTCAATTAATCACAAAACAACATTTATTTAACATCCTCTTCTAAAAGCAGTTTTTATAATTTTTTTTCCTGGACGCAAATTGGCCCGATAGTGGACACAAAATTAGCTTAGACTGGATGCAAACTGGTGATTTCCGAATACACTGATATTTTCAATTATCAGACTAGATAAATGTTTTAAGTTTTTAATTTAAATTAAATGATAAATATTCAGCTTACTATTGTACCTACTACAAAAGTTTAAACACCGACATTAAGTAAATTTTTCTAAAAACCCTTCTTGTAAGGATGGCATTTGCTTAAATGGACGCGAATTTGTGCGTTTATCTATATTGTGGGAGAAATATGTAAAAAGTATGGAAAAGTACGAAAACGGTTTTCCTGCAACATCGTTAAAAACAGGAAGGACTGATTGTGGAACGACATTTGAGAATTGAGTTATAAATTTATTCATATATGTATAGTTTTGTTGAAATGGGACATTGGGGGTATGATCTGATTTAGATTTTAGTGAAGAGCCTGTAGAAAAGAAAGTAAGCCAGGAAAACATTGTAGCGCATGCTGTATTCACTCCAAATCCTGCAGCGAAGGCCTTACGCAATTCAGTGTTTATTTACAAATGTGGCAATGCTAGGGGGTTATTGCAAATCAAGGTTTATCTAATTTTTGAAAATTATGATTACTGCAAGCAGTAATACATTTAGTTTTCAAACTTGTTCTTTTTTTTGTAAAAACTTTTAACCACATTACAACGAAAGTAAAGAGAACTTTTCTTATAACAGCTGTGAGTTTTTTATGCAAAATGTTGCAATAGCTACAAAACTTCGGGTTAATTTATGCAAGAGTGTTAATAGATATAAACTATACACAATTTTGCATTAAATATGTCCACGAAAACAGCTGTCAAAGAGTTTTTGTTATCGATGATCGATGTGACAAACAACCCGAATATTATCAAACATTTAAAGAAACTATATTATAGCTTGCAATTTGAAAAATTCGGTGAAACTACATTTGCTTTATTTTGGAATAAAAATGTTTATTATTTCGTTAAATGCAGTACTAATTGCAATAGCTAGGCCCAATGAAGCAATTTGTAAAAAGACAGGACCCGGAATTGGAGCCATTTTAATTTTTCAATTTAAACTCGAAAGAAATTCCTTAAGTTGTCGGAATCCAAAGTTAAATAAGGCATCTCTGCGGGGCCACAGATTAACAACAAAATCATAAAGACCTCGCAGAAAAGCTCAAAGAGAAAGAAAAGGCGGCCTGGAAAAGTTTCATTGGTGTGATAAAACATTTCCTCGGAAATTACATGGCGCAAGACTATCAGGCCCTGAAAAAAGATCTATGGAAAATTTTGGTAAAATGGGATGCCGCATGTCTCTCAAATTTCATATTTTAGATTCGCATCTTGAGAGCTTTATGGACAATATGGATGATTTTTCGGAGAGGAGAGACAAGGAAAAAGGATGTACCAGGACATCATGGAAATGGAGCGCCGATATCAAGGACAAGGTATAATGGGAGATTACATTTGTGGTATTCTTCACGAAAGTGCTCTGAAATACAAAAGAAAGTGCAGGACACGTAAATATGTTTACTTTCAAAGCCATAGCAGCACATGTTGCTTTAAACATTATTAATTTTAAAAAAATGAACAAGAAATAATAAAAAACTCCATGCCTTAACTGCAAAAGCAAAACAGGACAATTAACCTTTTTTCCTGTAAAAAGAACCAGTCACACATAGAACCGAGTCACAAACAAAAAGTAAAAATTTGTGGTCTTATGAAATAAACAAGATAAACAAGATAAGCGAGGTGCATTGTGAAACTCATTTAGTCTGAAGCTCCGCTAGAAAGCATTGGATAGCTTAACCTGAGCTTAAACTTGAACTGTAAAACCGGGCCCTCTTAATTTAATACCGGCCATGCATACCCCCCATGTGATATGGGCTCGAAGTTTTCTGCAATAGACGGAGAGCTGGCGACTAAAATACTTACGTCATTTCATAAACGAAATTTTCCATCTTATCGTACTCTCTTAACATCGTTGATAACTTATTCGGAAGTTTGCCTGGCTTTCAGTGGTGGAGGGCGTTGCGGGATGGCCTCGAAGGCCTAAAAAAAACCCGGTGAAATTACGTGACTTCATAAAGGCTGATTTTTGGTGGGGCAGCAGAAAATTATATCTCATTATCTCAATGGTTAAAATGGCAGACAATTTGGTTGGTGGGAAAGTGGTGGCAGACGGCAATAAACACGCGAAAAATGTGTATAACTTACGTCATACTACAATATCTGGAGAACACTTTCACCTAGAGTACTGAAATTTCGAACTTGTCCCTTTTTAGAAAAAAAGTAAATTTAATTTCGAAAATGGAACCGATCGAGCAACTTCGAGGTACAAAAATTTCGTTTTTCATATTAGGGCACTGCATAAGAACGCGTAGACGTAGAGAGCTAAAATTTGGTATAAAGTGTTTTCATAGCAATGGTAAATAGTAGTTCGAAAATAGACTAAATCGGGTAACACTTTCTTGATGCTGCCATACAAAAATTTTGTTTTTCAAACAATGCCTGAGCCACGGCGTTTTCATAAAAATTCGAAATACAAGTTCAAAAATGATCCCCCAAATCGGCAGCCCTTTCTTGGTTTTATACGGCAACAACACCAAGAAGGGTTTGCTCTATTTATTTAGTTTTTGATTTTTTTTCCGTGAGACCGCTGTAAATTTCAGCGTTGTTAAGAGAGTATTATAAGATGGAAAATTTTGTTTACTTTGATCGCCAGCTCTTTCTTACTCTATAAATTACGTTAACTTTTAGTTTCTTTTTTTTTTTAACTTTCGCCATCTCTAGCATTCTGGACCTAGGACAATCTCGAAAAGTTTTGTACGATTTTGATAATTGTTTTGCGTAGCGGTTCGTTAAGGTCTCCCCTTTTGCTTTTGTAATATCTTTAGGTAATTCCTTTTTTTTTTCTCTCTGAATAATTTTGTTTTTGCTCTGAAATCTCGTTGAAAACTAAGGAATAGAAAAACGCTGTGGTCCTTTTATAGGCAAACGATATGGAGATAACTAAACATTTTAACTAGTAGGTTGGGGGTTATCTGTTGAGGTAGAATGAAAGCCGTGCAAAATTTTTCAGAGCAGTTCTTAATTCGCAAGTGAATTCTGATAATTTATTTAGAACAGTCTTTTTGAATGTTTATCAAATTTAAACATTTCGAAGGCATCACTTTTTCATACAGCCTGAACTTTAGTACTTCCATCCAATCTGAGAAGGAACATTAGAACAGTTGTGATTTTTTTTCTGATTTCTTTAACTCTCGATAATTTCGAACAAATCAATTTGTTACCTACATATAAATATTATTTTATACCTACATTTAAGCGCCAAGTTTGTGAGTATGTTAGTTAGCTTAACCTTCTTACTTCCATTTTTACTATTCCTATATTATTTTTATACTTTTTTATCTTTTTTAATCCCTAGATGAAGTTTGTCAACATATATAGAGTTGAATTTTGTACATCGAAGTTTCGTAGAAATTGTAGATTCAAGTTCGAAAATTGATAAAATAGGGCAAATCCTTCTCAAGATTGCCTTGTTATACATAAAAACATTGTGATTAGTGTTTGTGTATTATAAATGTTTGTATTACTGGATGAGAATGCGCTGACACTTTAGAGACCTAAAATATTGGATGTACTAGTTTTATTACAATGTCAATACTGGACTAAATCGTATCGCCCTTTTGTAGGGTTGCCATACAAAAATTTAAATTAAATTATAACGGCGTCGAAACGTTACTTTGATTGTATGTATATGAATATGCTGTATGCACAAAAAATATATGAAGGAGAGATTTCTCGTCTAACAGACTGAAATTTATTGAAAATAATTTCAATAAATTTACAAAATGCATTTTAAGTGCAAAAAAAATTATTGAACTTTTCGACCCAGCGATCAGAGAGGTCTCATCGGTATGCTTATCTCTGCTCGCCTACCATAGAAGTTCAATATATAATTATGTCGGCTTTTTGAAAAAAAAAAAATAGTTAATCCTGAAAATAAAATTTCTTTCTCATCATGGCTTATACTCAAATCCATAAAACACGAGAAATTCAAGCTAGTGATTAAAGATAGTACATATGTATAGCTGCTTATGAGCATCAAACACAATAGCTGTGCTCTTTTATGTCCGCAGAACAGGGCAGGACAAAAGATACACAAAAGAACGCCTCATACATTTTCATGGAAGACTTATAAATGAAGCGAACTGTACAAATAATTCGCTTCTATCACCAGAACAATTTGTTCTCTCCAGTATATGGGAGTTCTAGAACAAGGTACACAAAAGAACATAGCTATTATTGTCGATGTCATTGATCAAGCTGTTCAGCAAATTAATTAAAACGACCGCTCTAATTATGTAGAGGATATGGTGTTAAAAATCTCACATGCTGCAGACCGCCAATCCTTCACTAATGATAAGGGTAAGTAAAATCAGCCCTTTTAATTCATAGAATTTTCTAGAAATTTTTTTTTCTTTTACTCATATTTCCAGGTTGATCAATAGGGAATTTAGTAAGAATTACTTGAGTACAAACTAACACGACGCTGTATATATATATTTCTTTAATGATACATTATACAGTAAGATCAAACACATATAAAAACATAAAACTGATTTGATCAAATAACGGCGACACCACAATGTTTTTCTCAATAGAAAGAACATCATTCAGAAAAGACATTGATAAGCGCCATGCTTAATAATCGACTTCCGTAATGAGCGAACCTGTCACCGTTAATGCACAAAAACGCTACCCACAAGGACGGGTTCTATCAACCCAATTATGGTTGACGGTACAGATAAGCTATAGAAAATCTCTCGAAAGCTGGATAAGATGTACTCTGGGTTATGTTGACTACGTGGTCATAACAATAAGAGCAAAAAGCCCTTGAACTTATTTCTGACTGAACAGAAACTCACATGGAACCAACATCTGTCGAAGGTTATACAGGCAGCCACTGCAGTATTCTGTATATGTCAAAGACTGTATAGCCAAAAATGGAGATTGAGTCCGAAAATAGGTTTTTGGTCCTATATACTACTATCGTTAGGTCCATTATTACCTGGGGCTATGGTATATTCGTATGGTGAACCAAAACAGAGGAAAAAAAGTGCAACCAAGATTACAAGAACTACGAAGATTTGTAAACCTGCCCAACATCAACCTTAGAACTGATATGGGGCCTACGTCCCTTATCCTTACATCTTTTCGTTGAAAAGCACGCTGCTCTTATTGCTAACTTCCAGATCCAGGAAATCTAGAGACTTAATAAGCCATTAAAAAATTCTTTCAGAGTTTCGAAATGACTCAATAGCCTATAAGTTCATTTCATAGACACAATGCCCACGACTCGTAAGGCTTAGGCCACGCTTTAAAGTGGTCCATAGAAAACAGTCAAAGCTGAAAGAATAGTGGATCACATAATTCCCACACGAATCACACACGTCTGGTATACAGACGGATCTAAGAAAGAACGAAGAAAGCATGTGTAGAGGGCTATGGTTTGAGGTGTAAATTACACAAAATCCCTGGCACCCAACTGGTTTTCAAGCAGAAATACATGCCATAGAAACGTGTATCAGAACCGATCTACAAAGAGGCTATCAACATGAAAACAATATAAACTCCGACAGCCAAGCCATGATGAAGGTACTAAATTCAAATGACTTCCTTCTTCAAAGTGCTAGTTTGGGACTGTACAAATGTCGTAGGTTTACTATCAAATAAAGTAACCTTTAGGTTGATACCAGGACACGATGGGCTTGAAGGTAATGAGACCGTTGACTATACTTAGGTAGAAAGACGCAAAATATCCATTTACTTAATCCGAATACTACTGGCGGCATTACAAAAAGCAATCGATCTGGATTTATAGGTAACGTCCAAAACAGAAAAATATAACCAGTTATAATAATGGCAGAGACTTCCTAGACTAGGTAAGCGAAGAAGTTCATTAGCTGCCCATACAAAGGCTTTAAAAAAGAGATCAATTGTGGTCAGTACCAGAGATCAGGCTATTCATTTCTCTGGAATAAAGACTGGCCAATGGCTATTTAAGCATATTCTTAAGAAAATGGGCAAAACACTAAAGACTCCAATGTCGAGTAAGGGATTCGCAACCTCATCAGAAGTCTGGAAAACTGACCCTACATATTCAGGTAATAACCTTCCTAAAAAGGGCGATCGTGGACTAGACCTAACACGATAGGGCCATATCACAAAAGATTCTTTAGGTCGCCGTGCTTAGACGTCAGATCTCTGGCTCCTACCCCCAACTTATGTAATAATAATAATCCACATAAATAAAAATCAATTGCCGCATGTCATCACTTGAGAACGGTTCGACTGATTTGGCTCATTTTTCTTTTGTGTTCGTAACTCTCAGGACAAGGTTTTTAGGGAAAGAAAAATTGGAATATTCTTCCTTTTGGTGTTGCCATAAAAAAAAATTCGTTTTTCACTATTCATTTGAACACTGCCTCACGCGTCGACGTAGAGAGCTGAAATTTTGTACACGGGCCTTTTTAAATAAAAGGGGAAATTTAAGATCGAAAATGTGACAAATCGGACAACTCCTTCGTAGGGCTGCCATAAAAAAATTTCTTTTTTTACTATATATATGCGCACTACCTCAGAACTCGTCGCCATAGAGAGCTACACACGCACCCACAGAGTGAAACCCTAGAGTACAGAATCGCGCGAACAAGTCAGACGATAGCTTAGATATTATGCATCTCTAACCACTCCACCCCTTTCACTCCCCACCCCCACCCATTTAGGCATCTATATTATTGCCGGGTAACGCCGGCGGGCTCCCCTAGTAATAATATAAAATAATGATAATCCAAAAATGTTATAGTACAAATAATTTATTTAAAAATTAATTTAAACAATCTCGGAAGAATATGCCAGTCGCACAATATTAGTTTTAATGACGGGGATATTATTATTAATGACGGGGATGCAGACAGGACTTCCGCCTCTCATCTTGTCACCGAGACCTATAAGGTCTTTTGTGACATTACCCCTAAATGCCCTATGGCGCCCATTCGAGTCTTTGATGAAGCCTATAATGTTCTTGGGGCCATTTTTCCGACATTCTTTGGCAGTGGAAATGCCTTTCCTAGATGTCTTCGCGTTATGCGGCACAAAGCTTCACAGTCACATAGGACATTTTCAGCGGTTTCATCATCTTCCATATAGAAGCAACAGGTCTCATCATCGACCTTACTCATCTTTTTAAGATGGTATCTAAGGTGGCAGTGCCCAGTAAGTATAGGCCCGTTATGAACCTTAGCTCCTTACTTTACAAACTTCTTCGCTTGTTTCAGCTCCGGGGTATTTTCCCAGTGTTCCTTTTAGGGTGTCCAAAGTCAGGCTCAGGGTCAATAAACGGAGATTTGGCTCTTTCCTTTACAAGGCGGTCCGCAATCTTGTTTCGCTTAATGCCTTCATGTCCTGGTTATCAGATCAGTGTTACCCTATTTGTTTTGGCCAGTTGCTTCAAGACAGAAAGACAGTCCCAGACCAGCTTGACTGTCTGATATTATGTATATTTTGGCTCCACGCATATTCTTGTGGATTATTTGCGAGTGCAGAGTTCTATGGCGTGTATTTCTGTCTGAAAAATGGTTGGTGAGGCCCCAGTGCCTTTGCGAGATGGTACCTGGGCCCATATATGCCCACGCCTGCTTTAACTTCCATTTTAGACCCATCCGTGTACCATTTAAGAGATCCTTTTTCAAAAGGTGTCCCCAGTGTGCCACTGTTGACGGTCCCCCAAGATCACCTTAAATGGTGTTTCAAAGTTATGGCGTTTCGGCATAACGTCTGAAATTGGATTAGCCATCGGGTCCTCTACGAAATCCTGGAGGATTTTCAGGTGACCAATCAAATTATTTGTACTTTGGAGGTTTGCCATTTGTAGCCTAATTGCACAAAGCATGGCCTCCTCCCTAACATGCAAATGTAAGGTAGTATAGAAGACTCTAAGGCCGCAGTTGGGTAGGTACGCATGGCACCAGTTACTATTTGACATGCAATCCGTTGTAGCTTTCGCCAACTAGCTTGAGCTGTCTTTTGTTTTATTTTTGCCCACCAAACGAGTGAGGCGTATGTGACCATGGGTCTTATAATAGATGTGTATGACCATATAGAGTCATTTTTGGTTTAAGACCCCAAGTTTTGCCAAAAAGTCTGCGACCACCGTCCTTATCTAGTACTCTTTTAAGTGGGAGTTCCAGGTTAGTCTGCTATCTAAGGTAATACCTAGATATAAGAATTCCACTAGTGTTCCCTCCAGAGATGGTGCTTGAAAGTAAAGCAACTATTGTCTTACCAGGATTGGCTCGAAGTCCCATTATTTGGCACCAGTCGCAAACTATATTTAACGCATTCTGCAGTAGATCAGATATAACTGGGCGACGTTGGATGAGAGTTGAATTGTTAAAAGTTGTATACCAAGAACAGATGTGGATGATAAGGGCTGATTTGTAGGACCAAAACAAACAAATGATGATGATAAGGATTGAGAATCAATAGCAAGGCGCAGGTTTTCTTCTTGGAATACATAATTATATCAAAAACCTAAATAAGTTGCACTTAAGGCTATTACCAAATATTCAGCTCCTCTAGCTCTCAAGCATTATGCAATGACATGAATGCACACAGCAGAATCGCTAATATAAACAATGTCTAATTTGCTTTCCTAATTAACAAAAGCTAGAGCTGGAAAATTGCATTAATTTGCATGGATTTTCCTAACGTTTTCCCTAAGCCAATTATTATTGCCAGTGTGCTTGGTGTATGAGTTTCTGAACACTCTGCTGCTTAATTGCATCACATAATTGCGCGGGATAATTAGAAACGATAGAAGCGTTGCATCTTGTCAAGGAGGAGGATGCAGGCTGCAAAACTCTGGTGAATTAATTTCGCGATTAGCGGCCCTTTGTGCATAAATTGTTTCTGCAAGAGTTGGCATAATTCACACAAAGGATTTAGATTAAAAAATGAAGTGTTAGAAAAGATTGAACATTGACTTATTAGCTATTTGGGGGTTGTTTTTTGCCGAAGAAAGAACAAGATTAATAAATTTAATTTTTTAGTTTTACAAAGTATATAGATACATATTTTCAATCTAAGTAACCATTCCGACTATTAAGGAAAAATAACAACTCCACGCGCATCATTAAATGATTAAATCGATCCGCTTTTTTCTCACAACTACCGCAACAGCCGAACTCATTAAATCGAGTTAATTATCCGCAAAATATTTTCAACTCTCTAAAAATACACCAACGTTTATGGTGGTTGTAAAATTCTAGCTTAAGTGCAGCGTCTTGAGTAACGCTCATCAACTTCCAGCTGAGTTTCATTCAATCGGCCTGATGCCATCGCTTGTGTCCACTTGACTCCTGCAAGTCCTCGGCATCCTATTATATCCTCGTTTATGATTGGGATATCGTCCTTCTCTTTTTTATATATACATATATATATATGTGTGTGCGTACTTGTGTTCACATTCGTTTACATTACGGCATATATACATATATAAGTAGACATCATTCAGATCATTCACATCGAGGCACATCCGCAGACAAATTGTCCTGCAGCCACAAATAAAGTAAAAAATCCCAAGGAAAGGAATGGTCCGTAACCAACGAGATTTTGGAATATAAATAAGAAAAAAAACAAAAAAAGGATTCAAATATGGTATACGCACTTCCCTCTGGAGATATCCTGTCGATTGTATTCACGTGTTTCTTTGCAAGCTTCCTTATTGAGTCCTTGACGGGAACTCACGTGTCGATAGGATTTCCCCCAATTTAACTCGTGTATACGTTTTTACTTGGCGACTACTAAGTAAGTATGTGGGCTGGGCTCCTTTCATGGCGCATTTATCGGAAAAAATCTGTGCACAGATTGAAATCGGTTCAAATTCGAATGATAATTTTGGCGAAAAGTCACGTCATGAATTCTTCGAGAGCCTAACTTAATGGCTGGAAAAGCACTTACCGAAAGACTTCAAGGTATCATTAGGGATATTCCTCATATGTTGAGAGGATGCTTGGCCGTACGCTCTTAATGACTTTTCGATTGTTTTTTAATTGGAAGATGATTCTGTTTCTGAGGAACTTACCAATGGTAATTATTTTATTTGCGTAAAGTATTATTATCATGATATGCAGGAGGATTTGCTGGGAATGTTATAGGAATATAACAGTTTTCCCCAGTCTTAGTGTGAAGATCTAATCTGTGATTTGATTGTAGACATACCTATAAGGAGCAGATTTATGGTAGTAGAATCGAAGAAACATGTAACACACTTTATTCTGGGGTCTCCAATTATAGGCGACCCGAAATGTTTTATTATTGGATACCTGGACACACGGGAATAATGGGGAATGAGAAGGCAAACTCACTAACAAGATTCGGCTTTAGTTATCCCTTTCTTGGGCCATAACCTGTTGTTGGGGTTTTCACTTCAATTATCGGGTCTCTCATCAAAGCCGATGGTTTGTACTTCCACGTGTACAAAATTGTTTCTTCTTGTTTCTTGATCAGACCAGGGTCAAGTAGGAAGTTCACGAACTTTCTCTTGACGGTTGGAAAAGAGTCGTAATCGGTATCATCAGTGTCCACGCTCACTTCACGCTTATCTAACAAAGATTGGAGTTGTTGATAGCCGTGAGTGTCTGTCATGCTTGGAAGCAGAACTTGAGTCATGAGAGCAGCACTTTCTGAGAAATTGTCGAACTTTAGCCCAATGCCGGGTGCACTGTAAAAAATGTACAAACTGTTGCCACAAGGCTTAAGTATTTTTCCTTAAAATGTAGGTAATATTCCCTAAAATTTAGGAAATATTCCCTAAAATTTAGAGGAATATTACCTACATTTTAGGGAAAAATACCTAAATTTTGTGGAAACAATTGTGCAAGTTTTTTACTGTGTGGATATCTTGGGTCTGATCCCCTTTTCTACGAATAAGCTTACTTCCCCTGATCCTGATCCACTTTACAAGAGGACAGAACAGTTTCGATTAAAGATCTGCTGTCTCTAGCAGATTATGCCACTGATGCCTTCAAAGGAACCTTCCTTTGATCTTCCAACGAAATGGTAGCATTCACCTTTGCTCCAATGAGTAAGGATGTCAATTAGTCTTGGCTTCCAGTATACGAGTATAAGCTGTCTAGTTTTGTTTCAATCCAGTTATCTTTATTCGGGTAAGCGTATCCTGCAGATTTATGTAGACGTTAACAACCATTTTCTATTATAAATGACCGCTGTAAACTCTGAAAAGTGCATAACTTTGGGCAGTTTTGAGCATGACTAAATTGTGCTTACCAAAGATTCAATGTCCGAAATGGTATCTTCTGAACCAATAATAATTAATACTGCCATCCCAAACATGCCGATTTATCTTTTTCGATTGTTCTAATGTTTCTTCAGTTATATATACGCATACCTTTGCTATTTTGGTTTGTTATAAAAAGGATACCAAATTTATATATAAACAAGCAGTCTTTTCCTCCTATATAAAAACTTGTAAGTTCGTCCCAAGCTGGGAAATAGTAAAATTTACAAAGCAATTAATGATGACCAAGAACCACTGAAATTACTCCAAAATCGTTGCCCTAGATATTTCAAAGACTTTTGATAGAGTCTGGCATCCTTTTAGTAAAACTTAAAGCACTTGTGCTCTCCATGCCTATTTTATTATTGATAGAAAGTTTTTTATCTGGTCGCCAAATACAGATTGTTAGATGGCGTCACATCTGAAGCTTATCCTATTAATGCCGGTTTGCCCTGTTATCTCTCCATCTCTCTTCTTAATTTTCGTTAATGATCTGCTTCCCCTTACTTTCAATCTCACCCATAGTTTCGCTGATGACAGTACCTACCCTTGATTTCGCTTACTCCTTTGACACTCTTGTGAACTTCAGAGAAATATACCATGTGCTAAACGAAATTGCATGATTAGATCATTGAATAACGATCTTGCCAATATCTTTGCTTGGGGCAAAGCGAATCGCGTCGAATTCAATGCATCTAATTTCCACAGCTGTCTCATCTCTTTAAAATAACATCATAATTTTTCCACTCCTGTTTCTTTTGATGGAGAGCTTAACCACAATCCAGTTGCTTTTGATCGAGGACTGACATTCTTAGCAATAATATTTCCAGTAAGTTAAGCTGGACTGATCACATCTTTTCTGAAACATCGAAATGTCTTGGATTTCTGAAAAGGTATAAGAAATTATCAGCCCATCGAATCTAGTGCTCCTCTACAAGTCCCACATATGACCTAGAATGGAATACAATTTCCATATCTTGGCTGGGCTGATCGCATAGCCTTAGCTTCATTGGATATTATTCAAAAGAGAGATTTGGCAATAGCTTGTCATATCGATCTACTCGAGCAATGTTGGATGCCTTTCGGTCCTTTATCGCTACATGCATGGTAAATGTTCTGATGAAATATCTAGTCTAATCCCTTGTAGAATAATTCCTACATGCAAAACTCGAGCTGCAAGTCTCGCAAGTTCTTTTACCCTTCAAGTTACTTTCCGCAGTACAGTAAATTTCCATGGAGCTTTTTTATCCCGAACTGTGCGAATGTGGAACAGTCTACCATCTTCTATCTTTCCTCCGACATACAATCTGAGAAATTTTAAGAGTGACATACATCAGCACCTTCGCTATTCTCCTTACATTCTCTAATTCCTATCCCCATCTCCTTGCTTCCAAGCCATAGGGTATCCCCTGAGCTTGGCTTAATAATATATTAAAAAAAAAATCCATGTATAACAAGATAGATGTCAATTGAGAGCTTCTTACAGCGAATTATTCCCCAATTTTTGTATATAGTACCTATACGAAGCAGAGTCAGAAAGTTAGTTAGTCACTGGTAGTTAGTATACCATCAACGAAGTTACTACATACGTTGAATTGACTTTTCGCAGTTTGTGTTCGGCTCGTGTGAGTTAAAATAGGTACTTGAGTTTGTTATGCCATTTTTATTATTTATTGCAGATTTATAGCATGATTTTCTAAAATACTTTAGCTCAAATGCATATGCATCAAACAATGCGACAAAAGTACAAAAAGATTTCTAAAAAAAGCTTGAATTTTATAACAGAACACAACGAAAAACCATTTTTTCTATACAATATACAATTAATAAAAGAAAAATCCAGAAATATACTTCTCCTTGATCCAGATTCACCCATAACAGAACAACTTCCTGATGTAGAAGAGAAAAATCCCTTAATTAAGCTTCCTTAAGCACAGAGAGAATCCTTTCTTTTCTTTGAAAAGTGTCGGAAGCAAAACATAAATAATGGGAAAACTTTGTTGTCGTCATCTTGAAACCGCAACCCTTCCACTCTGAGCCCTATTCATCCATTCTAAGACACAAATTAAGCAACAAGGGTTGGCCGACGAACAAAGCGAGAGGAAGCTATTAAAATCGGTAAATTGTGTTGAAATTAAACTAACAACGGCAATCCTAAGGAGTTCTTTTATATTTTGTGACCACGACAAGAACGCCTTGGAAAATTATCCATTTCAGAGGATCACTTTCAGCGGAGGTTAAGAAGCCCTCAAGCCCTGGGGAGGCGTATACACAGCAGCTAACACAAATTATCATCTTGATGCGCTGCTATGCAATTTGTCACGTACGTCATCTTTAGCTCGGAGATGTAGCTCTACATGTATCCTCCTCCTTCACGCAAATTGTGGAGTTTTTCAGCTGTTTTCCATTAACGCGATCCACTTCAAGTGCACTGAGCTGCAAATTTATTTTTAAAAGCAAAACGCAAAGTATATTTACACACACACAAGAGGAGGGGAGCTTGGGGCGTGAATAAGGCCTTTCTTATTTTATACGTACATTGTGTATATGCTTGTCTCGAGTTGTCTTTAATAAGCGGCCTCGGGGCATAATTAATTTAATAAAAAAACAACACACAGAGAGAAATATTAAACATAACGGTATTTACCGTGTGGACTTCACTCGGCTCCACATTAAATTCTTGAATAGATAAAGATAATACGGGCTCCTTACAATAGCGTCCCTCAAGGAGGAGCAATTACTTTTTGAAAAGGATTCTTGTAGCTCTACGTATTGTTGACTTAAACCGCTAATTTACACTTCCTTTACTTCTTTTTGCAGAATCTGAAATTTCGGACGATAACACTGACATCGACATAGAGGATCGTTCATCCCCAGAATCCGGTATTGCAGGATGCCAGTCATCACTACAGTTTGAACCTGTACATTTGCATCAGAATGGAAACGAACTCTACAATGGGCACCCTACCCAGCCCAGTATGTTATTTTCATCCGAAAATTCACATGACCCTCAAACAGATAATAAAAATTCTATAGGAAAAACTGGACGAAAGCCTCGACGAAGACGAACTGCATTTACGCATGCTCAACTTGCTTACCTGGAGCGAAAGTTTCGATGCCAGAAGTATCTCTCAGTAGCGGACAGAAGTGATGTCGCCGATACTTTGAATTTATCTGAAACGCAAGTGAAAACTTGGTACCAGAACAGAAGGTGGGTACAGCTCTTGTTGGGTCATATAGGTTATTTGTTTATTAAGTTTTAAATAATTATTTGCGTTTCTTTTAAGGACGAAGTGGAAACGACAAAATCAACTACGATTGGAACAATTGCGACATCAAGCTTCTATCGAAAAGGAATTAATTTCAAATGAGCATCAATCACAAGCCGCCATATCCTGTTGTCCGACATCTTTGTCATCATTCTCTCCGAATCCCTGCTCATTTCTGACGTCAGCAGCTGCTGCCGCTATTTTTAGGAATGTCAGTTATGTTCATGGTTGTCCTTTGTAAGGAACATGTTAATTTTCTTGCTTTTTTCCGTATGTAAATAATTTTCCGTGTGCAATAGTAGAATTTCGAGATCTAACAAAGAGAATAAATAGTACTAAGATAAATAGTGTTTTTTTCTCCGTATATACATATATGAGTATATATATATATATAGCCAAATAAATAAATGTCTGGAAGCGTCATGTTTGGCATCTGAGAGGCACCTGAGAGCCACCAAGCTCCAATGTGTAGTTTGAAAAAAGTACTAAAGAGGAAATCTTTCTCCCTTGTGTCTAGTTCCTAAGGAAATCTTTGAGAGGTTAACGAGATTGGCTAAACACAACATCACGCATTCCGATAATATGATGGTCGAAAATAAGAGGCTAGTGTGGACTAGATTATGTCTGAGCTGAGGCAAATATAATCTAATAATAGACTGGTGTCAGTATGATAACGTGAATAGTATTGAAAGTGAGAGTTAGAAAAATAATAATTATAAAATCAGAAAGAGAATAGAAGAGAGAATTGAACCTTGTGGTGTACCGATGTTGCATACTTAGCGATCAGATATAGCTCTCTGTCCAATATGTCTTAAATTAAATGACCAGAAAGAAAATTTTCCAATTTAATTAAAGAGATCAGAATAGGGCACATAAGTAGAAATTAGTGTATCAGGATTCTAACCTCGATCGCCTGTAACAGAATATTTTATCTGATTTCCACAATTGGGGACGCAGCTCGGATGCATAAGACCTCAAAATTACGTTTAACCGGAGGCGTAACCAGACTCGTAAATGCTATTAACTTCTCATTGAGTTGAGTTGTCAGAGCGAGGTTTCTCCATTAATGAAAAGTCAACTTAACATTGAATCAAAGGAAGAATTTTTGCGAAAAGGTACAGGATCTTCCAAGCATTGCACAAGTCAAAAAGCTCTCTCAAAAGACCACTCCGATTGCAACTTGCAGGCTCAATAGTAGTGTATAACTAATTGAAATGACTCAACAACCGTGGCAGAGTAGCATTCACGACGAATGAATTAAAAAAAAAAAAGAAAAAAAAACAAAATGAACTCTAAAAACGAGTTCAAGCCTGGATATATTCCTACCGGTTCTTAGAGCTAACTATGTATGTTCTTGGATATATATTACATGAACATTAAAGCATAGGCATGTAGAGCTTGTTTCAAAGATTTAAAACTTAACAAGTTAATTTCGGATATAGACCAGCAATCCGTCCAACAAAATGAGAAATTCACCATACTAGCGGGAAGAACCGAAAAAAAACGATTGGCAAGAAGGAGCGATGAGAATATGCATCATTTCAGATTTTATGCTAGATCGCAGATCGGAGTAAATGGAGAAATATATTGGCAGCCTCTTAGCGATTGATCTTTTAACAGAGTTGCTCGGCGCAGTTGGATAACTTTGACACACTTTGCACTTGACAAAGTTCAAGACTATGCTCAATAACATCTTTTTACACTGCTACAATCACTAAACCAAATTCGGATTAACAGAGGCTTCCTTATTCTTGGTTTTGGTTTTTCAAATTTCGTGATTTACTCAAATCCCTGGATCGTTTACTATGAGTATTTAGGTACGCACAAAATCAACTGTTCACAAAATGTACTTATATAACTCGACAGCTTTTGCGTGCAAATGAAATTTTTAACAACCATTGTATTTTCATTTATTTGGGTCGGACCTAATGGCTTGGAGTAATTAATTAATACACCAAGCATGATTCCAAGATCCGTTGAAAAGGACTCAGGACTCTTTTGTATGCAACTTAGCTGCCGCGCGATAACTGATTTCTGAATCGTCAAGCAAGATATATTTCAAAGTGGCATAGGTTTGTCCATTTTAATCAGATCCAATTGAAATTTTGAGAAAATAAACTTGAGATGCTGTAATTTAAAAGAAAATTAAAAAACTCAACAATCGAAAGTTCGTAGGTAGGCATAACCCCCCAAATTAGTGCAAGATTCAAGTCAATATCTTAAAAATTATGGAAAATATCAGCGGAGGGAGCGTAAACGCATCATTCACATATGATTTACACTATCTAGTTTAATATAAAAACGTCTCTGAACTCTCATTAAAATTCGCACTCATCAAAATGAAATACAATTTCCGGAGGTGCAATATTATGTGTGGATCTAAAATCCCAAATTCCCGGCATTCTAACAAATCTAAATTTGCTCGTTTACCCGAAAAACACTTCGTTAACTCAGTCCTGGTCCTGGGTTTCTGCAGGACAAAGTGATTTTCCTTTTATGGAGTGTCAAACTGCGACAACATTGTTCGGGCTCATTTGTATGCAACCCACCCTATAGCCTACGGCACTTTGTAATGACTTCAATTGCTGAAAGAAAACAGATTCCTCTTCCTCCCCTCGTGCACCGATCTTTCTGTATTGAAGGGTGATGCATATTATAGCAAATCCTGGGAGTTAAATGATTTTCCCACTTGATTGAAAGTTTTTAGCAATTTAACGTGCCATGTGACATGAACAAGATTGAAAGTTAGCACGCCGACTACCGAGCAACTTGTTTGTTTTCTGTGTGATGTGAATAGGGTTGATGGATGGAGAAAGGGGATACGATTTCCTGTTCAGTTACCCTCAGTATTTTGGAATTTCAGATTTATGTATATTTTTCGATAAAAACTCATTGGGTGTGTTGTTTTTTTTTGGTTCCGCTACTTAATGCTTAGCCAAAGGAGATGATTAGAGAATTTTACCACAGGATTATATTCTCTTTCAGCTTTTATAATTCTTCTGTTTTGAACGATTGGGGTGGAGAAACCAATTTTACATGTATTAGAAGCAATTTACATTAATTAGGCTCTAGCTGTGATGCAAAAGGGCTCATTAAAACTATTTGAGGGTATACTCAAGAATTTACCACACAAGTTTATTTTTGCGAAGATGTCGTTGGTTGGTGTCATAATACATTGGCTCATAACTTTACGGCTGTAATTTTGAAACCCGCGAGACGCACGTCCACAAAAGATCAGGTATTCTATAGCTCGCCGAAATTTCTTAGACTTATCTTTCCTAGATCATATTGCCAATAAATCACATATTCAATATGTGCCTCATCATATCTGCATTTTCCAGTTGCGTGGAGCGTTACTAATGTATTACCCATTCCAAAGATTTATCAAACTTTCGGCCTATTAGTTTGTAGTGCTTCCCTTAATAAGTACTTGAAAAATTAATCCATTATTAAACAAATGAATATCTGATAGCGTTTAATTTGTTGAGTGCGCGGCAATCTGGTTTTCGGGCTGGTCATAGCTTTGAGACTGCAAGGTGATCGACGATATCCGCATGCAATGGATATTGATGAAATCAGCCTGTCGATTCCTGCTGTAGGCGGAAAATAAATAAATCTCGGATTTGTCCTCGATCTCAAAAGGTATGACCGCATGTTTCCCTTCTCAAATGCTCTCTTGAAGTCTTCTTAAAACGCAGATTGCTTCATTTCTTTTTAAAGTTCCTCATACAAGTCAGCCGACATATGACATTTTTGAATTCTGGTCGAGGTCTGAAAGTAGGTATTTTGTTGCCGAGCTGTTGTACACTTATTTTTGAGTGAGACATTTTCAAGATTCTGGAAAATAGGTTGCTTATGTGCTATCATAAAAAAAGTTATGAATATATATGTATGTACAGAGTATGGAGATTTATAAATATGGTAATAGGATACATAGTCTCTGGTTACGCATGATTCATTCTTTTTGTTTAGACAAGTGAAAGTTTTTAATTAAAAGTGACATTTAAAAAGAAACATATATATATATATATATACCACCTATTTGGTGAGTAATCTCACTGAGTGTAACGCAGCTGATAGTAGTAGTTTTGGTGAGTAGGAGGATAGTTGCCCAGTATGAAATCGAGCAGTCTAAAAGCTATAAAAGGGCGTTCCTATGGAAGCATAGAGCGTTCGCTTCTCGTACCTTTTCATACCTTATACGAAATCTAAAGAGTATACTAAGTTTGTAATTCCGTTTGCAATGCATAGAAATAATGCTGCTAGAGCAAAATGGACTGAACACCCACGCATAATATTAAAAGTAATTTTGATTTTTGCATGTTCATCCGTCCATCTGTCTGTCTGTGCGCACGAAAATTCAAGAGGTCGTGCACTTACAGAGCCCACAACCGCACCTACTAGCGGTGTTAGAATTTTCGTGATTTTACGATGAAACGTCATTTTCAAAAATCATATGCAGGCATGATACAAAGATTAACAAGGTATGGCCGAATTAACTGTCAATTGGTTGCTTGCCTCATTTAACGACAATTGTCACAAATTTGCTCCTCTCAATTCCAAGCGTGTCAAAGTGAAAAAATTTTCTATTTGGAAATTTTTTTTGCTTTCCCACTAGCACATAAAGTGATTTAAACGAAGAAACTAATGTTTTGTTAAATATTTTAATATATTTAAAATGTATTTCAGTCAATAAAATAGGAGAAACTTAAAACATGACGTAGCAACACAAAAAATTCCTCTCGAATCGGCCATACTTGTTGTCTTTGTATCATGATATGTATAGGTATACAAAGAACGGAACAACCGATTTTTCTGATTAAAATACCAATTGAAGTTGAGTGGTTTATATTTTTCATAAACAAATGTAGCAGTACCCAACGCGATTTTGTTGTTGTTAACAATAGTATATATTTTTTTAAATAGCATTATTTATTTGTCTGAATTCTTATTTTGAAGCTATAAGTAAGTCTCATCTATTTATGGGCCGAAAATTGCGATGATATCCGGCTTCGTCTTGAAGATAAATTTTTAAACACCATAAATCCAAAGTAGCGCAATAGTGGGAGCACTACACTTAGGGTAATGTTTAGTATTTTTCCTATTGGCTACTATACTCACACTTTCGCGTGAAATGACTATATATGTACATACCTACATAGCTCCAAATATACCCAATTGTTTCAAATTCTGAGTATGTAGGTATACATATTTTTCTCAGTTTTTAATTAAATTTTATTTTTTTAGGATTCCGCACCTCAAACAAAAGGAAAAAACGAAACATTTATAAGATCGCTCTTCCCTTCAACTTTAGGTTATATAGCAAAAAGAATATACCAGGTTATAAAAAGTAAAACTTAAGCATTTTTCTTCAAGTAGTAAAACCGCATCGATGTGTTCGTTTTAGTCTTGGAAGTAGTAGAATACGATATTTTCAGAGCGGGAAAGTGGTTGAAACTTTGTTAAGATTGAAGAAATGTAATAGAAGAAGAGATGCAATTAGGTATATAGCAGAATTTTTAAATTTAAAATTTTACAATTTTTCGTAACTTTTTAAATATTTTAGAATTTTCCTAGTTCCCCATTTGTTTCCTGTTAATATTTCCCGGTGTTGCCTTTGTATGGTTAACAATATCATACCTTTACAAACAAAGACAATTCAATTATAAAGAAGCAAACCGGCATTGGAAAATATTATTTTTCTTCCACGGTTGTTAATTTTTATCACCCTTTTTTTTTATTTAAAACACGTATAATTTATTATTGAAATAATTTAACTTGCCTGACAAATGATTTCCTACGACAATAACTCAAATTGCTTCTGCAGCACAGCACAACGCACCTCATCACCATAATTCAAGACTCCGGAGTCTCGATTATATAAAATTTCTTACATATAACAATATTACACTATTGTTTCTCACTATTATTAAGTCTAAGTTACTTTTAAATCAGTTATTTACCGCAAAAACTTTAAAACAACACCGTACAAAGCACCGGACTTGTTTTCGTCAGTTTGAAATACTCAGAAAAGAAATGTCAAACTGTCAACAGAGTAACAAGTATGATCATCCAGGCTGTCAAGTGCGTGTGACGTCATGCGAATCGATTCATAAAATGGGAAAAATAAATTGTTAATATTTATGTAAATTTATTCCACTGGATCCGTTTAAAATATTGAAATAAGTCCAATTTTAATTTCTTACCATGATTAAATATTGAATTTGTTAGTTTAAAGTTGCCTTTAAGAAAATCAGTTCGGATTAAAACAAAGTGCCACGAAAGTTTTATCGATAAAAATGCAAAACAAGACATATAATTTGCATTTTTAATTGATTATTTGAGTTTTTTTATTATTTCTTTAGTGAAATTAGTTAATTAAATTAAATTAAAATGTGGAATACAATTCTAATAATCTTTCTTTAATTTCTATTTCATGTGGGAATGGAATAACTTCAAAAAATCAAAACTAATATTACTGGGAAACTTCCAGTAAGTTCATACACTTAACCCCACTTTCCCTAATAACATTGAAAAATGGTATTACAACATGTATGAATCCATTCCGTTTACTTAAATAATATGAAAGAAATGCGGAAATTATACTTATATTGAATTGATTCAGTAGAATAAATTTAGAAACAAATTTAAACTTTATTTTTCATTTGATTGGCAAGTCGCACAAAATGGTGAGTCTATGCTGAAGGACAATCATAGTCATACCTTGTTAGCAGTGGCGCAGATAAGAACTCAGGGGTCCACCCGGAAAATTGTTAAGGGCCCTTTTTTAATATATCTACATATGCTACATAATTTGTAACTCCTCAGGTATAGCGATACTATACCTTATAGATCGCAAAAAATTCATAATTCATAGCCTATTATTTTTGTTATATGATCTAAGCGTCCGTCCGTTTGTCAGTCATAGGCGTTTTTCTAGTAACAACGTCACGTAGGATTTGAAATTTGGCTGAATGTTAGATCTTTATGACGCACACATACGTCGACAGTCAAAGATTATGAAATATGTTTTTTTTAATAAGGTTGATTTGGGTCTCAAAGAAATTTTTTCTTCTTATTAAGATATAGCACAATATTAAGATATACATAGTACAAAATGTACTGTTCCCTAGGCTATTAAAGCTAAAAATTTGATATTATCAGGGTTAATAAGCATTTGGTCATAGATAACAGGAAAACTGCAGCTTCTTTCCCGACCTGCTCTTGACCGACAGGATTAAAATGTTCAACATCTGATGAAACTGACAATATTTCATTTTTGGAGTCTCTTTCATCATCATCATTATCATCTAAAGATAGCTCTACTAAATACTTTTACTACGAAATTACAGTTACATAGCTGGCTTGCTTGCACGGTACGATGAATACTTATTATTATTTATAATATGCGTATTTACAAATGATAATTCCCCTTACAATGTAGTTAATGAAATCAGTCTTAATCCCTTTTCATCTTCATAGAAATTTAAAGGGCGATACTGCCAATGTGTATTATTCCTTTCCTAATAGAAAATGATAATATCAAGTGTGATCATTTGATAAAATCCTTAACACGTGTAAAAAACATGAACACATATATAACCGACAATCTATTTTACTTAAAGACTACTGATATGAACCTGATAAGAACCTTCTTCGCTATTACAAAATCTAACAAAGGCACTCAAATCTCTAGAGCAAAATAGGCAAAGGCCTAGATGATAACACAAAAGGGTGAGGGAATATATAATATCACAAATCATGAATAAAGTCGTTACAAATTTCAAGTATTTACAGTTAATTTGCGGCCAATTGATTACCGCGTTTCAATGCCACAGTTAACGAGAGGGTCGTGAAAAGGCAAATCCACCCCTTAATTGAGGGCGACAAGTGAATGCCGAGATCGTTACATAGGGTATTATTTGTGTTATTTTTACAAAGATTAGGAGCGGAAGGGGATGAATATTTACAGTTTCACTTTTTGTAGTCTAATTTGGGATACAAGTGGGTGGGAACTGGCAAACAGATGCAGTGAGTATGAACACGTGTCGCTTTAGATCCCATTATTATAGCCGCATCCATGTAGGTAATTGGAGCAGGGCGGGATACTAATAATGACTTGTTTGTATGTATGTAAAAGAAATTATATAGGTAAATGTTCAACATATCAACAAATACATATTATGTAGCATATAGTTTTTTTCTTAGTAGACTAATTGATGTTGTTGTTGGCGTCTTTTTTTATTTGGAAATCATAAATCTAGTGAATTACTTCCTCGAATTATTATTAATTTATTCAGGATTCACATCCGAAGACCACATTTCGATTATTCAATAATATACAGAGCTTAAGAAAAATACATCCATTAAATATGTTTATTTTTGGTAATCAGAAAAATCTGGGTCTTTCGTTGACATTTCTCAGAACTCTGAAAAGAAATATTTTTAGCGTGCTAAAGAACTTCCCGGTACGATAAATTCAAACTAAATTGGTTGGAGTCTTACTGATGGTGCCATCTATAATCAAAAACAATAAGCCAAATGTAGCGTGTTAACCTTTGTAGATACTGGTCTCGCTAAAATTCAGGATACATTTTCGCCAATAGCGCGCTAAATTTTACATGAAAATTTAATGGCCCATATTGCTCAATCCGACGGATTAATTATTCTCGCCGCAAGTAAGATTCACTTTCCCTTCACGATGCGATTTTTTAATCCGCCGGCGGAACTGTCACATTCAAGTATCAGGATTCGATTCACTTGTTTTCAATAATCAAGGGAATCTTAATTTTTTTCACTTCAAACGTTTTCGATAATCACAAACTGGCAAATTCGCAAACTCAGTTCTCCCGGCCAATATCTATAGCCTAGTACCACAGATAAGTAATACCCAGATTTGTAAACCAATGTCTAGGCACTTCATCAAATGTAGGCAGATAGTGTGACAGTTTTACACGAAGTGTCTGAAATTTTCAATAATCTCATAAAATGCTACAAGCCTTTACGCCGATAGTGTAATACCACCCGATATAACCAAATACTAGGAGAGGGAGATGAGTGGTGAAGGAGGTCGCATCCAGTCCTACGACACACCCACGCACATATACGCGCGTATTATTTGTTTATATCGGGTGGTATTACACTATCTGCTTACATTTTATGAAGTGCCTAGACTTTTTAAGAAGTGTTGAGTTACGTCAAAGGCAAAATCTCTGAACATTAACCAGCCTACAGGGCAGCCAAACAATTTAGTTTCAGTCTGCGCTTGAAAAGTAAGAAAAATTGTGAAAACCATAGAAGTTTTGTCAAGATATTCAAAAGCTTTAACAAATATTAACTAAAAATAATGTACAAAAAATCTTGAAGATGTCACTACAACACATACTGAGCTCATTCGATGGTGTTAAGCAAAATCCTCGAGAATACTCAGAAGCCATGAAACAGACTCCCTCACTACCACATGAGAGCCACAATGGAGTCCTAACATTCTAAAATATTTGCAGTGTTCTTATGAAAACTGGCGAAAATTTGATTTGAATAGCTCGTCCGCTCTAAATTATGAGAAAAAATCGAATTCATCCGTACAGAACTACGTTAACTACAAAAATCCAGTCAATTTTCCGATGTCAAAAGAGTTTGAGCGTATTTTATTTATGGCCTAAATAAATTTTGCAATAGCTCTTCGAACGCCCTCGTTTGGACCAGTCCGAATGCTTTGACCTCGACAGCCCCCCCCCCCTCTCCGTTTCAGGGTCCTGGTTATTAGGGACAGTGAAATACAAAAACCACTTTGCCTTGTCTGCCGTGGTATGAGATATCCTTTTCGAATTTTATTTTCCTTTCCTTTTGCTTCGTTCAGTAACCGACCCCTAAATGCTTGTCTGTGCCAGAAGCCACACTACACCGACAACGATTCATAAAACTTTGCCGCACGAGTAATTTTTCCTACAGCTAGATAACCGCGACATCATGGTACTTATCATCGTCATCACACAATTTTCATTTTTCCTCTCGTTTTTCATAAATAAAAGGAAAAAATTTTCCCATTGGGAAAAAAGCGGCCACCACCATTACTATGCCAGTACCATAACCACAACCACAGCGCCCCGTAACCGTCACTGCTACCGTCGCTAGCAAATTGGAAGATAACGAGCTCTCGCTAATTAATAGATACTTGACAGGGTTTTACGGGTGGTTTGGGAAAACGGGTGCTCATCATGAAAGTCTAAAGGCCGGAAAATCAGAGTTTTTCTTCTGAATTTGTTTTCTGAATCGAACTTTTTTGCTTTTATGAGGGAATAAAAATTTGATTTTACTCCCATTACTGCTGTGGTTATGGTGCTGCTACTGTTGCTGACTCCGTATAGATACTGGTAGGTATCTCTGTAGTCTATATTGTACGTACTCCAACCTTTTGGTACAGGATATAAGGTTGAAATGGCGGGGCGAGGGCGGTATATAGCTTTACATAGTTTAGGTTAATAAGGATGGAGATCATCATCATTGACGAATACAGCATCTGAAATGGAGGTTTGTCAGTTGGTTGGATAACGTAAAGTGTGCTTTCATTCATTTCATAGAAGAACCTTTCAGCTAGAAAACGTTTGATTTTTATATGCGCTGATGTTGAATAAAATGAAGGCTACCTCCGGCCCTCCACAAGGAGGATTTTTTTCCTAAGTTTTACAGAAAATTGATTTTATTTACAGTCGACTGATTGAGAAAGAGCATCCTCGTTATCCGACTGATTCATGATTTTCCACTTGAGCTTGTGTAATTATACGAATGGAGTTTTCCTGAATACGGAATGCCTACACTAACTAGGGTTTACCTTTTTGGAATGTTGAAGGATGGTGGAGTTTGTTTTTTTTTTATTGCATTCACCTTACATACTAACATAAAGGTATCAGAAGACAATTAGTTTTAAAAGAGGTTTTCATTTTGATACACATTCATTTTTACACAGAATTTATAAAATAGCCGATTACTGCGTAATCAGAATTCTCCTAACTGATTTGATCTGCTCTCCTTGTGATTGTTTTCGGAAGATCATATTTTGTTAATCGGCCAGAAATCCAGATGTTAATACATACATACACATAAAATGTGTATATACGAGCTTGCGTGAATAATAACCTAGTATGTACTCCATAGTGCGTATCTCCTATTTCAGGATATAGAAGTGGGTATAAAACTAGAAACAGCAAAATATAATTTGAAGCAACGTGATCTTTTACTAATTACAGGGTATAGATCACGAAACCTACATGTCGCAAATAATATTATTAATAGGCAGATATATGTAGGTATATTAGATTTTTTACAGTACAATTTGAACAAAACACAAAATATTTTCACAATCGCCACTTATCTTGTCTGCTTGCTCTGAGTTGCTCTTTCAAAAATCTTGCTCTACTGGATCACTCCTCAGTCCTCAGTTCACTCTTGAGCAAACTCATGAAATATTAAGTACAGAGCAATTCAGTTCAGCAGTTCTCAAGATTTACAAAACGCATATAGTAACCTACATTAAAAATATCTTGAACTTTAGTGTCTCTCATAATTTAGAAAGGATCGATTCTCAGCGTCCTAAAAGAACGCTCTAACATACACTCCTCATCCAAAGCAGTAAAATATCGAAAATCTTCAGATGTCCATTAATTCCGTTTTATTAATTATTTGAATTCGTTTTTACGGAAAAGTATTAGTAGAACAAGGAAATCCCATCCCAATGGCATGTTGATCTTGTTCCATTCGGGCCCAAATGAAATTTTTCACAGTGTCAAAACTATGATTTCCATCAACGTGAATAGTTTCCTTTTTAGTTGATAAATATTTCAAAATTTCCCCCTTTTGCATCTGAAAATAATTACGCTGAAAGAAATAATTATATAAGTAATCTTAAAGAAGGTATGTAGATGTATCATTCATTATTTTCAGTTTAAGTTCAACTTTTTTTGTCATAACCTCGGCAGCAGTTGATAAATTTGTCGTGTTTTCTGATGTTTATTCACTTCGAATGAAATATGTATGGCAAAATCCAAAGTAAGTATGACAAAATTGTGGTGAAATGTCAAGACACATGACAAAAATATACGAGAAAAAGTACGACAAAGGTTCAAATTTAGCAATCTGGTGACATTCACATTCCCAGACAGAAAAAAAAACCGTTTAGCAGTTAAATACAAATAGTAATGCCTAAATCTGTTTCTCAAACATTTATATAGGTCGGCCATTTGCGTTTTATTTTTTTTTTACCAGAAGCGCCACCAATGCTCGAGCGCGGAAAATTTTCTCTCAGTAACAGTGAATTTTTCGCGACATTACAGATTTATAGTGTGAATGCAAAGCACGTATTGCGCACTCAGTGGTTTGAACTTCCAAAAAAAGTTTTTTTAGCAAAGTGAATACGGCCAGAAAGTGAAGAGAAAATATTTTGAAAAGCATTGTGAATAGGCTGTTGTGTGACTCATTTTTGAAAGCAAACCAAGACGCAAATTCAATCCTGTAGCATGTGTGGTTGTTACGTGATGCGACAATGGCGCTTGTCGTCAGGGTTGGCCCACTGTGATTGTGTGCTTGGAAAACGCAAAAAAAAGGCCAGCACCAATCCCAACGAAGCCCGCCAATAAAACACAACTAAAGGAAGACGCCAGTAAAAAAAAGCGCCAAAAAGGCTCTCTTCGGATAATGCAAGAGAGAAATGCATTTGAACTGGGCCGATATAACGACATTTGCCGGAATTGCGATTCCGAATAATGTGCCATTAAAATTTTGCAAAAGAACAGAAAATGCAACAAATTCAGCTTTTTATTTCATTCAATTAATGTTTCTAGGTCATTTCAATCATTTCAGCACATTTTTTGTCGCCTGGCCAACCTAGACAGCACTGGTCAATCTTGACAGCATTTCATTTTTTTAAATGCCTATTTTATTTTTCATTTTTCACCCAATCAATTTCGAATGTTCATCAAAAGTGTTCCTTTTTCTCAGAACTTTCCAAAGATGGGCTTTTGATTTACCAAATTTTTCCTTAAACGGAAATTATGGGCAAAAGTTAAAAAAGGTGGCCAGTCCTGACAACCTTCCCCTACATATGTCTAACCCTCTCTAAAACATCCATGCTATTGAAAATAAAGTTCGTCCACATCCAAAATAATTCAGTTCAGGTAAAAAAATCTATGATTTCGCAAACCATTTACTATAACGTCACACAAGCTTCATTTTCGAAAAAAAATCTCACCAATGACATTGCCATAAATCACATCAAACTGTTACTCATTATTGATGTAGAGATTGTTGAACTATTTCTCTTGGTATTTCGGAGTACCACAGTTTCGCTTATTTACGTAGCCTCGACACTCAAAATGATTTTCTTAAAAATTTTTGGATATGGATCACCTTCTTTCATATCCAATACCTCGTCAATAAACACATGGCATTGTTCAGAGTCCGCTGGTTTCAATTCTTGCTGGACTTTTGTAAGCCTTCAGATCAAGATCTTTTTGCAAAATACGGTGTAGGCTGGCTGTTAAGTTACAAATTTGTTGCGAACATCTTTGAATTAAACATACGCGGGTCTTCCACAGCAACACTTTCAGCTATAGACACTTATTTTCGGTTGATCTAGCTGGGCGGGCATAAACTTGACGACCTGTCTCCGCGAAATTTTCACCATTTTTGTAATTTTTACAATTTCTTCAATGTGTTCTGCAAGCTTATACCGTCCATTTTCGTTAACCGTATTTTTACTATCTAATCAAATTTCAAAAATGACAGCTGCAACTTTGACATATGAAAAATAGTGCGAAATTTAAACCGAAACTTCTTATTTAAGCACCCCGATATGTATATGTTAAAAAATCCTACTTAATTAATTTATGATAACATTTTACCTCATCTTGAATATAACGTATCATATCTCTTGGATTTTGTCGATGTTTGCAACAACCTGGTTTTGTACATTCGCAACTATTGCTCTTTTCCCAACGCTTCATTATTCTTCGCTTTCCAACTCTCTCCCTACAGTGAAGGAATATAATTCTAGAAAGAAAAAACAATCCTTTCTGCTTAGCAAAAGTAATAGAAATGTTAAGGTACTTATTGGGCGGAGTTATAAATTTGTCCATTAACTGAAATCCTTCTAGATTATAGGGAAATCCTACAATTATCCAACCACTAAAAAGGCAATCTTTTTGCAAAATTCTTTTATATATTGCAGTTGCGGCAGACGCTGATGATATTTTATTGTTTAGTTTCAAACCCGTTCGCAACATCTCACCGATTGGACACGAAGAATTTAGAGTTTCTAGTATCAACTTTTCTACGTTAACTGTAAATTACAAAATTAATGAAAAGTATGCAAAAAATATATATTTTATCAATAATAGTACTATAAACCAAATCATATCGTTTCGCCAATGCTATAGCTTGACTTTTTCGTCCTGCGCCACGACATCCAAACATGATCACCCTGTGACAAAAACGTCCATTGGCATGATCGTTTCTTTTTGGCGTCGTATGACGCATTAACAATACCAACTGATCGACAATTTCTTCGACGGTTTGATTGAATCTATCTCGGGTCGGTTCGAAACACTCAGCTCTAGAGCCATAAGTAATCATCTGATAGACTTCCTTAAAGAACTCTTCCACTTCACTGAATTCTTTTAAGTAGCGTGTCTTATCTGTTTTCAACATTTCCCTTGTTTTCAGTGGAACTTGAAAACGATGGCGAATTTCAACAACAGTATTCGGTTCGAAGTTGTTCTCCTTGAAAGCGCTCACCTCTTCACAATTTTTCGGAAAATCTAAAGGTAACAATTTTGTTTACTTTTGTGCATAAAATTTTAATGAAAACTGTTTCTTTGTTAGATTTACTTATGAAAACTTTGTGCTTTCTCTCCCATTTATAATGGCGTAGGAACTTTTTGAATTTTTTAAGTATCTCTCCTGCATCATTTGGTTTCCTCTGAAAACTTGAAAAAATTAAAATTGGAAATTCGATGGGACCTACTTTTGAATAGGTACCTCTTTTGTGTACACCACAGTGGGAATGTTGTAGAATTTTTCGAATAACTGTACAAGTTCTTGAGTATCTGAAAGCGAAATATTTCGTTTTTACTACAGGGTGTTCTAAAAATAAGTCCAAAATTTAAGTGACGGCCACTATTCTAGACTTGGTATTTAATTTAGCAGTTGTAAAGTACGTGTACACACGTGAAAGATTTATTATAGACCAGGGGCTAGCTACCGTTGTAGCAGTTGTATGTACCAATAGCAAAGGACCCGCGAGCTAGAAGGGCTCTAACATGTGTATGCAAACAATTGTAAAATATTATCCACATATGTATTAGTAAAATTAAGGTAGGATATTAAGTTGAAACTTGATTCAAAAATTCATAAGTTTACTTTATCATAGTACTGAAATAAATAATTGTTCATACTTTTCCCATACAACATAAATTTACTCAGGGAAATCCCATTATTGTCCCACAGATCCCATAACTTTCCCGGGATAAACAGGAAGTATTCAGTATGTCCTTACGACATTATTTCTAGGAGTTATTAGAAATTTTCCATAAACAGTTCCTTGGGATATCCTACAGCTACTCTCTATGAGAACATTCTCAGTATTTTACAGACAAATACATAAGGGATGTGCAGGAAAATGTTGGAACTAACATGGGAAAGTTGCTTTTCCCCCTTCCAGAATTTATTTCGGTATGTTATCTGATTCTCGTGGTCCGTGCGGTTCTCTGGTGAAAGCAATAATTTGTTCCTTGGTGTGCTTCCGTGTGTCGTTTTTGGAGAACAAAAACAGAACAACAAAATACGTCTTGAAAGAAGCCATGAGAATTATCTATATTGGAATTCTATTCGTTTTTCCAATTTCTTCTAGTTCGGAAAAGTTTGTTATAGTTGTACATTTCGGAACATGATCTTAAGACTTAGTTTTGTATTTAAGTACCAAGATTTTGCTTAAGTATTTCTGAGTCTATAAAGTACCTGCAAATATCTAACTCTTCGTAGAAAAGAAAATACAATCTCTAGCGCAACTCCTTTTTTGTTGAGTTTTAAAGCACGCAAAGAACTCTAAAAGCATAAAATCGACGATTCCTCGATTTGATGACATAACCACTGACATGTATTATATGGATTGCCCAGCTCTGCCTATATAGCACCAAATATTGTTTTTTTTTTTTTTGACGAGCGACTGTTTCGACATCATGATAGTAGTTTTCGAAATAGAAAAATATTGTAAAAGTATTAAAACGTAAAGCTCTATGGATTTTTGTACCCTAAATGAAATCATAGGGTAGGTATACCTACTTAAACTAAGTTTTGACTGTTCTTCGACAGTCCGTCTCACCGCCGCACGATAACTTGAGAATACGTTGTTAGAGGGGCTGAAATTTTCTACATATGGTTCGAAAATGCGTAAAATTTGGCAACCCGCTTCATAGGGTTATCATTAAAATTTACGTTTTTCACTGTTTTTTTATATACTGGCTAAGACCCAGAGACCTCAAGTCTTGACTGCTTGCTTATTCATTTCCATTAAGTTTATGCACGAGTCTTACCCACCATTTACTTTTGCCGTTTTTTACATTGTTAACAGTGCATATGTATGTCAAAATAGTAGAAAGCAATTTAGGTACATTTAAATTCACCTAGCGCTAGCCGAATAACCTTTACCTTGGATTTAATCCAATACAAATGATAACCATACTGATAGATAGCAGATAAAAGCGGTGCTTGTTTTTTCATGAGTTCCACCATTGTGATTAAGGATAGCTGCATGGTGAACGACACGAGATTCAGTGAAGTATGATTTACGTAGCAGTTGCACCAACAAATTTAGTTTATAGGCAAGTATAAAGTATTCATCGTTAAACAAGAAATTGCAGTAAAAGAGGATAATACAGGTTATGAAAAACATTGAAAACGGAGCTTACCAAAAACTGGTGGTAACAGGAGAACGGTTCTAGTTGATTGTACTTCTGCGGCAATACTTTGAACATTTTCCGAAATATATTTCTTTACGTCAACTGGGCGAGTATGAATTATGCTTAGGAATAATTTCTAAAAATTAAAGGCATGCATCAATTTATTTAGGTTCCATCAAAATTTATTGTATGAAATCTGAATATCTATACCAAGGCAATATCCAACAGTTTATGTTTCTCAAAATATGTCATTAATTTCACGGCAGAATAACCCGTGCTATTGATGTTGGTTCCCTGTACAGTTTCCATGATATATTTACCTACTTTCGATTTGAATAACAAACACTGGGAAAGTACAAATACAAATATTTTTAACAAAACTGGCAGTAAATATGAAAAAGTCAAAATGAGATAAACATTTTTATATGCCTACTATTTATCTTTATGCATTTTGAAGCTCCAAGTATCCCTGCAGGTGGACAAATCATGATGAGATCTCAATGAGTTATTTAGAAGACGTCATAACGAAAATTGTTCATAAATGACATTAGTGTCCCGATGAGCTCATAAATGAGGATATCAATGAGCATTATGATGAGTTCATTAGTGGGAATCTCACCTATTATGTTTTCTAAAATGAATGCAACAATGTGGGGGCATCTGCATGATTGTACAGGATCCTCCAAGTGTTGGCTCAGCCCAGTGGCAGTAGCTGCATACACGTTTAGCCATAAGAATTTGGGCATAAAGTCCATCTTGTTCAGCATAACGACGACAGTCTTCCCCGGAAGAACAAATTGTAAAATTTAATAAAAATGCCAATCGACGTCTCATCAAAGCCTTCCTGTCCTCTTAATGAAGCGCATCAGGTCTAAGTGAGGTAAGCTTTTCAGCTTATCCATAGATAGGACAGACCCAAGCGTATTCAGCCTGTTCCGGAAAAATGGAGGACAAGTGCACAGAAAGTGTTCAGTTGTCTCAGGCTCTCCTTCCAGACAGACAGATACTCAGGGCTGTTAACTCCCATTTTTGTTAAGCTTAAATCGAACTGCTAGTGATAATTCCAACCACAGTCCTGCATTGTTTTCTTCCGAGAGCCCAGATAGAGTCAGAGAAATTCCTATTAGGACCATCAAGAAAAAGTTTTGTACACCAGCAAGTGCTCACGTTTGCACATCACTGCTGATGTTTCCTGCGAACATCCGCTTTGATGAGAGACCTGATCACTGAAGTGGCAACGTCTACAGCAGCAGTTTCCGGTCCAAGGAAAGGGGAAGTAGAGCCGGACCTGGCTGGCAGCTTAGCCCTGTCATTCCTCATGATCGCTATGTGCCCGTGAACTCACTGTACGGATTGATGCTTTTCCACTCAAATTAGTATTGGCGTCTTGTTGGGAAGGAGGCATGGTGTAAAACTGTGCGCAATTTCTACTAGGAATATACAATCTACATAGCCCAACATAATTATGTATATCCATATGTATACACGACTGCACTAAAATTAAAACATCATGAAAACATTTCCTATCTGAAGCGACAAAAGGAAATGGAGACAAAAGATAAAAACATCTCGTAAAACTAGGCAAAAGTGGGAAACTGCAGAAATATCTCTTGTGAAAAGCGCATCAAATTAATGAATATTTTCTTGAAAATTAAAACTCCTTAGAAAAGATCTGAGAATTTTAATTTTAATCAGCATAAAACTCAGCCAAGCGAAATGTCAGCAGCATCGGGCAAAAGACCCACTCCTCGAGAATCTTCTTTTTCTCTTAATTTAAAATAATTAAAAAAGCGAAAAAAACAAACTCGTCTAAATGACAAAACTTCAGCAGATGAGGTATCTCGAGAGGAGGCCTAGTACATCGGTACCGAGTTCGCCCCGCCTGGTGGGCACTGTCTGTGGCGGGGGGATGAATTATAAAATCAGTCAGGAGTATAAAAAAGTTTTTAGAAAAAGTGCTCTCCTCTAAGTTGTGTTGCGATTTCCTTGTAGGATTTTAATTATGCATGCACATGAAAAGACCACATCACTTGGGCTACGCCATGAATAAAAATTTTTTTTTTTGAAAGTGTACATCCACCCAACTTGATTCACACAGGCCTTGATTAGAGGGATAGAGCTTACTTGAGGTTGAGAATGGAGATGCCCCAGTCAGTATAGAATAAAAGTACGCCATTAATTCGAATATGGGAGTCTGAATAGGCCATCCAACCATCACAGTAATGATGGAGGCCTTTAGGATTTAGGGTGTTTCAGAGTTTTGTAAAAGACATGCATTTCCACCACGCCCCCTTCAATCTGAATGGATATCATTTACATTTCCTGTTATCATTAAAATATGCCACGTTGCTCATATTGTATTGTACAGAGAAGTAGTCTTAATCGAAATTGGATGATGCTAGATAAGATGTTTGTCTATGTACATAGGTATAGACAGGTCCGTCTTTAACCAAGTGGAGGCCCATTGCACTTTTGGATATGGGGGCCGCCCTCCAGCAGAGAATATTTTCTATACTACTTTCGATTGTCAACAGGAATAATAACATAAAATACAATCGTAAACACAACACTGATTCTTAGTATGGAGAAGAAATGAACGAAACCCTCAGGTCTGATAACCTATGAGCGAACCCATTCTAACTTACTCCCCAACTGCTAGAGAACTCACAATTCTCCGGTGGAATATAATATGGCTATATAATAACTTTCCCATCTTGTCATTCCCATATCACGATATAGCCCCCATATAATTCTCCTACAAGAAACAAACATCTATTAGGTGAAGAGCCTGAACGGCTCGAACAATACACCTTTGTTGACAACAACAATCCCTATTACACAAGACATGGAGGAGTGGCCATAATGGTACACAACAGTCTGGCGTTCAACAGACTACAGATTAACACTGATGTAATGGTCTGCGCTGTCTCTATAGACACAAATCCCAAAATATCTCTTCTATGCTTGTATCTTGAGCATGGATACAGATCGTTACCTCGTGATGTAGAGTGAATGTCAATTCAGCTCCCACCGAATGTCATCATTGGTGGAAATATTTCAACGTACTGTCTGGGGTGTCTGGAGCACTGGGATAGAAGAGGAAATTTGATTGCGGACTGGGCAGAGGAGGGAAAATTATGCTTACCGATACCTCCCCTACACTTCACTCCTCTCGAAATACTCTTGCAACGGTCGACCTCATTTTCACATCCCCTAACTTAGCCCCGTACTTTACCTCGAAGGCAGCGACCACCTTCCAATATTAATAACATCCAGCGTGAAAATAGCTGCTTACAAATAGCTCGTGCGTTTTGCAGAGGCGGCGGCAAAGTGGAACCTCTTCACTTGTTCTATTAGAAAAAAATCAAAACAAAGACCACCCGCCAATAACGTGAACAAAGAGACAGCTCAGATCAGTAAAATCATCAGAATGGCTGCAGCTACAAGCATGCCTAGTGTCAAATCCCAAAAGCAATCCCAACCCATATGGATGAATAAAGATATACTCATATCTCTCAGGAGCAAAAATAAAGCCTGGAAAAAATTCCAAAGGCACCCAACAGAAGGAAACCTGCGAAACTACAGTAGAGAGTCGGCAGACGTCAAAAGAGAAACAAAGGTGGCGAAGAGATTATCCTGGGAGTCCTTCGCGCAGTCAATCGACACTAGCATTAATCTCGCCGGCGCATGGAACAAGGTCAAATCCCTCTCCGGCAATAGGAGTCCAAGCCTAATTGCCAACTTGACAACAGAAAGCAGGTCATTAACATGTTCCACGGACATAGCCAACGAATTTGCCAAAACATGGGCACACTATTCATCAGATAAAAACTTCACTCAGGAACAGACCCTTCAAAAAGAAACTTTTCTTTAACGGAAATGCCATATGAACCTGATCCAAACAGAATACTAACCTAAATAATAAGCTAAATAGTACACTTAATGTCTGCAAGGGCTCAGCACCTGGATACAATAAAATCTCCTATGGAATGTTAAAAAAAAACCCTCAGGTTCCTATCCACAAGAGATCGAATTCGAGTAATATGCTCAAGGACCATAGGCCAATATCGTTTATATCCTGTCTATCGAGTCTTTGAGAAGATGCTGGAGAGGAGACTGGGAGAAATGGCTGAGAGCTACTGGCACCGTACAACATGGTTTTCGCCTTGGCAGGGGTACTACGTCACTCCTGCTGGAGCTAAAGAATCAGCTGAAAACAGCATGTGCTCAGAAACTGGACTCCTATAACCTCTCACTCGACCTGGAAAAGGCTTTCGACCAGATGTGCAAGCATAAAATTGTCCAGGTTGCAATATGGGAAATTGATACAAAATTCATCCACATAATCCTAAGATTCCTATCCCAGAGAAGTATGTTAGAGCTGACGGTTTTACTACAGGAAAATACAAACTAGAAAACGACATCCCACAAGGTTCTCCACTATCCACCTCTCTTTTCAATACATACATCCACTCATTAGAGACGCTAAGACAGACAGTAGTCAAAGCCGAAACTTGGTGCCACGAAACTGGGGCATTGATACCAATGGTTAAAGCGGAAAGGTTAGTTATACCATCCACCAGGACGTACAGACTATCTAGAAATAGATGGAGAAGAGATAGTGGCACAGGATAAATGTAAAATCCTTGGAGTCACCCTCGTCATAACATTAAAATGGAACGGGCATGTAAAGAGTATCAGAGACAACCTTTTGCGTCAACGACGTAGGAAAGCCATCGCCGCCAAACAGAGAGGAGCATCTGTGGCCAGCTCCTTAAGCATAGCCAAAACTCTCATAAATGGTATAACTAACTACGCAATTACCCTCTACGGAACAGTAGCACAGACTGAACTAAAGAAACACCATTAACAACATACTTAGGGCAGCAACTGGAGCCCATCGAACAACACCAGTGGAAGCTCTATGGATTGAAACCGGCAGTCAAAATATAGCAGAAAGGATAAAAATAGCACAATCGCGACTTGTCGCCAGGAATGCTGTTTCAAATAAAAGTTCACACCATACGACGCTGAGAGAGTACACGGAAAGGCCGCCATTGAAACATTTTTCGGCACTATACATTGCCCTCCAATCCACAAAGCACTAAGAATCTCACTACCCAGTAATCCACTATCTCCTCCGTACAAAAGATCCTACCCACCTCCAGATAGCCTCATCTATTCTCACACCAACCCAGTCTCCCCACAAAGTCCACGCAACCGGCAATGTATAGGGCTATTCATTGAGAAGGCATCGCAGCGTCAAGGCATTACCTCCATATATACACCGACGGGTCAAAAAGCGAAAGCCATGTATCCAGTGCGGTTGTTATTTACAGACCAGGAGAATCCACTGCTCTGGAGAACCACAAACGTAATCTCCATCCAAACGCATCAGCATATGAGGCAGACATATATGCGATTCACATGGCAGCAAATCTAGCCAGGGAAAAAGAAAATTCGGCAATAATTTTCACAGACGCCGTGACAGCTCTGATGGCCATAACCAACCCCACACCTCTTGTGCCTCTCAATAAAATCATAAAATGGTTGCTCGAAACAGCAAAGGCTCAAACCAAAATATCCTGGATATCGGGACATGTCGGTATTCCAGGCAATGAGGCTGCTGACAAATTATCCGAAGAACTACCAGACCAACATCAACAAGGCGGTTTAATAATACCACCATGTGGATCGTTTATTCGAAGGTGTGCTAGAATAGAGATAGCAAAAGAAAAAATAGAAATATTGGAAAGACAAACAACATTTCTGGCAAAATACTGGAGGCATACTGTCCCACCACAACACAAATCCGATCGACTCAGATGGAAAGGTGTCAAAATAATAAGAGTGCGAACAGGTCATGCCCGATTCACAAATTCTTAGTATATAACCAGGACGGAACAGCCTGGCTGTGAAGAATGTCAAGTACCACTGACAATGTAGCACATACTAACGACATGTAAAAAAACAATTCGGACAATTACAGGACCTCTCCCAGCCCTTCCCGAAATATTGTTTCCCGAGAATCCCGATCCCCTTCTCAAACTCCATACACAGCTGCAAATAATAAAGCACATATAAAACAAGAAAAAATAAACCATCACCTACCTCCTCTTTCTTTTCCGCTCTTATTACTCTGACATTATTTCCCTCAGGGCATTAGCAAAAGGACCGCAAAAACAAGAATTAGTCAATGATACTATTAGAAGGTATAGAAATAGGTAAGCAACTGAATAAATGTAATGTATAAGTAAATAATAAATATAAATAGATATAGTTAATATTAGCTAGGTAAGAATAGACATAAGTAACATATAAACAAAACGGAAACTGAACTATCAAAAAATTTAGAAATGCCAAAGCAAACAACAGAGCATAGCATAGTTAGTAGTAGCATAGTACCCGATTGAGTAGACATAAGTATAGTTTTACATTATATGTAGGATATATACTAGATTAAATAAATAAATAAATAAATAAAGGGAAAGCGCCGATCATGCGAGTCAGTTTAGTTGTTTTGTAATCAAATTATTTAGGGGAATAATCTTAGCGCCATACTGAGTTGCCAGTATTACACATGTTAACATGAACAAACAGTTTAAAAATTTTCTCTGATTACCAAATGGAGTTTGGCTAATGAAAGTATGCCATGAAAAAAGGCAGAACATTTAAAAATACTGGGGCTATATACACTATACAATGACAATGTAGATTTTTTATATGTACTTTGTGTGAAAATTTGTTGCCATGTATAGAATTTCGAATAAATCCCACGATCTACTTTCAGTAGTCAAACTCTATCAGTTAAACTAACTTGTAATAGGGCGTTTTGCTGATTGAAAAATAGGTCATCGGTCGGTCTACTGTGGCAGGAGCTAGAGGTGCCCTGGGCCCATGCGTAAAGATGGAACTGGGTATAGATGTCATAACATACTTTTGTAGAATATCTGAAAAACAATTGAAATTGAATGTTAAATGGAGAATTAATAATTGATCAAGTCTATAAATGAGGTGCAAACACGAACAACAATCATGTCCACCCCCCCAAATGGGGGGCAATTACTTCATGTCCATCTATTATAGCTTTATAAAACGTAAGCTCGTCCAAATCTATCCAATTTTCAGAAAACTGTTTTACGAACAAGGCATTAACATGTTATTTTTTCTCGGATACCACCACGTCTAAGAGGTACATCTCGAAGACACACCAAGTTTGGGTTTTTTCCAGCTTTATAAAAATCTCATTACCAGTCCAATAAGCAGTTGTAATTTTCATGGAGGAAAATGTAATTGAGATTAAAGGCCTCCATTCTGCAAAGGAAGCGATGAAAAACGTTCAAAATCTTTTGGTGCATCTTCTTGAATGATAGAAACATACGTAACAGATCTATCCACTCAATTCTCTACCAAATTTAATAATTATATATAGATAACACGATTTGCGAATAGCGCTACTGTCAGATTACCTTCAGAATTACCGAGGCAGTTGAGTTAGAAATTTAACTAAATTGAATAGATAACACTATTTTATGCACTCGATCGGGTTCAATAATAACAAAAAAATTAAATCAAACGAACAAGCTCTATAGAATCGAATTCTAAAATAAGACACCTCTGACTTATTATCAACACGTTCAATTAATACTGTCCAGCTTATGGAAATTCCAGAACGAATTTGCACAAAAACTTTGTGAAAAATATTGTTACTAGCCTTAGTTCATTATTTAAAACACAATATTTTAATTATAATGAATAAGTTCTATTTATTCCACACTACTGTTTACTTTTAAAACATTCACAAACAATTATTAATCAAGTCTACTTTAGTTATCGCTAGTACTGTACTTCAAATTATCGCAATCCAAGTAGTTTACTACGCTCACTGCACTGTCTGAGACAAGACTCGCTGCTCCTGGCAGTGACAAGACCTGTATTTATACTAAGCAATTTGCCCAGAACCTTCCTGAAGATTCCATTCCAGAAACATAGATTCCCCGAACCTAAAGTTGTTTATGTTTGCACTTAATTAGTCATTTTACGCGAAGTATCCATTTCCACTCGGTGTCGCTTGTCCCTTTCTATTGCACATAACAAAGTTAATCGTCGTTAATTATAACAAAAAAAATTCCCCAGTTTTAACTGAATACCGTGATCAACACGATCGGCCTTAAGATTTGAATTTGCAGACGCAAATTTTTAAATCACTTTTAAATTTGTCGATGGTTCACTCTTTTCAGATCAGATCCCTCATAAGCCAGTCAAATTTTTGGTTTTCGTAGCTCGGGATCTTGGTGGCGTTAAAAATTAGTAAGAAAACCAAAAAGAAAATAAAGGCAATACTAATACAATATTATTCGCATTTTATTTCTTACTTCTTTTAAGTACATATATAACTCCTCGTCATAATTAAATATATATATTTTTGTAATTTACCTTATCAAATCGTAGATTTATCGTAATAATTAAATTGCAGTATTGTAGTAGACCTCCTTATTACTACATATATTATTAATTTAAATATTTTACATGTGTTTCATATATTTCTTATTTCTCTTCTCCTGATTTTATGTTATTTTATTTTATTTTACATATTTCAAAGTATATATGTCAGTTTGTCTGTTCGTATGAATTATTCTACGCTTAACAGAAAAAGGTTTCGTTATTTTGTGTGTTCTACTTCACTTATCGTATACATTTATTCGTTAAATTAACAGTTAATTAGTTTTAAAATTTAGTTCATAGTTTTTAATTCTGTTTTTTTTTTTATATTTATTTGAAAATTGTACGTATTTCTGCATTTCTTATTATTGTTAATGTTATTTATTTATTCACAAAATAATTTATAAATATGTATTTTTAGGAGGCGATTTTTCATGATTTTTTTTTATTATTTCCTCTAACTTTTGTGTATACTTTAGTTACAATGTTGCAAGCAGTGTCCCGCCGTATAATTATGTATTTTTTTTGTATACTTTAAAATTTCTTGGAGCTTAAATTTTCAAAATATGTAAGATTTACTTTGAAATTTTATTAAATATTTTAAAGCATATATTAATAAAGATTTGTATCATTTTTTAGTATACATAGTTTTTTTTTATTATAGTAACGTTGACTTTTATGTATACAAGTGTGTTATTCATTTATCAAAGAGAGCTGGTCGTAATCGAAAAATCAAGAGGATGCTAAATCTATTGTGATTGGAATATATTGCACCATGAACATAATTCTTTTTCTTTATACATAAGGACTGTCCCAGAGAAAACCCGACAGCCTCTTCATTTCTCTTACGCACACAAACACATGTCAAACTTGTAAATTTGCGTAATGGAGTCTAGTTGAACGATGCGTCATTTGGTATTCAGTCACCAGCTCAGTCAGTCATGGCATCAAAACAAGAGGAAAGGAGAAAATTAATTATTTCCAAGCACGTGGAGAATCCGGAGAGATGTCAATAAGAAAGTTGGCTTAAATCCACCATATTTCGAAAACAACTATTCAAAATGTTTTGTCGAAATTTTCGGGCTCTTCCAGTGTACAAAGAAAACCTGGTTCAGGAAGAAAATTTGGAGCTGAAAACAAGAACATTCAGGACAAAGTTACCGCTGCTTTCAAGAATAATCCTAACATTTCTGTCAGGGATATGGCTCATAAAATTGGAGCATCGAAATCAAGTATTCAAAGTATGAAGGTTAAAGTGCCAAACACAATTCCGACGTTTCGATCCGATTCAATCCAAACGGATGCATGAGCACAATTTTTCCGTTCGGTTTCGAACACTTGACTTTAAAATGTTGCCAGATTTTGTCTTTCAACTTTACATCCATCCATGCCGTCAGATCAGAAGAAAACGTAAAAATAACGAAAATGAAGTCTCGAAAATTGTATGAACAATTTTTGACGAAATAATCTTGCTACGTTATGGACGACGAGACTTATTGTAAGGCCGATTTTCGTCAGCTACCAGGTCAAGAATTTTATGGTGCTGGGAATCGGGGCGATATAGATCCGAAGTTTAAAACTCGTCAATGTACCAAATTTCCGAATAAATATTTAGTTTGACAGGCCATATGCTCGTGTGGTTTGAAATCTAAGGCGTTTGTAACAACAGGGACCATAAATACGGAAATTTACCTGAGTGAGTGTGTGAAAAAACGATTGCTTCCTTTTATTAGAGCACACGATTATCCCATGTTTTTTTTTTTGTCTGATTTAGCTATTTGCCATTACAGCAAACGGCTTGTAGAATTTTATACGGAAAACTCATCAATGTCGTACCGAAGGAAGCAAATCCACCAAACTGCCCGGAGCCTCGACCTATCGAAATATATTGGGCCCATATCAAACAAAAACTTAAGAAGACGAGAAAGCAAACCGCTAACATCAATGATTTCAAAAGGAAATATAAAAAGGCTTCTGATATTATCACAAATGTTCATGTACAAAAGTTTATGTCAGGGCTTAACTAGGTTCGAAAATTCTACAAAAATGTGTAGCTTCATCGTAATAATATTAAATACTGTATAAACTCACAACAATAAATTTTTTTAAAATATATGTGTTTCCTTTATTTACTTTCTACATTTGTTTATGGTCGGGTTTTTTTCTGGGACAGCCCTTATATTATTGTTTCTTTTGCAGACTTTAACCCTTCGAGACAAAAAGTATAAAAAATGTGTAAGGGAGGGAGCAGCTGATAAAATGTAAATACATATGAATTTCGGTCACTACCAATTTACAAACAACTCTACTTTAATTATCGCAATTTTTTCGTGTAATACACAGACATATTCACTTCACTGTCTGAGACAAGACTCGCTCCTGGCGATGAAAAGTTCTGTATTTATACGCTACAAATTGTCCAGAATCCTCCACTCCATAAACAGCGATTCTTCGAACCTAAAATTGTTTACTGTGTACGAAGCTTCAATTTCCAATAGATTTTACTTGTCTCGTTTTGTTCCACGTAACAATATATATATATATGTGCCCATCAAGTTCAAAGCCCGATATGTAAATATACTTTTGAAAAAAATCGAGCTGATAAAACTGAATTGTTTGCCGTGCTTCCCTCCAAAATGGGAATTACTGGGAACTTTTCCCACATATTACCATTCAAAATCACACAATCTTTTTCAAAGTACCAAAAACTATTAGAAATACACCAAAGGGAGAAGTTCCAATCTGTGCTACTACATATCAGCTATTAAATACAAACTCTCATCCCTAATCACAATTTTAATCATTTCAAATATGTATGCATGAGTTTTTTGAGTCCATTTTAAAGAAATATTTTCTGAACTTTGGATGTATAACTTTTCTCGTAATTTTGTACGGGGAGACGAAATTATTCCCTTCTCCCTTTTAAAATTTTTCCAGAAGTTCCTACCATATGGGAGAGGAGAATAACCCATGATTTCCCAACACTCACTGGTGATGTATTCGTATTTTCCAATGAAAAACTATTCATATTGGAGTAAATGCCAATGGAAAACGTTCGTGCCGACTGTAACTCTTTGGAAAAGAAATTAATATTGGTAAAAAAATTTAATTAAAAAATATTGGACACTGTGTATATGCACTAATAAATTTTTTTGAAACACTTGTAGTACGGTCGTACTGAATAGGAATCGATTTGAACATCATCAGAGTATTGCTTGCAAATTGAGATTAAAAACAATTTTCTGCCTGCAGGAAGTTGTGTATTAGGCATTTGAACATTTACTTTCAATATTACATAAATATATTTTATGTTGGCATGTAAATCATATTTGGAACGCTAAAGAAACAAGTTTAAAGTTAATAAAAAATATGGACTTCTTTGAAACTCTTCTAAGTATAGGCGAACTGATTGATAAATTGCACCAGATCTCTTGATTACTTTCAAGATATTTGTTTCATGCTCGACATTTCGGTATTTTTAACCGCTACTGATTGCCTTAATGATACCTTTCAAAAAATCAGCTTGATTAATATTATTTTTCTTTTCTTATTTATTTATTTTTTTAAATGGGTGTCGTTGATAGTCGAGGTATATATTATTCTTATGCAAGATAGACACCGAATCTCCAGTACGTACATTTAAAACAAAAACATAAAAAAGTGCTTTACAACCATCAACTGCGCACGATATTATCATACTTCTGGCTGTTGAGGCTCTAAAAACGCTCAAATACATCAGAGTCATCAAAAGGCACATACCCACCATGTTTCGAGCAAACCCGAATTGTTCTAGTCTGGAAATACCTAGAGATTCATAAATCTCATCATTCGCAATATAGCTTCCATGATAATTTACAAACTTTAAATAACTTATATATAAAAACCGCGGTAGTCATAAGAAATAAAATAGGACTCTAGCTACAATGCCAATATTGGTACCTGGCAATTTCAACGAAGCTCATCAGGAAATTATGAAACCCAATAACTGAAATATTTGAGTAATCCGAGAGTTCTTCGTCATAATCTGTAATACGCCCCACGGAGGAACTGTTATATCTAATAAATTGATTATCTACAAAAATGTAGTTATACCAAATGAAGTAATTATTTGAGCCAATTTTAAACTCGAAATCATAGCTCAATTTGTTGAGCTAGAAGGCTAGAAGGAGGTTAAGTTTAGTAAAAGAAAAACAAATGACCAGCTCCTTATACCAAAATTAAATATGTAAATGTATGAATGTAACTACAATGTTTATAAAGCAACTTATTTTCTCTTTGAACACAATACTTACGTGATGTATATTCTTTTAATAAATTTATTTTGGATATTTTAAAAATATTTTAAAGATTCTTCGAACTTTTTCTCGTATACAATGTATGAATGGATATTTTCCTTTAAATTTTGATTCTAAAAGATGCTTTGTTCCCTACTCTAGTAAAATTTATTTATAAAATCAATTATAAAGAAGAAAAACAAACGAAAATTCGTCGTATTATATTGTCTAAAGAACTTGTTTCTTCTGTTTTTAGTGTCTTGTGATTGCAATTGTATTTTCTCTTTAATTTACATTTTTTCTTCACAATTATTGTGATTATTTAGTTAAATTATACAAATACAAAAATAATGCAGTACAATGCAATAATAACAATACAATTTCAGTAAATATTCTAATCGTAGTGCATTTTCTGCTACCCATATAGAGCAGACCGCAGGTAATATTTGTATAAAATCTTAAAATTTATCGTTATACTGTGGTTTTTTTTATTTTAAAATATTTAGAATTAATGGGATGAGATTTAAGAAATTATAGTAAATAAAGTGCTGCTAAGACGATCTCCAGCTTTTTTCAAACATAATGGTTTATAAATTATAATATATCTGGAATTTTCTTGTGTCACAGCATTTTTTTTTTTGTAAAATCATCTATAAGGTGTTATTAGTTGCAAGAGGTCTAACGTCCTACACATGTTACATGAACTTTTTTGTCCTCAGAATAAGATAAATACCTCAAAATGGGGTAAACGTAGCTGAGAAAAAGACTGATGGACTGGTTAGTAGAACCTAATCTCTTAGGGATAACCCTGGTCCTCAGTAACTAAGGGAAATATCTAGAGTTAATGCTTGATTTTTAGTTATATTTGAATCTGCACCTAAACACTATCAGAGAGACGAAAATCAACGGGGCTCTAGAAAAAAATTCGTGAATTACCTATAGCGTTAGACCATATTCACCAAGAGCTAATAACTCTTAAAGGGCTACAGATAGCACATAGGTTGTAATAGGTCAAATTAAAGAGGAGAGTCTACAGTTTACAGTTTTTATAAAAAATGAGCTATGTTAACGACCTTTTTGCAAAAATAATAGAGATTAAATTAAAAAAAAAAAAAAAGCAAAATCCGAAATTTTTAGTTTAGACAACCATAATTCGTGAGGGATACTGGGCTGGTTAAGCAGTCGTTGGAAAGACCATAAAGTTCTGCATACAATGAGCTCTGAACTGTGACTATACGCCCTGTAATTTTTAAGATACAGGGTGTTTTGCGAAAAACTAGCTTTTTTTTCTTAATCACCCTGTAACTCCCAAACAGTTGATATTGCAATTTTTGGCTCATCAAGGTGAGTACTATCACCTCCTGTCTATTGATCACCTACGGGGAAACACCTTGTATATACATATCCAATAGAGCACTGTCGCAATATAGGATGCCTTTCAAACCTTCATCGATACAAGGCATAGTCATTTTTCTGATGCAATATTTACTCTAATTTTGCACACAATATTTTCGCTGCAAATTGCATTCAAATAATTTTGGTCGACAAATAAATTTCAAGCTGCTTTTCTAATTCTGGGCTTAGAATCTAAATTGATTCAAGAGTGACACCTTGCCACACTCCTCATATTCCCAATTCTGGACTCTGCAGGAAATTTAATTGATCAATTTAAAATATTTGAATGTCTGTCTGGAGCAGTATCTTTGGAATACTCCAGGAAATACAAATCTCACTATACCAGACGTCGCAAGTCAAAATGGTTGGAATTTAAATTCTGTTTAGATATAAATGTAAAATTTCATATTCGTAAGTCTGTAGTAAGGCTAAAGCGAAATATTTAGTTCTTTGCATTCAGTGTGTATAAATTATGCTAAGTTTATAGGCATAATGGTCCTGATAAGAAGATCATGATTAAAAAGTACTCTCTGACGACTCTCCAAATTCAAGTATAGGCCAAAACACAGTGTGGGCGACACAGCACAGTCACCGTAATTTGGTTGCTGTCAAAGATTCGAATATATGGAAGTCCTATATACTTAACACAATGAGGGCGACGCGATAAGTTGCCAACAAAAAGTTTGGGAAAATCTCTAAATTAGTCGCCAAAATAATTGACATTTCTGTGTGGATAGTGAATAATTGTCATTCGTGTTATGTGGATTTGGATATTTTTATGAGGTTTAATAAACCAGTTATTAAAAACTTGTATAAAATTAATTTCATTTATTAGTTTGACAAATTATGGGTTTTGAGGAGGAATTAATAGAGAAAATGAGTAAAAAAGTTATGTTGTGCAATAAACATTATCCCATGTATAGAAATCTCTTCTTAGTCTTCTTTTTAGTTTTTTCTTTATGCTTTGCAATTTTAAGTATGCCGCATAAGTTATACTAGTGATTTTCCTTAATTATTTCCTTTTTGCCATTTCTTTTACAATAAATAAAAAAGATAGCTGTCAAAAACATTTGTCGAGTCGCGTTCACTGTGTTTTAAATGCCAACTAAGTTGCCAACATTGTTGTGTCGCTCTCACTGTGTTTTGGCTTTAACGCCACAATACCTTAATTCTGTTATAAGAGATACTTATGGAAAATTGTCAGCTAAAAAGAAGAAAGACAGATTAAAAATCATTCAGGATCATCTTAAGTAAAGAAATTCATGGCAAGATTGGCGACGAGAATGCTTACACAGCATCTAAAAATGCTATTTTTTGTGTAAATGGCACAGAAAAGGAAGAGTGGAGAGAAAATTTATGGACCACTGTCTTGTTGCAAGCTACCGCAGACATAGTTTAATTTCAACACAGGGACACAGGTGTTGGGACATTATTCTGCTCACATCTCTGGTATTTGTATTAGGATTATCTTCATTTTTTTGTTTTTTATATAACCACTAAGTAGTTAAATATTAGGATTCTTATGCAATTATATGCTTTACATTTCTAAAGGTGGCGGTTTTTCAACGTCCAACTACCTTTTCCCTTCTGAGCTACAGTCCTATTATATCGCCGTTTGTAATTTTACATAAACCTACACTAAGTTACCCCAAAAAATATGTAACTCATGCTGATAGCGTGAAATCTCACTAAATTGAGCTATGAGATTAACACTTCTACATGTTTGGGTGCAGAACAAAATATTTCCAATAAATCAAAAATATGGCCTATAGTCGTGAACGACCTTTTTGATAAGCCAACCTACAAAGTTATGCCGATTACATTGTACGCAAAGGAAACATGATCAGATTGTATATAACCAACTAACGTACAGCGGCCGCAACATGACATGAAACTGGTGTCTGATAAGGATACTTACTATTCTATGAATGTACCATTTACAAGAAGGAAGAACTATTAAAACCGATAGAATTTCAAATGGGGTTAAATATCTGAGCAAACATATCCTAAATCAGAAACACATCAAGCCAGTGTGCACGTAAAGGCAACAAGAATATTGGAGACATCCAGGGTCTTTTTTCAGTCAGACCTGTGGTAAGAACCAGAAGAATTTGGATCATAAATAATGATCCTCAGACCTATATTTATCTAAGCCCCATTAATATGTTTACCTAAAGCTGAACATGAGGCAGTATAAGCTTTAAGCCCCACAGTGCAGTTTTCTTTTAACTGAACGGCATTACTATAAAAACCAGTTAGTGATAATAATCTGGAAATCCTGCTTAAGCACTTAAAATAAATATTTTTAAGTAACAAAAGATGTTAAAAATTTGGATTTTATCCACCTTGTTGCTTGCTTAACAAGGGGATTGGTATACATTTACTATTCTTTATCATTTTAGAGCTAAAATGCAAACAGTTATGGAAATAAAAGTGTTGCATCAAAGTGAAACAACAATTAAAAACAAAAACTAAATGAATATAATAAAAAGGCAAATTATGACATGAATTCAAGCTGAACTCAAGTATACACAAAAGAATAAATAAATATAGTGAAAATTGAGTAAAACTTAAAACTTTCACAAAATTAATTTAAAAAATAATAAAATAAAAAGAACAAATAACACTTTACCTTTATCATTTTTACTTTTTTTGTATTATTTAGAATTTATCAAAGTACCGTCCTCAAGGGCTCAGATCCTGATGCATTGTGGGGTCATAACCCATGCTGCCATCATAGGGTTGCTGTTGATCATAACCTCCTGAGCCTAATGAATAACCCATAGAATCTTGTGGAGGCGCAGGAGACATCATTGGAGTTGTTGTTCCACTTGGAGGTCCAGCCATAGAATATGGAGAAGCGCCGGCCGCTTTTTTCGCAGCATATAAATTGGCTTCCTCCTGTGCTTTGCCAATATTTTTCTTATACCTTATCCGTTTATTGCCGAACCAATTCGAAACTTGTGACACCTTCATAAATAGCAAAAAAATTTAAAAAAACACAAAATACATAATATTTTTTTGTCTATGCAATTAAATAATATCTTTTTACTTACGGTTATTCCACATTTCCTTGCTAATTCTTCTTTTGCTTCCTCGGAAGGATAAGGATTACTTAAGTGACTATAAAAATACTCATTTAAGATTTCTGATGCCTGCTTGCTAAAATTTCTTCTTTTTCTTCTAGCATCCAAAAATCTTGATCGCAAAATCATGACGGCCTCACAAGTTGACTGTTTCAGTTGCATTTGAATTGAACTGAATTTTTTGTGAATGATTTGAACCATTCTCTCAATCTCTTTTGGAGTTATGGGCCTAAAATGAAAATTATTGAATTATTGCAAACAAATTTCATTGACAATATTATATTAAAGAAATTACCTTGTGCGACTTTGTTCCCTAAGTAGATTCATTACATGTGTTGTAAATTCATTGCACGCTTGTTCATATTTTTCTAGTTCTTGATGATAAATCTGTCGAATTTGGGCCAATTTTGCACGGTAATCAGAATGTTCAATGGCATTGTCTGCGCCATCAATAGATAAAGAAGAACCTAAAGGTTCGAGGTTTTGAAGATTTTTAAAAAAACAATTTTTTTAAAAAAAAATTGTAAATCATTCACCTTGACTAGCTGCGGCTGCTGACGCAGCAGCTGCGCCACCTCCACCTTTTTCTGGACCAGCTACACCTTCAGCTATGAGCATGTTGTCAAGGCGCATTAATTGCGGATCTGGTGGTTCCTCCTCTTGAGTGTTACGAATTGAAAGGACTGAAAAAAAAAAAATTAAATTTTAATTAAAAAAGAAATAAAGAAATAATTTCATTATATCTCATTTTTTTTAAGTAATTACAACTTATGATAGTACAAAGGCTCAATTATGTACTTGATATTCCTTTACGTAGGAATTTGGTAATTCACAGGAAGTGGCTTTACCTTCCCTTCCAATTCAATAAATTACACCCACACACGATAAGACATCGTAGCTTAAAATAAGAGATTTAGTATACTGCTTAAACATCTAGTAAGATGACCAGAATATATTTGTCAGGAAAATTACAGCTGACACAACCACTACATCAGATGTCATTAAACGAATTTCAATTAAGAGCTCCGCCTTCCTGGAAACAAAGGCCAGACTAGTTGTTTATGCAGCTGAAGGCACAAATTTTCACTGTCAGCATCTTATCCAACAATACGAACTATTATTTACATTTTCGTCGGAAATCTAGAAGCAGCTTTTCTAGGAGTCAGAGGTGTTATCCGTAATCAACCACCAACATTTCAGGATTCAGATAACAAGTTCCTCAACAAGCTTCTAAAGCAAGATCTCACAGTGAATAGCACTATTCGAGTTTCTCAACCATATAAATTATTATAGATCATACACTATACACGATACGGAATTTTGTCTCCATAAACAAAAGCAATGCAAAGTGTACAGTTTGAAGTCAGTGAATTGAAAGATGGAAAACCGACAAGGACAGCCCAAATTCCAGCTGCTTTAGATGCCAATTCCTAATAACATACGATACAGTCGGTCGTACCATCAGAATTTTGATAAAACTTCATGCAAATGTCTGAAGTTCATACGCAGCAAATGATACAGAAATTACAACATATGGAGAAAGATTTATGAAACTCAATCTTGCGTATAAAGATTAATGACTTTTCCAAAGTATCAGCGCCATTTTCTTTGTTCCGCTCATCACTTGGTTGGACATATTTTGCAAGCGAATTTGCTTTGCGTTTAAGTGTGTTGCATTGACTGAAAGTCATGATGCAGTCTTAAGTTGCAAAATCAGCACGTAGGCTGAGGTGCCATTGGTGTGCTATGTTAAAAATCCAACCGAACAGCTCATATCGAGTGGACCAATTTTGCAGTTGATCTAAAACCGTAAGTTCTAACCATTAGAACTAGTAAATATATCCGATTATTTTTCTATTTAGAAAGAAAACGCAAAATCCATAAAATTGATTACTAATATTAAATTTATTAATTACGAGAGATAAATGAGACGAAAAATCGGAAGGAATTGCACATTAACGCAACGAAGGAAGGCAATGTACTTAAGTACAAACAAATACATCCTGCAAATCAGAGAATAGCTGGATTGTAAGTGAAGAAATACCTAGCATCTTGTTTCACGACACATGCGAACATGAGGTTCATTCTGTTTTCATTGGGTTTAGGATCACCTGAAAACAACAGGTTTGGACTTAAAATTATTATTGTCTTCATGTATGTGCTAAGTTCTTGACTTATTTCAACCTACTTGCCAATCACAAACACAATCACTTAATCAACATAAATACTCAGCTTAAGTCAAAAGGAGCATTAAGGATTGAAACTAGGGATAAGCACAAAATTTCAAGCAGAGATAGTCATCTAAATAATTATGAAAATATTAAGAAAGCTTCCATAATTTAAAAAGTCAATCATAGTGTGATGCAAATAACAAATCCTCCAGTTCAGACAAAATCTAGGGGACTGTCAACAGAGCAATATAAAATTACGAAACAATAGTTCTAGTATGCACATGATAAACCAAGGCATCTGTCATCAAACCACAACTGATCGAACCTTTTACACATGGTTGAAAGCAGCAAGCGGTGACTGGTGTGGACTGCATACGACAAATCAGGAAAGCCGAGTATCAATAAATACTCCTGCAAATGTTCCAAAGCTGCAACTAATGCCATCTAAATTTAAGGTGCATAGGCACGAAGACCCCGATAACAGACTTTCCAGAGGGAGCATTTCTTCACGTCCACCTAGAAATCGCTGTGTTGGTTGTTTACAATACTCAAAGGCTTACATGTCTGCATTAAATTGCATAGATCAGTTCTAATAGAAGACTCAGCAGAAATCATAACAAAAGTGTTTCTATCTTGAATGGGTCTCACATTTTTGAGTAAGCTATTATGACTGATCAATTGCGTCAATTTGAAACATTATTATTCAAAGGACTAGAGAAACTCCCGTCATTACTCATCTCTCTGCCAGCCACAAACATACGGGACGACAGAAAGGTGACATCGCACATATAAAGCACCAATTAAGTCAATCGTCAGATTGAACAGTGGGCTAGTAAACTACAGCATCTAACTAATCATCAATTCAGTTGATAACTTTTCTCGCATGAGGAAAAATATTTGTTATTTGGAATTACAAGATACATGAAATTATACACACGTATATTTTCATGAAAATTTTCTATATGATACATGAACAATGTAGTATGCATTATATCTGATGCTCCTCTCGCCGAGGACACATACACAGGAATGGGACCGATTGCTAAATGATAACCCTGAGGGTTCGGGTAAGAGATCTAAGCAGTGAGACATTTTGGAAGAATTTCTTTTTAATTCTTCAACAGTTTCTCATATTTACTCTGATTTTTAAGGCAATGACTTTATTTCATATATGGTCAAAACACTTATCTTAAGGAAGTGCGGACAAAAAGACCGATCTCTTCAGTTGTCAGGCTATTTCCATCATCCAGCTCCCAGTTAAGACCTATTCACACTATCAATCGGGCTTCCGACAGTCAACCGTTCATAAAAATACTCTGCAATGAACTTGAAGGGAACCATTCATACTATGCGTCACCGACACAACACATCACGACAGTCAACATCAGGAAAACTTTCAGAGAATCAGCATCAGCCTTCAAATTGTCAGTGATGAGACGTGATGTGAGGTGTAAATCAAGATGACAAATGGCATGGATGGCGACAAACTAATTTATTTACTACAGCTATCATAGCCAGCTCTTCAACAGCAAATTATTTAAACATTTTTTATCTTTTGACAAATTTGATTCTAACACTTCCACACATCGATTTCAACTAAAATATTACTCTGATCTTTGCATACGACAGAAGAAAAATGATGGACAGATGGCGTCCTAGTGTGAATGCAATAAAAATTGACGGATAGCTGATGGATGGTTGACTGTCGGAAGCTTGATGGATGGTGTGAATAGGCCTATAATCGTAATGCCTTCTCGTGTTCCGTTAGTTTCTTTATGTGTACCATTTTTAAAAGAAGTCCAAAATGTAGTAACAGGGAAAAAATTTAAGTGAATCTTGGAAAACTTGTAGTGAAAAATATTGCTAAAATCATTCGTATCATTCTGCAATAGCCGATCTTCTGTTAGACTCTACGACCTGCGTGTGATACATGGTGTTATGTTAAGTGTTTCGACATAATGTTTAATAACGTTTCGTTATTCGATTCAGTCTGAGAGTTTCTGCTTGAGTGAACATTATAACTATAGTTTCTTTTCTCTGATTAAATTAATTATTTTATATGGAAATATAGTTTGTTGTCTTGAATGATGTGAAAATATTTCAGTGAATGCATCCTTCCACTTGCAAAATATAAAGTGTTCAAGCTGAATGTATACATTGTATAAGATAAAATAACTTCAAGTCAAAAATTATCTGATCGTGTTGAAGTGGATATTTTTCGAGGAGACTTCATAATTCTATAGCCATCACGTAAACAAAGAAACTATTCAAGGATCTGTTGAAATCCAATACACGTGGATTTTAGGAAACTGCTTCATTAATTTTTTGTTTTTTTAATATACATTTACATTTCTATCTAATTTTCATATCGGTAAAATTCGATCAATTCATTATGATACCAATAAAATGACATCCATATGCAGAGCTGATTTGAATTTGCTTAAATATTCAGAAAATCTTCCATTCTTATATTGTTTGTGTAAATAATTTGAATTCACTCATTTTTACATCGTTTATCTTTACACTTCCAATTTCGTTGACATTGCGCCCCGACAAAGTAAATCTATTTTTAAAATATCGAAATCATGAAATCCCCAAAGGCATCTCGCCTGTCTAATTGATGTTCTTTTCGACACACAGTCGGAATACTCAACGGACGATAACAAAAATTTCAATGACCCTCTCATATTCAAATCGAAATTGAGCCAGAGTTGAATTCTTTCCTCGTTGCTACATAATTTAAATACAAAAGTGATCCAGCGAAAAGACGAGGCACAAAAAAGGTAACATGGAGAAAAAATAATAAAATGAAGGAAATCCCAAGAAGAATAAAAGAAGCGATAAGGTGGGTAGTAGCTAGTACACGAAGATACATATATATATCTCGTCAGCCCCGCTGCCAGGGTACATTGGAGCAAGCAATTCATGCATAGCTGCTGCTTATGCCATAATTCTCATGCTTAGTTTCGGTCCAAGACCCAAGTCGGCTACCACCACCGTATTAAAAAGAACATTTCATTTGCCTATACTCGAGATTCGATATTCTTCTCTGCCTTCTTGAGGTGTTTTCTTCTTAAGGCATCGATTGATGCCGCTGATATTTGTGAGATTGTTTTTTTTTTTATTTTTTTTTTTATTTTAATAATCTTTTTTTCCATCTCATCTCGTTTTTCCCGTATATTGCTTAACTTTTAATATACAAGTCTTCTCTGGCTGCTGGGAGTGTTATATGTGCCCCTGCTGTTTTTAAATTTTCCATTTTTAGTCTGATGTTTCGATCGCGACTTTCCGAGTCACATTATCTGGCCATAGCAATAGCAACTTCAATAAAATATGCAAATACACTGCAGAACAGACAGAAATGGGATTGAACTTAAGTGGGATATAATTAAATAATTTCAGAGTAGCTTTGCGCTTACCTGTTCGAACTGCTATGGGGGTCAATCATTAAGTGGTTTCGATATTATAACAATTACTGTCCAACGACGATAAAATATAATGCCAGCGTTTTACAGTAAGCTGCAAATCATAATTAAAGTAATTTTCCAATTTTATGGGTACAAAAGTGTGATAAACGCAAAGTATTAAGGAACACAAACTCAATCCAACCATTTTACATTTAGTTGAACGAAATAATTTTTTTTATTTTTTTGCAAATATTATAAGAAATGAAACTGAAAAATATCTTGACAGAAATTCAATTGAAAATAATTTGCAAGTTACTTTTCTTTCAAAATACAAGCTATAGAAAATTGAATTTTTCATTCCAGCAATGAGGAAGAGCAAGTCAGAGTTGCTTGGTTGCTGATTGCCTACCACAATTTTTGCAATAGCTATAGCACACTTATAGCTTTGTCAACGGAATCAGAGTTGACACCTACTAGGTATTGAACTTTTTGTAGCTTTCCCACAAAAAATGTTCGATGGACTTCAGTTTCTGAAAAAACTTATACCAGTGTGTCACTGATATCAGTTATCGCCACTGGTTTTGGTCTTCAACAGATGTAAGATGCAGAAAGTCTTTAGGGTTTTACGTGCACACCTAGCTAGCTCATAAGTCAGAGTATATCCTGTCCCAATGAGTACCAGTTTATGCCAGTGCATGCTTGACATTGAACTTACTGGTCGAAGCGAGACCCATCTAAAATATCTGCCGATCTCTGGGTCAAGGCACCCAGTTGATTAAGCGCAACTCCACGCCGAAAGCCAAATATCCAAACATACATTAATAAGCTACCATCTTTCCTCGGACGCAGTATACAATTATACAAAGGACATAGTCTTCTGTTCAAAGAAGAATGTCCGCCTAAGTCATGTAGACTCAAACACCATCTTTCTGCCCGCATAAAGAAGGACCTACTCCGTGTTGAGGCGAATAATTCTACTATAATAACTATCTATTATAGTAGATCCAACCAGCTCTCCTCAACCCCGTGGACTGGTTACTCCATTCGGGATTAAGATCTTATTTGCAACGTCTAAAAAAGATTATATATATCCTATACAGGCAATAGGTGCTGTCAGTGGTTAAGATATGCTCGAATTCAAATCTGGAGAGGCTAGAGATTACGGAAATCACGACAGTAATCTTATAGCTGCCATGCATACTCACTATATAAGCACTACTATCATACATACACGACTTCCATATATTCATCAACTAAACGTGCTTCGCCCCCTGCACAAGAGACTGTGTTTGAGATTTTATTATTTCTGACTTTCATGAGCACTTAAATTCTTTGTATAATGACCTCTTTGCCATTCAGACCCTATTACGGTACCTACAGAGTCAAAAATTTCAAAGTTTATGTCGAATATACATATATATATATATAGTTATCTCGACGTGTGAGCACTTGTTCGCACATATGATATCTTTCATACTACGTTACTGCAGTACCCACGAATTTTTTTAAAGGAAGATATACCAATACGATCATCAGTAACTTCAGTTCATCACTCCAATCAACAGATTTCTTCCATCAAGTATGTATGATTTCCTCTTATACACCTTTCACCTTGGCAGGCCTGCGCTTCACAATGTTCTTTTCCCCGCCAGATGTAAGGTACAAACATTTGGACGTATCCATAGAATAATTTGTATATTAATAAAAGAAAACAATATCCACTTTTTAAAGCTTACGAATAGTAAGGTTCCAGATATTAAAAGGATCTCAATTATTTAAAACTTATATCAGAATAGTGATATAAATCTGTTATTCGATGATCCACATATACATATGAGATTTGTTTTCGTGGATACGACATTAATTTCAAAGATAATACTAGATCGTGATCGTTCAATCGAATACTGAGAAGCCACCACCGTGATTTATGGTCGGCCATTCTTTAACCTTCATGCAGTATGGTTGAGAGTGCTCATAGTTTTTAAAAAGTTTTGCAGGATCTCGTAAGGTGAAGTCTGAACCATTTATCATATTAAAGTATTGTAATAACTTTTCAGTGAGTAATATGTTGTCAGATGGTGAGTACCGTTGTAGTTGGAACCCAAAATCACCACCTCATTGGTCATTCTGGCATTGATGATTTTAATGACCTGAAAAACATTGCCAATCAGACAATAGAGGTGCAGTTGACCCTGCAAATTGTCTGCGTACTAAAAGTTTTTTTATTCAGAAGATTGAACAGAAAATTTATCATATCCTTACGAGATTGGATTGTCGTCTCATCTCATACTTAACGACAACAAAAAACAATTCCTTTCACATCAAATCTGGTTTTATACCAGGAAATACTCTCCCACTAAGATTGTTTGTGATTGTTGTCAACTACATCCTTGTTGCAAGAAGGCTGCACTAAGAGTTTCTTCTACCGATCTGTAGCAATAGCGCATTTTAGCTGCTTTCTGAATAACAAAGCTGAAAGATTAGAAGTTTTATAAACAATAAAATAACCTTAGCAGGTAGCCCTGTTACTCATAAGACAACGGCTTTGAAATACATCGGAAAACAGCCTTCATCCTCAACTCCTTAGCCATTCTTTCCTTCTTGTCAGAGCCGTAAAATTGAAAATAAGGTACTCTCATTACTCTCAGCTATTTCATTATGAAAAACGAAAGAAAATCAAAACCAATTCTGCTACTAGTCAGCAAATTGCCTATTTCAAGAAAGTTTCATAAAAGAAACCATTTGTTTTCAAGGGCATTGTTCAAGAACGAAGTCATCAACAAAATTATCCAAAACATAAATTCCACCTTTCCTGCGAAAATGGGTGGATTTAACAGAACTTTATGCAAAGTGTTTTCTTGCAGATATACTTCATTCCAAAAATTAGAAAAGTTTTAGTAGTTAACCGAGATTTTTGTACATAATCAAGAAAGTAATGCGGAAATTCAATTTCGAGAATTTGGTGAATAGTATGACCGTCGGTGTTTACGTTATTTCTTTCAGTCCTTTAGTAGTTCGTGGCAAGTTTTTTTTTCTACGACCAAGAAAAGGTACTCTTACCATAGCAATTTTATCAGCAAAACTTTGGATACATGTGTTTAGCACTGTACTGTACACAACTGAAAGAGAGAATATACCATACTTGCCTCCCCATCGTCTACCCCCATCAAAAAGATGCCTTATTCTTATATCTTATGCTGTTACCGTAGTTTCCTCTTCCACGTTATTGCATTGCTGAAACCAGGCAAAATTTATGACACCGATGTGATCCGATTAAGTTTAGTCCCATATCGTATCGTCGTCTTCGTCGTTGAGTATAGGACTTGTAGACAGAAATCCCATCAACTTCTTCTTCCTTTGTATGAATAATGAATTTTTTGTGATTTTATTGTTCGTATATTTCTTTGTTATGTTTGTATTTTTATTTCAATGTTTTCTATAAAAATGTTTTTGTATTTGTTTCACTTTTAATATACCACACATCTAAGAAGAAAGAAATTCTTGGATTAAGTAGAATAAGTGCTTCATTTATTAGTGAATTATATACCTCACACTCAACTTTTACACATTCCCAATATGAGTTTCTGTCAACGCACTATGAGAAATTGAGTTAAAGCTGTTTTTGAGGAATCCGTAGATTAATGTTACGAAGTCTGTTTATGAAAATATGCAGAACCCTACTCTGCACAAACGATCATTAGAAAACAATACGTTAAAGCAGTTGTGGAGACCTATAACTTCAAAAAGAAGTCATACAATGTCAAATCGTACAATCTTGCTGGTCAATTAAGTCGGCGTTTCGCGGGATGACACGACCTGGAAATTATTTCTGAAACAAATCAACTGGAACCCATTTCGTGAAGGTCCATACCGACTAACTGAGGCCACCAGCACTCGGTTTTAAAGAAAATTTTGTTCGCCGGAATCGTCGTCCCCGCCTTCTCCAAAGCCCAACTAAGGAATAGTCGGCGCTGAGATTGGTCTACTATAGTTTAAACTTCTGCATCAACTAAATTTTGTAAGACTGCATGCGCAAGTTTTTCGTTAGAATGTTCATAGACACACTTTTATTCATTGCGACGATGGTCTCTATTAGTCGGATAGAATGAACGCGCACACGAATTCCTTGATTTAGAATCATTACTTATGATGAACTACCAGATTCATTACTGGTAATGATTATTCAATTTTTTGGATAATACCATTACTACCAATGGTATTCATAATTGTCCTACTTGCAGAGAATTATTCTATACAAGTCAATCTAAAATAAGGAAATTACGAAAATTCCAAGAAGTGTGGGAAAAGACCTTGAAACTCTGATTTATGGATATATGCACACCGACATAACCGTAAATGGAAGAAGAAAAGAAAGTAATAATGCCTATCTATTCCATTTAGTCATACTATCATTATTATTATGTATCAAGGATTACTCTTTGCTTTTATCTGTATGGTATAATATAAGTCGACAGGATGATTCTACAATTTGAAGGCTTTTAAAATGATCTAGAAGAAAACTTGAATAGCGTGCCTTATTAGATATCTCACAACGTGTTTTCAAACGCCAAATAAAATTCAGAAATCATTAGGTTTTTCACATATCGATAAAACTTATCAACGACTGAATAAAAAGGCCATTTTTAAACTTAGATGAGCTGAGATTCTGATTTTTGACGTATAATTGAAAAGCGAAGGTGAGCTTACTTAAAAGCATGCATGGAAAAAACAAATAAAAAATAATAATAATGGAAGATATTGTAGTCAGAAAAACAAGCTCACCATAATTGATGCAAAGAAACTTTTCAGCTCAAAAGCCACCAGTACCTAGGATTACTATAAAAAATCTCTTACCAGCTATATCAAAAAGAGTGGGAAAGTTAAGTCAGCAGTGCGTACATAAGATTCATCATATCTATACACTGACAGAATTGGGCTCATGGAAAGGCTGAACATATTTCCACGAAAAACCCAGATGACTGATGGGTATGAAAGATGTGCCACTAAAAATATGCAAAGTAGGTACTAGTTCAGAAACATTTTGGAAAATGCAGAAAATGAAAAATCTATTGATTCTGGATGAAGTAGGCTGGCTATTCGAACAACTCGTACCAGCTCATTCGTCAAGCATATATACACTCAATTTGATGGCGAGTTGGTGCCAGAATTTGAGAAACAGCAGCAAACTAACAATTTCTACACTCCTTCGTGTAAAGTATCTAGGGATAACCACAGCAAAGAACTAAACAAGGAAATTAGTCAACAAGTTCAATAACGTAGACTCTTAGGCCTAAGAATACCAGCATTTCACTCTCGACCAGTAAGTATTATAGAAAAATTTGGAAATGGATGCTCTAAATTACATACTAAATGTACACGAATATAACAAGACCAACATGTTGTATAGGTCTGTTTAATGATGTTACTCTATAGCAGAAAAGAGTAGAAAACCGTGTTTAATGGATTCAGAGTACTGCTCTGAAGTACTCTGAAGTGAACTGAACTGTGCGTGATGAGTCTACTCTAAAGTGAACTGGAGTAACGTAGAGCAAGATTTTCTGTTCTACCTTTTTCGAAGGAGTAACTTTATGTATCGTTCAATCAACAGCTTTATTATGGAAAACTGATGAATATAACACAAACAGTATCAGAGCTTGAGTAGTTATATGGTCAGAAATAAAGAACTAAAACGATCTTTCAAATGGAAATACTATACATTATTAGAGAAAACATTAGAAGGAGCTATATGCATCACAAGACATCTAAGCTAGGATGAAGAAATCTACAAAAGCTCACATAATTACAGCACTAAAATGTAACCTTGATCTGGATGTCTGAGAATATCGACGCTGGAAAGCATAAACGTCATAACCGACCAAAAAATAAGTTATATACACCGTTTGAATCAGAAAAAAAAAATACTGCGTCGAATGGTCTGGGTCTCATATCTCTACGATGAAAATAAAATAATTTACGACATTGAAAACGCTTGTACTTTTTCCGGTAACTACGACTTGATTTGCAGTAATAGGATCAAAATGCGCTACTTTTTAAACACATCTCGCTTAAAGCAAAGGAAGATTTGCAAATTTTTAAGCGAAGTTACATACAGCATCTGAGGTTTGACGGCTGGAGAGCCTTACATCATTTTTGTAGATCGTAAAATGATGACTTCTGTTATTAACTCTCGATATTGTTCGAAGATACTACATTTTCAAGGACTTATTGATTATGACAAATAACTTCTAAATCATTTTGTTATTGCTTAATTTTGCATTAGAGATGCAGTTAATGTATTCATTTTAACTTATAAATAACTCAGAATACGGTGTTACTACGTTTAAAGAGTATTAAATAAAAACTTAATAGTAACTACAGCCTTTTCTTTAAACTACATGTCTTGTTCTGTGCTATTGTACATCAAAAGTTAGATCTTGTTTTAAACATAGAACTTGGATACAGCTCACATATATCATACACATAAATAAGGTATATTTGTTACAGCATTTCGGTTGCTATAAATTTTTTAACATTGATTTCGTTCCATACATTACAGCTATTCAGATACAGCATTCTTGAGGTCCGTAAAACGAAAAAACGGATTGCTATAACTGGAAAAACTAATACTTATACTAACGTTAGCGTAATTCTACTTTTTGCAAATTGTAGATATAATTTAAAAAAAATCTGTCAAAAAATAGCACTTCTATCACAAATAGTTTAGAAGTTATGATTTTTCTTCTGATTTTGAAAAAGTTTTTGGGCTCTAGTGAAAAGTTTCATTTTGGTCGGTTACGACGTTTATGGTTTTCAGCGTCGATATCAGTATTGCGACAATGAAAAATCAAATAAACTACCAAGTCCAGTGTTAATGCGACTGCTGATAGGATACAACCAGCTAAACAAGCATTTGAGCACAATTTAATTTTCCAGCAACAATATGTACAGATAATGTAAGAAATATAAAAAAATGTAGAGCATATTCTATGCAATTACAAAACACTATGAAGACTCAGAATTTTTTTAGCAATACTTCCTTAAACCATCCTCCCGTCTGGTAAGGAAAGGGAGAGTGTCTCTATTTTCCAGTATTAGGCATGCACTGAAACGATGCCTTTGGTATCACAAAAATTTCATCCATATTGAGGGAGGGATTGTAAAAAAAATGAATTGCTGATAGGAAGCAGTAAAAAAGACTTTGCTGAATACAACATACTGATAAGATCTACCTCAGCCTAATAATAGCAAAATATTTAATAAGAGTAAATTTATCAAAATCTAAATAACTTTAACTTTAAACCATATTATCTGAGCGTCGTTAAAACGATATCATCTAAAATAACTAATCGCAGGTCATAAAAATATATATACGACTTAATTAGATCTGCTAAGCATAATAGATGATAACTGCAATTTTATCAAAATATTTGCATTAAAATATCTAAATCGGCTTCCATGGAAGCTATTTCAACAAGTGTTGAGCAGCTAAAATACCTAAATAAAGCCTCCAGGGTTAGTTAAAGCAGACTCGAGTTGAGAAACTTTTACGACTCACCACGATTGCTCATAAAAATATCGTAAAATGACAATCGGTTGTTTGTAGTAAATCTCATGTTTCCAAATGTGTTTTATTCTGCAAGGGTCGAGGGGATAGCTTCTAAGTTGATTTAACTTCTTCACCTCTCTCTCTCTTTCGTGTAATCGGTTCAGCTGAAAGGCGCTCACCAATTATTTGGTAATAAAACGCTTATAAAGTTTACGACAGCTTGAAGTGTTAAGCGTTGATATCTTAATGCTGCCATAATCATAATAATCAAATGAAATTGGGCTAAGAAAACATAAAAGATCTTTTACGACAGTGACTTGCCTTATACATGTTGCTGGAGTTATTGAATTGTGTGAAGCTCTTGAGACTACCTTTAACAAGCGATTGGACAAAGTGAATTACTTAGAGAGTCAGAATTATTATAGTACCGTTCTTCATGACTGATTGCATGCTGATAAGCGATAACATTCTTTTTGCTGAACGTGTTAGAAGAAATTAAGTGGTTAAACAATAACATTATTTTTGAGTTATTTGCATGGAAGCAATCATTTTGCACAGCATGCAGTATTGGTTTATTCTGCATATAAATTGAAAATAGAAGTAGATTGGCATTGACTTGCAAAATTATGTAATAAAAAAAACCAACTCTTATTTCGATGCTAATGAGGAAAAAAAAATAAAAAAATCTATTGTCTTTGAATAAAGGCAAGAAACTTAATCTACCTAAGATGTAGGATTTTTTTTATAGTTTGGTATAAATTAATTTCTCTGTTTCAGACGTTGCCGTTTCGTACATCTGAATGTTAGTTTAGTAGATCGAATTAGGGTTTCTCCTATACATATGTAGAAACAAAAATTCAACCTGAAATTACATACTAGGTACTTTTTCTTATGAAATAGAATAATTGTATGCGATTTTTAGGATTCTAAAATAAATTACTAAATACAAAAGACAACCGCCTCGCCTCATAAGACGGGACCATTCTCTATCCAGGCGACTGCTCTTACTACTGAACTAAGATGACTTTTCTTATCTTTTTCCCATACGAGACTCAAAATCACAATTTTTAGATTCAGTCATAAATGGTATAGATGGCTTAATAGGTTTGAAAATTGTGAATATGAATACAAGAGGAAAAGGCATCTGTCTCGTTAAGCTCAGTGGTAAAAGCAATCGTCTAGAAAGCGCAAGGTCCCGACTTTAAAAGCCGGACGAGGCAGTTTTTCGTTCTCTTGTATTTAGTAATTTAATTTGAAATCGTAGAGGAAAAAAAAACTTTCAAGAAATTCTTCTATTGCATCTATGACCGATTCTATAAATTGCGAGTGCCGTATAGAGCACGATATAAATAAAAAAAATACTTCTCTTTTACGATAAAACATTTCACAGACATATTTTTTCGGTATCTAAAGTAAATTGCATTCCCTTCCAGACTCCTGACTATCCGTTTTAAATGAAATAGGCGACGGAGGATCACAATACATATTCCAGGGTGGGCCGCTGGATTTGGTCGAAGAGACGAGTTACAATAATTTCTTTCAATTTGGCTCGTTCTTCAGTTTTTATTACATCTTGGATATGGTAACACTCATACTTGCGTGAGATTCAAGTAAATCTCTACTCATTTTTCAACCAGTACCAGTAATTATACTGGTGAAAAATATTCAGTAAAAACTCAAATCTCCTTACTAGTACTTGAAAATTACCAGTACCAGTAAACTTATTGGTACTGGCGAATGGCAGTAAATCACCAGTAACCACCAGTAACAACCAGTACGCCAGTAAGTGCCAGTAATAACCAGTAACCCCCAGTAAACACTAGTTACCTACCTATAAGAAGAATTAAATACCAATTTATCCACCATTCTGATAAATGCATGAATTATTAAAATAGAAGTCTATAAATTTATTACACTTTAAGTAGGTATTACTTCACGAAAAGCAATTGTTCTTTCTTTATTCTGTTTAAAATTACGTTAATCCTTAAAGTCCTATGCGATTTAAATGTAATGTGTTAAAATTCTATCGCAGGCTTAATAATATGACTACACTCAAGCTGCGTATAGGAATGTATGTATATACTATATATGCACCTATATACTATCAAAAACAAGGACTATCAGCAGGCACAATTTCGAAAAATTGATACTCATGAAAGCATGTTCCCTTGCTGAAAGATGATATTAGCGAATAATTTATGGGTAACTGACAATATTCTTAAATGATATATTGAGATACTTTTATGTAAAATACAAAACTATTTTCGTTAAATAATATATAATGGATATAAAAATGAGTCTTCTGCTTTAATAATTCATGAATTTATCAGATTCGTAGATAAATTAGTATTTAATTCTTGTTATTGACAGGTTACTGGTTATTTCTGGCGCTTACTGGCGTACTGGTTGTCACTGGTGATTTACTGGCATTCATCAGTACCAATAAATTTACTGGTACTGGTAATTTTTAAGTACCAGTAAAGAAATTTGAATTTTTACTGAATATTTTTACCAGTATGAGTACTGGTATTTACTGGTACTGGTACTCACAATCATACACTAATATTTTAAATTCAAAATTTGCTAGCAACCCGATTTGCGTCAACTCCTTAGCATAGCCAATCGATCACCATCCTGCCTCATTTAGTTGAATTAGTCCTCTTCCAGTACTTTACATCCATATCCACACACCCCCCCCCCCCCAGGGTCTCCCAGGAAGATGTTTTGTCTTCCATTCTCTCGGACGCGATCAATCTTTCTAAAGTAAATCAGTAGCGGCTGTATCATTCACGCTAAGGAGAAGATCAGTGTGAGATCTGAATTACTTGTTATGAGTCAATAGATTTCAACTCATTTGCTATGATATAGTATATTATGAGTATTATTTATTAGTGTATTAAGGAAAAAGCTTCAAAACCATAACTCCACCCTCCTGCCATCAAACGATGAATTTTGCACTCCACTTCCCATACAATTTTTTGTACAACTCGACCCGTATAACCACCACCCAATATATTTCCACTTCTTCCGGAACACTCTAAGTGGTCATACTGACTGTTTTTATACGAAAAAAAGATTTCATTGCAATTGCAAGTTTAAATCGAATGAAATGGTATGAAGGAGAGGGAGAATCCAACATATTTGAAATTGAAAAATCACTTGAGACTCTGATACATCTTAATTTTTTCGTTAACTGTGATTGCGAAATGGAAAAATAGTACGAGTTGTGATATTAAATTCACTGACTCAAGAATTCTGTGAGTAAGTTTTAAAATATTTATATATATTACGTGTGTTACTTCTTCCAGTTAGTTCTCGTTGAAAGAAATAATATATCGCAATGAATACACTCTAAATCTAATTATACCTACAAATTCTGTATCATGGAGTTACCGCAAGCGAATTATTTTCCCTTTTATGATAATAGCTGTTTTTTTTTTGTACCTTGTTCTAGAACTACCATATACTGGACAGAGTTCTAGAACTGTCGTATACTGGAAGGAATTCTATTACTCTTGTACTATTTGTACTGTTCTCTTCATTTATAAAACTTCTATGAAGATGTATGAGACGTTCTTTTTTGTATCTTTTGCTATGCCCTGTTCTGCAGAGTTAAAAGAACACAGCTAAAGCGATTACACAATGGTGGCTCCGGCTCCGGATTCGAGAACAAAGCCTGTCAAAATCAAATGTGAGTATTGCAGTGCTACTTAACCCAATGGCGACTCTAGCTCTGGATCCGATTCAGAAGCCAAAGCCAGTATCAGTTGATAATTGATTTTGAAGGGGCTCCATGACATCGTATGAAGAAAAACTGATTGAACTAGTGAGGGAAAATCCCTTTCTATATTTAAAAAGCGAAAAGTATTATAATAATTATGAAAAAAGATAAAAAGTGGTATTCCTAGTGAGTGTGTTTTTATTTTTATTTTTATTATATTGTATTTATATTTAATTATTAGTTTTAGGAACTTTTCTATACATTTACTCTATAAATACATTAAAAACATCCGCTTTGAATTTTACAAAAATTTGTTTACTCTCAGAAGAGAGAAATTGAAAGCTCCACCTCGCTTTCTATTTCTCTCTTCGGAATGTGTTATAGCCGGCTTCAATTTCAACGATTTGATAAGAGGAGGCTCCAGCTCTGACTCCGAAGCGGGAAACAAAGCCATCATTGTGTCATCGCCTTAAAATCATAACCACCATTCATTTGGCGCTCTAAAATGTCTCGAGTTTTTGAGTTCGACGAATTGTGGGAAAATTGTAGATTCAGAGCTTTTCAATGCCGAGTTTTTAGTTTTTCATCGTGACCGCTATTGTTTTTTATTTCTTGACGCACTTCTTGAAGATTGGGGGCTTCGTGATGTTCGTCGAGAGCTTCCAGTAAATGCTTTACTTATTATGCCTTGAAACTCTTATAATTTTGAAATTCCAGTTCTGGTCTAAACAGTGGACTCGACCAAAAGAACAAAATCAGTGCAGAACCCGATCAAGATTCGACCAGAACTCGTTCATAAACCGAGAGAAGAGAGAATCAATAATATTTTCTTACAAATGACTGGAAAATTCAGTGCTTTACCAGGCCTGGAGCTGGCCCGCTAAAAATGTTTACGAGCGTAAAAAGCATTATTTTTATACCCTAGATGAAATCGTTTGTCATTTCTTTTGTGAAACATACAGATGTATGAATGTAATGACGGTACGGAAAACGGACTATAATATTAAAATACATTAGATTTTTGCGTGTCCGCCCTTTTGTCAGTAGGTACAATATCTCAAAAATGGGTTTACTTATACAACTCGTCCCACAAGGTCTGGTCGAAACTTCAGGCTCTACACTGAACTTATTATTCTGAGCAGCTCCGTCCAAAGTGGACTGACCGAGCTCACAGTTAAGACCAGCACTGGAACAAACGCAAGTAAAACATTTGATTGTGTTGTTGTTTTTGGAGTAGTAAGTTCCTAAGAAAAAATGTAAGGCAATCTGCATTCATAAAAATGTTTATTTGTCCAGACCAACTTGTTCGAACCGTCCTGAGCCATCAATAATGCAAACGAATTCTGAAGAAATAAGGCCATTCAAATAATGTTGGTTCGTACCCATGATAAATTTAACCAAGATCAGTGAGTTATTGAGGTTTGCTACGAGCTCTTCTCATACATCACTTTCGTTAGTACAGTCGTTGATAATTCGGTATTTCTTGTCTGTGATATGGCCTTCATATTCAGAAACGTTGCAGTATAATGCGAAAAATTTACGTTTTTACGAATCTTTCTCGAAATATTACGAAGTGTTTCAAAAGAATTATCGGTACATGATTTTTTTGGATTATATATGACAACGCAAACGTGGCAGGAACATGTTTTTTTTTTTTTCAACTATTCGTAGTTTTCACTAAGCATAGTTTGCTCGTTTATTCAATTCGAAATTGAGTAGTTTTTACGAAGAAATCTTGATCCTTATATATAAATTAGACCAATACATGTAAATAATTCGAATCATCCCGAGAAAACGAATCGATATCGAGTCGTCATTTCGATTCAAATTATCATTCCTTTCCTTCGTTTTCGGATCGAGATCGAGTCGACAACAACATCGAGTTCCAAGTCAAACTTCAATTGAGGGAGTCGCATTCGATTCGTTCTCGTACTGTTTGCTGAAGATAGTCAGTCATAATAACTATCCGAATGAATGCATTATAGTATATACTTATTATTTGTGGCTTATGGCCGGTAAATAGCACTATTTCAGTACAATGAATGCACTCAACGATTGCACATTCGTGATGTATGCTAAGCAAAAGCTTTACAACACGCTGTTAAAAACAATCAGAGAAATCAATGAACGCGTTCACTGCCACTTTGCTTGCGCAGAGTATTCGTTGTCTACTACGCTCGACTATCGTCCTGACCGTAGTCGACTATTTGGTACACTCAAAGTGCGGAATGAATGATAGTCGTAGTCAGGCGTAGTCGTTAACAGTCAAACTTTCTCGTATGTATTCTAAATAAAAGTTCAATCTCAGGACAATGTACAAATATCGATTCGATTTCAAAAAAAATTAAATGAAAATTATCAACTATTGAAAGAAAATCTGTATTTGAAGAGTTTTGCTTCTTTTACTACTATCTCCACTTATCGAAACACTGAAAACACTATTTGTATTTGTGAATTTAATTGGTACTGTACAAATGAGAACTTAATCTTGTGTATTGAATTCTTTTCTGCGGTTCGGTGTTAACACTGCCACCGAATCTGTCATTTTTGTGTTCTTTCTTCCCTACTGGTATGGTGCGAAGAAAAGAGTCAGGAAATGACAGATACGGAGGCGGTGGTTACACCGAATCGCAGAAAAGAATTCACCATTAGTTAGTTAGGCAATAGCTCAACATTTAATCCAATTCATACGCACCTCTTGTCGGTATGAACTGATCATCTATCCTGGAAATTTATATATATATGGTGCAATAAGGCTCAGTACTGGGAGCTTTGACATAATGTTTTCGCAGCTGCTAATCTACTACTAAAGAAATTATATCCAAAAATATCAACGGCTTAGACTTCCTCGCACCCCTCATATATATTAATTTGTAACTATTTAATAATGTTGGACGCCTACGTCGATTATTTTGAAAGATTCGATTAGAAAAATTAGCCAGATACTTCCAAAGGGAATAATATGTTGTTAATATCCTAAATCAAGGATCCCATGAATCCTAATAATTTGCTATAAGAAATTTTCTTGACTTACCTGTTTTTTCTTTTATTTCACATAGAACTGAAAATAGTGCTGGTTTCATGCGATGACAATTGAGGGTATGTTTTCTTGCTTGTGCCTCATCCAAAGACTGTTCCGATATGCTCATAATTTGTTGTAAAATTTCTCCAATATCTTTCTGTTTTCGCACCTCATTTTCTCCTGAGTTAGTCCCATCATCCTGACCAGGCATTCCATATCCTTGTGGAGCCATCATTCCTCCTGTGTGGGCCATCATTCTATTTGGATCTTCCATAACTTATGATGGAAGTTCACTCTGAAAGTAATATAAAACAAAATGTTTTCTGTTTTGTAAACAATTTCCAATTTCAATAATCTTAACTCTAAAATACTCATTTAATTACTTTAAATCATGCTATATGGTTCCTAATTAACCCAGAGGCAAAATCGATCAATTTTAGAACAGTTCAATGTCGAACAGTTTTCTCAAATACTTGTCGTCTCCTTTACACCTTTATTACTAACGTAGGTTTATCTCATTCACTAAGAACGCACTATATCGCATGCATTTAATAAACTCATCAAATGTCAATCAAATTTTTTGACATTTTCAACATAAACAATTCCCCTTCCAGCAATGTCAATGGTGCAGGAGAGAAGTCTTTTCAAATATAAAAACATAAAATTTTACTTACATTTGGCTTAAACCGAATAAATTCTTTGTAAAACACTGTCAGTGAAATCCTTTCTTTTACACTTTTTGAGTTGTGTGACGCTCCCCCGAAAGCATACAGTAACCCTAAAAAAATCAACGCACACACTACTACACAAAGGAAGCAAAAAAACTCGATTTTTCGTATACAAATTTCACAGTAGAAGGAAATTTACACTTTGACTTTCACATTGATCACGTAACTTTTATTATTTTCTAATTCACTAAACAATTAATTAACAATTTCAGGTGGAATTTCCCAATTTTCACAAGGCGCAGAACAGGAGTATCGGGTTCTGTGCTTCTCGCGCTCACGGGTAGCCTTTCAATGGCCGATGCGAATGCGATTCTTCACGATACGCCAACAGAACACACACCACAGCGTAACGAAACGCAACGATGCTAATGCCAACAAGAAGAAATCTCGATCAAGAAATCTCGCTACTTCACGTTCGCATTCCCCATCTCTTAATCTGTTTATCGCTGAAAAGAAAGAAACGTTCAGTCTCTCTCTCTTTCACATACGATAGGAAGTTTGTTGGATAAGTAGTTTTTCGTTTTTTCGGAATCTGGTAAAGGGAGACGGTGCATTTTATAGAAATCAAAATCGGAACTCTGCTGGTTGGTGACTTTAAGTGGTATAATAAAGATTTTCACCTTAGACTATTTTGGTTGGAAAGTACATTAAGGGTCGAAAGTAAAAAACCAAAGGATAAAGTATTTTGTTCTTTTTGCTCTTTGTTTTACTTGTGTCGTGCCGTCCAATACACATCGAACTGGAGTGAAAATGAAAAGTCTGCGCTTCAGCGCAGGAATTAAGACAATGAATAAGTGCAAGCAAGCTGGAAGTGGTACAGTTTTGTGCACAGCGCTCTCCGTGTTACCCGATTGCAAGTCACGTGAGTATTTCGATTTTATTATTATTTATTATGTTCCAGTTTTAGTTTTTAATAATACGTCTTTTGGTAATGCATTTTGCAAAAATAAAAACACATTTCAGTATTACTGTAAAGGTGAAGACCCAATGATTGCGTTTGCGATGGGTGCGTTGACATGTTCTTCGTTTGTAATTTTACGTTCAGCGTGCGTTCAACGCATTGCTCATTTGTTGGTCAAGTTCCATATAAGCCTTAAGTTAATTGACAATATCATAATTACTGAGAATTCTGTACTTCACGCTCATCTAAGAGGATTTCGAAGGAGGAAGTTTTTGCCCTACCTGGTCCAAGAAGAGCTAAGTGAGTGCATCTACGCTTGTCCGGAATTTGCCCCATTCACGATGGATACTCTTTGATCTTGCCCCCGTGTCTGCAAATAAGCTGAAAAGCTTGCCTCACCTGAACCTGCTGGATGCGCTTCAGGACAGGAAAGTTTAGGTAATCGGCCTTATTTATCTCTGAATTAAACAAAAATACAGAAAGCAATTAATTAATATATCCCAGTAAATATATAATTTTTCTTTGCTTCTGTAATTTCTGTTATAATTGGTACTTCCTGGCAGTGTTCTTAGATCTATAACGGGCCTTTGAAACGGTGGAACCCAATATCTTGTTAAAAAAATTAGATGCATATGGAATCAAAGGTAATGCGATAAAATGCTTTGAAGATTACTTGAGAGAACGAGGATTATTCGAACCCTGTCATTTCTTCACTACAATGGACTTGGAGTACCACAAGGCTCCGTTCTTGGAACTCTATTATTCCTTATATACATAAACGACATAAATGATCCAATGAGTTTCTGTGAAATAAATTTATTTGCAGATGACGCAACTAGTGTATATTGAAGGTAAAAGTTTACAAGAGTGTAAAACTAAATTAGAAACAATTAAGAATGAAAGTGAACTGAAATATCTAGGAGTGATAGTGGACAGAGATTTAAGTTTTAAAAGCAATATTGACTATATATGTAAAAAGATAGGTAAAAAAATAAGTTTTTTTCGAAGGATTAGGAAACATTTCAATTTATTGTGTTCACTTTGAGTACTGCTCGACAATTCTATACTAAGCACTCAAGGTAATATTAAGCAAATTCAAAAGCTTCAAAACAAAGCAATGCGGATAATTGTGTGGTGTAATAGATACGCACCAATACATTGGATGCTAGAAGCATTAAAATGGTTGACTGTCAAGCAAAGAATAGATTGATTTAAATGTACTCTTATTGATGCATAACATAAGGAACGATAAACTCCCTGAGTGATTTTGTACAATATGTTGGCAACGTTCAACCCTATCCACTAAGGAGTAACCAAATCTTCAGACTTCCCAGGTGTAGAGGTGGAGCAGCGAAAAATTCATTAGGATATCGAGAATTCTCATTATTCAACGAGCTACCTGAAGAATCAAAGAGTGAAATTACATTTTGTCAGTTTAAAAGAAAATGTATTGAATTTATTAGAAGAAGAACTTGAGTAAAACACTTTTTTGGTCTGATAGTCATTGCATTTAATTTTTAACAAAAAGTATGTTCCATACTAATAAAATTATTATTATTATTATTATAAGATCAATTCATACGATACCTTAGGCACAGTATATTCATAGATGCTTCTATAATGTGACTACATTCTCTTTCAACATTTTTATCTAACACACTGGTCAATTTTTAATACAAAGATTACTGGAAGAAAGAGAACTTACATCATGCACAAACTTGTACTAAAGGCAAAATGACAAACAAGAAATCTAATAAAAATTGTTCCACTTTCCATGCCATTCGTCTTGGTTGAACTGTCAAACTGTCCCAAACATTATTACAGCCATAGCCATGAACTATGAACGAACACCACTTTACGGTCAGTTTTAAGTTTATGGAACAATACATTTGTAAGTAGATTGTCGAAATGTGTACTTACTTTACTTCCGTATCATACTTAATAGTTCACTCTTATGGGAGAAATTTTGAGTTTTTTTTTTTTTCTTTAATTAAAATTCTAAAATTCACTTTTCAGTAGTTTCTTCTAAGCTGTTCTACTGTATGTATTACTGTGCATTAAGCCTAGATGAATGTAATGTTTTATGGTCACCCTCTGCAAGTTTAACGTTGATGTGATGTCTCCCATATATTTCTAAATCGGTTCGTCGGACAGTAGAAATGATTATAATTATTTTTATAGGATTGTATATTCTGAAGAAGTTTTCAGTATGATAAAAACGTCTGACTGGTCATTTTCACTGTACACGTAAAAAACCACAATTCCGTATAGCAACATCAAGAAGGGGCTGTCTGTTTTTGAATTCGTATGTACTTTGAACTCACTACGTAGACCCGTTCTCAAGCATTGTTCAAGAATATATAGTGAAAAACGAAATTTTTTACTGCAACCTTACGAAAGATTTGCCCGATTTATCCCATTTTTAAAATTCCCGTGTGCAAAATTTCAGGTTTTTATGTAAACTCCTCGACATATCGAGAGGACGGACAGACAGAAATGCAAAAATGAATATAATTTTTAATATTATGCACGGGTATTCAATCCATTTTGGTCGAACAGCATTGATTCTATTAGTTACAAACGTAATAACAAATTCAGTATACTGTATGATTTCATCATCTAGACTAGGGTATAAAAATTAATTACCAAACGGTGGTTGGTTGATGTCGCGGAGAAAGCCTTAAAATCCCGCACATGTTTCTCCGTAACCCTGGAGTATATTTTATGCTGTTGCTGGAAGAGAGGGGTAAAGGAATTTTTGTAATTTGGAGTGTTAATTATAATAGTGGATAAGCTATAGAATTCGATAGGAAGGTAGGAGGAAATTGTAGGACCGTGTCGAGGTGAGATTTGTTCCCACACCCGCTGGGATGGTCGTTTACTATTGAAGCCGTTTAAAAGCCTTTGGTAGACCGACAGAAATTTTTGTACCTACTTTTGTTGTACCTTTGTTGCAAGATTTGGAAACCTCCTTTCACTTGATCCGTACCTATAGCAACCGGTCTTGAGTTAAACCTGTTTTTATGATGCATAGTTTCATTAATTGTGCAAATTTCGCTAGGAATTGTATAAAATTAGGCGCGATTTCTATCGTCAGATGGTTTACAATCATCTTAATAGGTTGTATAACAATGAAGTTACAGGGTGCTCGTGAAAAACTAGCACAATTTATTTAAATAGGTAAAATTATTCAAGGGCGGCACTTATAGAAGAAGGGGGAGGGAGTATGTGGAACCATTTTTTTATCAGCTTATCTCAAGGAATCGCGTGGTATACCGGAAAGCACCTTAATCACTTGTATAGTACCTCTTTACCATTAATTGTGGAAACTGTGAGGAATTGCATAAAATTAGGCGCGATTTCCATAGTCAGTAGAAAAATGAACGAAATAATGAATCATAAAAACTAGCTTATCTCCAGAATAAGGTTTATATAAAGAAAACTTTTCGATTATCAGTTTATTATTTTATTATTGTTAATTCATTCATCTGGTAAAAACATTTCGTCTATTGGAAACTTATCCCAAAAATCTAGAAATAGTTTCTTAATCAAAGCTGATATAGTTTTGTCAAAGTCAGGCGATAATTCATCCCAAAGTACTCTCCAATTTTCATTAAGAACCTGATTTAGATTATCCCCCAAAGCTTTATCACCATTGAAGAGGTTATCCAATTTCACAATGACCCTGGAAAAATAATTATCATTCACATTTTAATCCTATTTAACCGCCGCCATTGCGCCAGATACATACTTCTCTACCTTACTTTTAATTTGAAATTTATTGAGATTCACATATTGTTTTCCATCCTTAACTTTGGAAGATAGCTTCATTTTTGTGGTAAGCACTGATTTAATCAACTCAAGCTTAAAATCCCCACTACCTTGAATTGGCAGGAGAAGAAGTTTACCAGAAATTTCATATTTTCCCGTTATTGTTATTTTCGGAATATTTGAAACTATTTCCACACCAGTTTCATTTCCGATACCATCAAACCCTCTGTAAAAAACAAAACAAAAGTAAACTTTTTTTTTTTTAATCTTATTTTCAATATTATCTTTTACTCCTTACTTGACCAGTGTAACTCTAAGTTGTGATACTCCCTCCATATCTAAGTCCTTCGCGGTGATTTTAAAGTCATTCTTGCCCAAGCTCTGGCCAGTTAAAAACGAATCAAAATGCATGGGTTCCAAATCAGGCATATTGAATGTTGGATAGCCGTGAGGATGTTTTTCTAAGACTTCATTCATTCGGTTCAGAATGCATTGGGAATCGGTTTTCTTGCATTTTTGTATATCACTTGCTAAAATAAAGGAGATTATAAAAAATATAAAACTGTTATATCATACATGGAATGTAGGTACTTTGCGTTTTACGTTTTTTTTTACTATCAGAACCTGCTTAACACAAGCTCGCTCCATGGACACGTTTAATAAATAAACGGTCAACAATACATGCGTTTCATCACTTAGTCGGTGTTAGTATGTTAAACTAAACATAAACCAAACACCGGATAAATGATATGCAAAGCGACATAGAAACAGAGAACTAAGTATTATATAGGCTGTTTTTTAGAACATGCTTAGAAACGTCAACTACAAAATGCTCAGCCTTAGTATTAACAGTAATGCACATGCGGTTAATAGGTTCGTACATGCAAAAGTTGGATCTTGCGGAGTAAACATGCAACATAGGTAGTCTTCTCAAATTGTGTCCACTATCGCGGAAAGAAATTTTACTAAGTAACAGTGGAGAATCAACATTCGCGTTTATTAGTTGATGCACAAACGTTACATCGGCAACCATACGACGTTTTTGAAGCGAGTGCATATCCAAAAGCTTCACGCGATCCTCATAAGGTGGAAGAATTAATGAATTATTCCAGGGTAGGTGTCTGAGAGCAAATCGTAAAAAGTTTCTCTGGACAGACTCAATGCGGTCGATGTGTGTACCGTAAAATGGAGACCAGACCTGGCTAGCGTATTCAAGAGGTGGTCTCACAAAGCAAGTTTACAAACGCAATGTTATGGTAGGATTCGAAAACTCTCGGGACCTATGGAAAGTCATAACCTCACATTTGTCGATATTGAGTACCAAATTATTTCTTTCGCACCAATTGTAAAATTTTTGAAGTTCACCCTGTACCAGTTCACAATCGTGAACAGATTTAATCTGAGCGAAAAGCTTAACATCGTCAGCATAAATCAAGACCTTACAGTACCTCACCACAGAGACAATGTCGTCAATAGACAGAATAAAGAACAACGGGCCCAAGTGACTCCCTTGAGGTACGCCAAACGAAGCCTTCAAGACTCTAGAGATGGAATGGCGGAATAAGATTTGATATGTTCTGTTATCTAAATAAGACTCTGTCCATTTTAGAAATGTTGGGGAAATCCATACTTTTCCATTTTAAAGAGTATCACGGAGTGAGATAACTTGTCGAAGGCTTTACTAAAGTCTGTATAAATACAATCCGTCTGGTAGCCTTTTGCAAACCTTCGAATGGTATCCGAGACAAATTCCAACAAGTTAGTGGTTGTAGATCTGCCCGAAATAAACCCATGTTGGTTTGAAGAGAGCAAATTCTTACATGAAACCGATAGCTGAGAGTAAATAATAGATTCGAATAATTTGGGCGTACAGGATAATTTTGCAATAGGCCTATAGTTAGAGATTTCAGTTTTACTACCTTTTTTGTGAATAGGTATGATGAAAGAGTTTTCCATAGCTGAGGGAAACAATTACTATCGAGAGATTTTTGAAATATTATTTTAAGCGGCGCTGATCCCATCAGGACCCGTTGTAAAGTCATTTGAAAGCTCATTAATATGATCGAGTATATCCTCTTGTGTAATTGTAGGAATAGTGAATCAAACGTTATGAGAATCGTTCATATGATTAAAATTGTTATGTCGAGGATGGAAATTGGACGAAGAAAAAGCATTGTCGAAAAAAGAAGCAAACATATTGCAAATTTCAGACGAATCATCACTAGCAGAATCTTTATACCTCATGATATTGGGATAGTTGTCAGTTTTTTTCTTCATATTAATATACGTGGGTCACTAAATAATTTCGCACGCATGCTTTGGATATACTCATCATAAAGTGAAGAGGAAAGTTCTTTGAAATCATTATGGGATGTGAGGAAGTTGTTATGACTTATAATGTCTTTGTCCCTGATATAACTTTTCCACAATTTATTTTTTCTATTTTTAAGACGTTTCAATTCTTTATTGAACCATGGCGGAGATGTTTTAGAGAACCGTTGTCGCTCGCAGGGAACGTGAGATGAAAATAAATTGAAAAGAGTTATGTAAAATTTAGAAATGTCTTCGTCAACACTATTACTAGACAGTAATGTGTTGAAATCAATAGAGGTAATGCTACTGGAGAGTTCCGAAAAGTTAGCTTTTCTAAAATTGAAGAAGTATTGTGTTTCGTCACAGTTTGTAATGTTTTCGGTTTCAAAGCAGTATGTAATTAGTAGAGGGGGTGATATTTGTCAATATTAGACATTAAAACTGGGCTAGGTTCGACTAACAAGTTACCCGTGTCAGTAGAGAAAACCAGGTCCAACTGCCTACCCATGTCATTCTTTACATTACTGATTTGGCTGAGACCAAGAGATGAGATAGTGTCTAGGAATAGTGATTCCCTTGTTGATAAGTTATTAAGAGGCAGATAGCCATCGTCATCTTCATTTAGTACCCAATGTATGTTGGGTAAATTAAAATCACCAATAAGTAGAAGTTCGTCAAGAGGTTGCATCATGCCATGAATAAAATTAGATGTTGAAGTTAGTAGGTCGTAAATATTTTGACCTTTGTCAGCAACAATGCTTATGCAGTCTGGAGGAATATAGCAACATAGTATGTATAAGTCGTGTTTTAATAGAGACAGCTTAAGAACTATAAGTTCCGTGTCAAAATTGTTGGAAAAACTGGGGACCTCAATTTGGCTGCAATTAAAATGGTTTTTACATGCGAGGAGTACGCCACCGCCGTGAGATTCAGAATCAGTATGTCTGTCTTTTCTAAAAACCTGGTAAGAATTGTCTAAGATTTCGGCATCACGAAAGCCATGGTGCAGCCAAGTTTCAGTGAAAGCAACAATATCAAAACAAGTTGCGACAGAGGATTTGAAGATATGTGCAGTTTTTGTCCGTTTTTGTCCCCCATACATTTTGATAGTAAAGGGAAGGCGACTTCAGTTTTTTGGAATAATATTGCTTATTTTAGCTTTATTTCTAGGTTGGCGCCCAGAAGGTACAAATAATTTAGTAAAAGCGCCAGAGGGCCAAAATAAGGGATCTAATAACTTATCCTGCACATCTGCTGAAACAGTTAAGACGAAGGATGCAACCGGTTTGGAGGATTTACTAATTTTGCAGCAAGAAACACCCTCTGTTGCAATGTTTTTGGATTCGAGATACACACGCCGTTTCAGGAGAGAACCTAGTGACGAAAACACTTGAAGGTTTTGGTACTGTCCTCAAAGAGGTACCAGGAGTTGGCGGATTCGGCGGGTTAAATCCCACAGTCGGCAGAACCTCCTGTTTTTTGGAAGTTTAGGACAATATTCTTAGAAATCTAAATAAGCACAATCGCTTTTGATTCAGTATAAAAGTGCAGAAAAGAGAATCTTATCGAAAATATTTTCAGGACTTCACAAAAATATTTTCAGCACTTCACAGCCTAAACGGGACCATCGCCCGTAGAAATTTTTGTATGGAACGGATTATCCAACATTTGGATTTGGACTTCGACTGCTCCGATTAAAATCATGGATAAACGACCCAGGTTAGTCAACAGAAGAGCAGTCCTGTCACCAAGCAACGCTAGACAGTGATACCAGATGATTTTGACTTCAAAACATCTAAATTACAAAGAAAAAAGCCCAAGTGCGCAAATTTTCAGCAATAGCTACTTGTAGCTTTGAGCTTACTCAAATTTAATTTTTCACGTCATGCTCAAATTCAAATTTTCCGTCATCGTAAGATCGCCGGAGAAGAAACTAGCGGAAGTCCAGGGACTTTCTTTTAGCCGAATAGTGATCGCGGAAGAGGAAGAAGAGACTTCTGGTGTGGATTTGACACGAGTACGTTGTCTAACAAGAGAGTCTCACGGGATTAAATTCCAAAGCAAGCTAAGTAAAGATTTTTCAAAATTACTCCATTATTAACAAAGCGCACGAAAAAAGTACTCACTAAATGAATTAAGTCACGGTTTCTATGTTAAGAGTATAGTAATGGTGCCACACATGTATAGTAGAATAAACCACTACAGAAAAAAGGATAATTGGAAACTAAAATTTTTGACTTAATCTTGCCAGAGCTAACAACAATAATTGTAAAAAATAAATAGGGTCCTTCGATGAGCCAGGAAATTTCTAAAACGCTACCTTAGTGGACGCATAAATAAAAAAAGAAGAATGGTCCCAGAATGCAAAGCTGGGCACAGATAAAGCAAACTTACATGAAGGAATATAGGCAATCGAGCAATAAAACAAGATAACAAACTTCGTGGGAGTTTCCGCCTCACTGAAAATTTACCGAAAAGAAAGCCAACTAAGTGTCGATAAGATTTTATATCGATAAGTGCATGCTGTTAATTTTCTTCGAATATAAATTTATATTAATTTTCTATTTGGATATCTAGAAACATAGGCAAGCATTTCCATGGGAAGTATCACATTAGCTATTAACTTAAATTGATAAATATGATATGCACAGATAAAGGTTTGTAAGATTACTCTGGCTTCTAATTCCATAAAAGGAAGAATCCACAGCAGAAAAAAATAAAAGTAATTTTTCGCCCATACAGCTAACAGCAAACATGGAGAAGGAGAAATATGTTTACATGAATGCTTCAAGTATACTTCAAGTAGAGATCAAGTAATCAAAATATAATGTAAACGCACATTGACTTCAAGTATACTTGCGTCAAGTAAATCACAAAATTTTTGTTCAATTTACTTGAAAAAAATCATGTATAAACGCAACTGCAGTACTTGAACATTTTTCATGCCTGTGAGCTATACAAATGGTAAAGAGGAGGAGTCGGTACAACATTGACTTGGTAAACGTGCAGCATGCCGAGATGCAACATGTTTTCGGTATGCAGCATTGCGACATGTCTTGTCAGCCGATAACCGGCATTTACCGAGTTGAATAGTGAATTTTGTCGTGAAATAAGCAAAATGTGCTAATTTAGTCCAATGTTTGACCGTGAGGAAGGTCTATGCGGTACGACGTCGGCGGGACAAATGTCGTTCCGATACTATGTCGCTACCGTACAGTATCGTACCGACCGGTCAAGGAAAGGTCTAAGCTTTACATAATATTTTGCGTGAAAGTCCGTCCAACCCATTTTGCTCTACCATTTTTATTTCTATCCGTAACAAACTGAATGACATACTCAGTATACCCTATGATTTCATCATCTAGGGTATAATCTTATTAGGTATTCGTATTCCTTTAGCGAAGGTAAACTGTATCAAAATTATAATCACTTCACTTACGAAAAGTAGTTGACTCCGATTTAATTACATAAAGTGAAAACAACACTAGAAAAACACCGACCGAATAACGAAACATTTTTATCTTCAACTGATATATCTCGTTTGAGATCGAAAATCACATAAACAATTTTCCTTGTTAGCCTTTATATTTATAAGAAAATTTTTCCTTGCAATTATTCAGCTCTTTTGCATTCAAATTATAATATGCACTTTTATTACTTGAAAACTTCCTGTGCAAGTCGGACCTTGTCTCGAGATCTAGATGCAAAGCTTTTTTAAATACATTAAATAAATTAATAATACAATTAACCAGACAGAACTCAATGAATTCCGCCTCAGATCCAAAGATGTCTTGCAGGTTATCTATATGTTTTGTAAAATGCAAGAAAGCCACACGAACTATCTGTGAATCACTTATTGTTTGTTGGCTATTTATTACTTATTATTATTTATTATTATGGGCGATATACGTCAGTTACAGATCATAAGTTTAATTCAGCATTGAATTAACCACGGTTAAATAACATTTAATTAGAAAGAAACTTGTTTTCCATTACTCACTCAAGTACTTGCATTTAATTGTATTTTCTTTTATTATGTTTATTGCAATAGCTGCACAGCTTCAATTTAATATATAAATTTCCATTATGGAAATTTTAAGTGTATGTTTGTTTATTATGCGGAAATCTTATAATTAATGTCATTTATCTTTAATAAATGTACTTATATACTACATATATATATATAATATGTACATAACCTTGAATTTGAATTAAACATTACTATTAGAGATCGAAGTTTGGATTCGATGTCGAAGTCGTTCTCGACTCGATCTCAAACTAATTTAAATCTTAAACAAAACTGACGTACTTTTGTCATAGTCTGGTGTTAATTCATCCCAAAGTACTTTCCAATTTTCATTGAGAACCTGGTTTAGATTATCACCCAAAGCTTTATCACCATTGAAGTGGTTATCTAATTTCATAATGAGCCTGGAAAAGTAATTCTCTCATTCACATTTTAATACCTTTTTAACCGCCGCCATTGCGCCAGATACATACTTCTCAACGCCAGTTTTAATTTGGTATTTATCAATGTTCCCATATAGTTTTCCATCCTTAAGTTTGGTAGATATCTTCATTTTCGTGGTATACGTTGTATTAATCAAATCAATCTTAAAATCTCCACTACCTTCAATTGATAGAAGAAGAAGTTTACCAGAAATTTCATATTTTCCAGTTATTGTTACTTTCGGATTATATGAAGCTATTTCTACAACAGTTGACTAAACCCTCTGTAAAAAAAAAAATAAAAACCATCATATATTTTTTTCTCATATTCAATATCAATATCTTCTTTAACTCTTCACTTGAGCTGTGCAACTCTATGTTGTGATACTCCATCCAGATTTAAGTCCTTCGCGGTGATTTTAATGTCATTCTTGCCCACGTTCTGGTTAGTTGAAAAAGAATCAAAATGCATGGGTTCTAAATCAGGAATATTGAATGGTGGATAGCCGTGAGGGTGTTTTTCTAAGATTTCATTCATTCGGTTCAGAATGCATTGGGAATCGGTTCTCTTGCATTTTTGTATATTGCTTGCTAAAATAAAAATTATAAAAATTTTATATCATACAAGGAATGTAGGTACTTTGCGTTTTTATGGGTTTTTAAGACAATATTCTTAAAGAATCTTAAATACGTACAATCGCTTTTGATTGAGTATAAAGTGAATAAAAAAGAATCTTAGCGAAAATATTTTCATATTTTTAATAATGTGGCCATCGCGGTTAGAGAAAAAAAAATTTCGTACAATAATGTGGGCTTGAATGTTCATTTTCCTATAGAAACTGCATTGTTCTGAAGTGTTGTTCTCTTTCCCCTAAGGCAGAATCAGTGCAAACATAAATACAATTTGATGGAATCGTTTGTGCCTTTTGGAATTGGCTTCAAATCATTTAGCCAAGGAGAGAATAACAAAAAGATAGTTAATTAGCCAAAACAAAAAATTTAAAATAGAATAAGCAAAGTATTCCGTAAACAATTAAGAAATACAATTATGAACTTAATCGTTGAACTATCGCATATTAATTACAGTTTATCTTTATTTCTCTGCCCTTCTGAAATTCCCAATTTCCCGGGATCGAAAATTCCATTTCTTTCTTGTGATTAATAAAGAAAAACACCCAGAAAATTTTTCCAAATATCGTTTTCATTGTCTCATAATCTCTAGGTAGCAGTAAATGAAGCAAATATTTTATTAGATAGGTAGAAGATGATCAAATTTATCACTTAACTTACGAAGAGTAGCTGATTCCGATTTAATTAAATAAAGTGAAAACAACACAAGAAAAACACCGACCGTATAACGAAACATTTTTATCTTAAAAAATCACATAAACAATTTCCCTTGTTAGCTTTTATATTTATAAGAAAATTTTCCTAACAATTATTCGCTAATACTGAGTAGCTTTTTTTTTTTGTATTTAAATTATAGCATGCACTTTTATTATGTACTTGAAAATTTGCTGTGCAAATCAGACCTTGTCTAGAGATTTAGATGCAAAGCTTTTTTAAATACATTAAATAAATTTATAATACAAGCAGCTAGAACTCTATGAATTTCGCCTCAGTTCCAAAATGCCTTTGAGTTTATCTATGTTCTGTAAATTGCAAAAAAGCCAGACGAACTATCTGTGAATCACTTATTGTTAATTGGTAATAAATATTGGGCGATATACGTCAGTTAAAGATCATAAGTTTAATTCAGCTTTGAATTAACCACGGTTAAATATTTAATTAGAAAAAAACTTGTTTGCCATTACTCACTCAAGTACTTGTATTTGTTTTTCTTTTATTATTATTAAGCTTATAGTCATTGCAGCAGCTCTACAGCTTCAATTGAATGTATAGTGTTTATTATACGGTAATTTTATGATTAATTTCATATATACTCTGAAACCTTGAATTTGAATTAAGTAGCTAGGCAACACAGCTGAGCCTATTGCACGAAACTACAAGAATACAAATTTACAAGTGTTTGTGGAACAAATGGTTGTAATACAAATACACCAAATTTTGATTACCAAAACATTTTGCAGCACTTAGGCTTACCTCAAGAACGACTGTATGTAGGTAGGTACATGTGTAAGATCAAATGATAGTTAACATTCCAGCTGTCCAAATCTTGCAAATAAATGTAACGATTATCAAGCATTTTTGCGGGGAAATCTTTGGAAATCTTAAAAAATTATTTTTTTTACTTTTGACGTCCTGTAACTAGCGACATGGTGGGGTTTGAGTGATAGCTTGTTGAAAAGCTTAGACAGTTTAGAGCTTAAATTCACCTTCGTAGATTGTATAACAAGGAAGTTGCATATTTTCTTAATCACCCTGTAGCTCAAAAATTGTTGAGGTGCCCATGTTCGATGTTTTTGCAGTTGAGAGATCAGTACAGGCATACATAAATAAGAGTCCGGAAGGGCTAAAAGTGATTTTAGACTATTAAAAACAGTTTTTAATTTGGTGCACTACTTTTATTTAATTCAACAAGAATATATTTATTTCTGTGAATTTCATTTAAAGGTTCTTCAAAAAAAAAAATTCTGATATCCAATGAGTATCCCAGCGACTTATCACAAACTGAAACTTTTCCCTTACAGAAAAAATATTTGAACGCTGTCATTATTCTTCCCATTAAACCCACTGACATATATAACATTGACTGCCTGATTTTCTATTTCATATGGGTCAACTTTTGTTGACAGGGTGACAATTATCTTAATTTCAAGTGTTACTTTCGCTTTAATATTCATATTAAAAGTTCAACAAATTACAGATGCATTCGACATTATTTCTATTGTTGGGAGCTTATCTCCTACAACATCAAATATTTTTTGATTTTGAAGGAAATAAAATTAAGCATTTTTTGTCTACCTGCCCCTAAAAGTAGGTATGGTGGACAGAGAAAGGACTACAAATATTGTATTTCCATCTATTTCTATTCTATATATTCATTTGGAAACCACTGAACTGAAACTGGACTATGATGGATTTTATATAGAACTTATTATTTGTAGTTCAGCGGAATAAAATAGTTAAGCCAAAAAGAGACAACTATAGAAAAGTTATGATAATAATGTCAAATAATGTAAGCAATTTCAGTAGTATCAGCAGTCCATTTTATATGTCAGTGATTAAACCCTTAGAATATAGAGACAACTCTCCATATTCTAAGATTAAAAACCCCCTAAAAAAAAAAAAAACAAATTTGACAATGAAGTTCCAGTTTTGACAAGAGCTCCCAGATTTGTTTGTTTTATTGAAAAAAAAAATACGCTCATGTAAATGAATTATACACGTCTCACCCATTCCTGTTTGCAATATTTTTTAAGCTCACAACGTAGAGGAATGCGACTGATCACAAGACACAAATTGAAGTATTTTGATTATATTGCAACCAAATTGTTACTTCACAAAAAATCTTATATTAACAGATAATGTTGAAATAAAAACACAACTCCATTTCTTATAATTATATTAAGAATAAAATTCTATCGAAACAATCAAATTGGGCATGAAAATTATGTAGTCAAAAAAAAATTACCTAACGATATTTTCTCTCATATTCACGATCCCTGTAGCGATCACTGCTATTTCGTTCCTTATGATCTTTTTCTTTTCGTTCTCTACTTCTGTCTCTATCCTTGCTCTTACGTTTTTTCTTGTGCTTTTCCCGCATTTCGGTGCGGTCTCTTGACCTAGATCGCGATGCCTGATCATAACGTGGTTCTTCACGGTGAGAGTAGTAATCACGATCTCTTTCACGTTCACGTCCATAGGGCTGTTCCCTTTCCTCCCTTCTTCTACGATCAGTTAAATCTCTTGAATCTCTTTCACGTTCCCTTTCAGGGTTTCCAGAGTATTTAGCTGGCCTACTTTCATTAGAATAATGGTTCGCTCTTTGAGCTGGTGCTGTTGCTGTGTGTTGCTGAGGCTGCTGCTGTTGTTGTTGCTGTTGTTGCTGTTGCTGCTGCTGCTGTTGTTGTATTTGATGGAAATTGACATTATTTTCTCGGCTATAGTCTTCAAGCTTTTTCTCAATTTGTTTCTGTATAGGAACTGGAATTCGAGGAAAAAGCGTTGAAAACCAGTCCAATTTGGTTAGGAATTGATAACACATCTGCCCAATTGTCATCAGCTGGAATTGGATTTGTTATTAATAAAATATCCTTACCTCCTGCTAACATAATTACATGTCATATAAACAACCCACCTGTCCTGCTCCTGCCTTTACATCGATCTCTTCCTCATCCAGAAAGTAATCTTCGTACCAGTCATACAAATCAGCTGGCGGTTGGGTATATCTTATATACATAAAACCTATGTGGGCAGAATAAAAGGAAAAATATGTTAGTTATGGGTATTTTCTTTAATCACATACCTGAATTCTTCAACTCATAAAGCCCTTGTCGACATTTTAACATAATTTTTTATTGAAAAACTCTGTCACAAAGGAAAAGGTTCCCCCAATCGACTTACCACCTACCTAGTGCCCTTATGTAGGGTGAGTCTGTATGAGTCAAGAGTCCATTAACCTGTTTTCTGGTCAATCGAAGCGTGTATAGCTTGTACAGTAAGCAAAATGCTGTTGAAACAATTCCTCCAGCACCAACTCCTCGAACCTGAATTAAAAATTACTATTAGGTCCTGAGCACATTTTAGCCGAAAATATATATTGTATTGCAGGCTTTTACATTGTCTTTCCATTTAGCTATAAATCTACGGGATATAGAAAACAAATCAATTTGAAAACATTACCTACCCCTCCACACATTCCTGTCTGTCCGGCTGTCTTCCGTGATCCCCTTTCCCACGGTTCTAAATGTTTGACCTGATAATAAATTTCGTCCACAACTTCATGGTAAGTCTTCAGTTTAAACAAGTGCACTGAAACAGTTTTTTATTTTAAATTAAAATGGAATATTTCGAAATATATTTGAGGCAGATACCTCATCGCCATTCATTGGCCATCAATCAATACCTTTGCCACATACCTTTGAAATAGCTTGATCCCTGGATGTTAGCCAATATTAAGGGATTCAAATTCATTGTAGCTTCATTGCCCCAAAGTGGTAAAACATTATGCTGTTTACCGGATTTTTTCGGTGCAGCATTATATTCTGAAAATTAAAGAATTTTTTGAATTCTACACGATGAAGTTGTCAAAATGGCTTTGTGTAGGAACTTACCTTCTTGATCCATTGTTTTGCAGATTCCTCTTTCCCACTTAATCGATAACAATTAGTTTTTAAAATAATCTTTTTGAACTCTGAACATATTTTAGAAAAATCGCGGAAAATTATAAGAAAATGCAGCCAAAACACTTTTGCACCTTTGTAATAACTTCCTAGAAAGAAATCAATATGGTTGGTTGATTAGGATTGCCATATTATAGGATTTTGAGAGATTGCCCAATCAGTGCTACGTTTATACAAAATGCCATTTATACAAACATACATAATTGCAATTTTAACCAATTCTCTAAGGAAAATCGCCTTCAGTACTGGATTGTCAATAAAAAAGACTAGTCAATCGGGTTTACAAGAATATGTGTCAGTATTGGTTTTACTGACTCGTGTTATTGGCGGGTAAGAGACTACAGCGTAGCTAAATTATTGTGATGACACGTCAAGGCACAAGTGTAGCTTTGTGCAGCAACGTGTGAGGTCGTCCTATTACTAACACCGGACTTTAAACCGAGTTTAAAAACAGCAAGTAATTACTCTACTACTAAAACGACTTTCATCGGCTTGGAATAGTCGTACATAATTGTTTATTTTACTACTTGAACAACTTTTTAATCTTTCACATATCTCCTCTAATGATTTTTCTCTTTAATTTCTTTTATATAATCGTGATGGCTAACATCATATAAATAAATAATTCATCAACCATTTCCCTGGACCATTTACTGAAGATATATGTCATTTAACAGAGTCACGGCAATTTGATTCTGGGTAACACTTTATTTTCTGTGCTTTTTGACAGTTGCATTATGTTCCAGCGGTAAGGAATTCGAAAAGAAAATGTGGAGAATAGAGCATCGACGAACGAAAGCACTCCTACTTCCTTTCTATTTCTCTTTCTCTAATCACTTTCGTCGTGGTCGCGGCGCGGGACGCTACGAGAAAATCTTGGGATTTTAATTATTCTGTATTAAAATTAAAGTGATCGAATCAGTTACTTAATGTTTGTGAAAAATTGTTTGAGTTATAATATTATAGTGCATATTGTGTGAAAAATCAATTTTTTTTTTGTGTTACGGAAGGTTCTTATTCTGCGAGACAAATCAAAGGGTGCCTAGCGCCAGATTTCACATATGCGTGCCACAGATGCGAGATTTGTCAAAAACCTTGCTAAATTGTAAGATTGGGGAAATATAAGAAATTTGTTCAACAAACATCTTATTTCGAAAAACGGAGAAAGTGCAAGAGAAGAAGGGGAAATCTTCATGGTGGAATAATATTTCTCCGTGAAATTTTGAGGGTTACAGAAATGCCACAATAGTTGATTTTTATAACTGAGTTTTTAAAATCACAATCGATGCAAAATTAATCACATAGTTGAAAAACGGAAAAACCTCTAGGTAATACATATGAGCCGGTGAGAATCAGAGTGGCATAAGTCAAGTTTGCATAGTTTAGAGTAAATTGATGTTTCGCACCTCGGCCCATAAAAAGGATGGACATATTTCGTTAAAAATCTGTAACTGTAAATTTTGACTTACGTCATGATGGTGCTTAGCGGGTGATAGTTAAAAACTAAAAATTTGGTCTTGAAAATTATTGACTTACACCACTATGAGCTTACCAATGTCTCGATGTTTTTTTTTTTTATCTCCTTACGAGAGTTCTAAGACGGAAAATAAATTTAATTTTTATTAAATGGGTTTGGTGAATACACGCCCAGTAAATTCTTATTAATAAATTGCACATTAGCATTCAACAAGTCAAATTAAATTTTATTTTTTCAGTAAATCTGGCAGTACTTTATTTAACCCCGCTGCATTCGAAGGGGAATTGCTCGTCCGTTTTTCTTGAGTTGGAGCTGTTGAGCAGTATCCCAACCGGCGGCCCATTGCCTATTTTCATTATATTATTAGTGGGAATCTACGGCTCTGTTCATCAGGTTCTTCCATGAAGATAGACTCTACACCTATACTTAGTAGGTTAAATCAAAATTATCCTGTTATTGTTTAACATTAGTGAAAAGTGGTAAATGAATGAAACGCCGAAAATATGTGGAAATGGCAGTTTTAGGTGAAAAAGGCCCGAAAATCTGCGGCGTCGTTAACAGCATGCAAAGTGGTTGCGGGTGTGGAAATAAAAACACATCCTGTGAAAGTAGGAGCGACTGTGCAAACGTCGGTGGTGGTGGTGAAACTGCAAACAGTGTAACTGTTGCTGGGGTTGGCAAGTCCATACAAGTCTGGGGTGGAAATATACCGACACTGTCATTTGTGTACATTGAAAAAATGTCATCCTCGACGGATGAGAGCGACGAATTATTAGATCCATTATCCGAAGAATTAAGAAATATTCAATCTGTGATTCATGTGACACGAGAAAATATAGATGCCTTGAATGCTAAATTCGCAAATTTGCAAGAACCACCGCCGATGTACATAACAGAGTACCAGGAGTTAACATCAAAATTACATGAACTCGAAATCAAGGAACATGAAATAATTGAACATCTTCAGCAACAAAATGAGGAGATTCAAGAACCTCCTGATCCTCCAGAGGAACAAGCCGAGGTAATTGATTTAATATTGTTGAGAAAATTTTTTAAGTGAAGGTTTTTTTTTTTTTGTAAAAAATTTACTCGTACGATGAGTAGCAGCTACCTTGCGTAGTAGGAAAAATTTCAAGGTTCTATTGTCCCTTTTCCCCAAATCCCTTCTTATCTTTATTGGTTCCCCTATTTATGCTAACATTATCGTCCTTTAACCCTGAATACTGGCCGGACGTAGACGATGTGTGGTGGATGGATGTCTTGCGCTTCGCGAATTGTCCTTGTCTCTGCTTTTCTGCTTACTCTCACCATTTCTGGGGGATACTGACGTCCGCAGTGATGGGTTTCCTTTAAATTCTTAACTGAAAAGGAGATGCTTCAACCTTGTAATTTCCTTAGAATCGTCGCTCGTTTGGTCTGTCGACATTCGGCATTGAACTTTGTGACATCCCCAATCAGATGATGACAACGTTATTGATGTATATGTGCCTTGAGCAGTATTGAAAGCGGTGAAAAATTACCACATGAGGGCAGGACGAATTTGTTTAAAAAAAAAAAAGTATGGGAATACTACTAGGCATTGGAAAAATCAACAGAAACTTTAAATTACACTTTTAAAAAAGTTTTGATGTTGAAAATGGGCGCTAAACTAAATGATTCTGGTGCATACCTACTTCACGAGCCAAGGAGTAGAATTTGTTTGAATATTGGTGCTAGTCCTAACTTTGTGCAACGACGTTTGTTGTATATAAATTGCTAGTGTTCTGAAAAAAAAACACTACTAGAGATAAAGTTGTTATGTCTTTGACAAGTCTTGTGGGTAACAAGTCCTACGGTAAGCTTTAGCGATACACTGGGCGCATTCACTGCCACCGAAATAGTGACTTTGTCGACTACGAGTCAATACCGAGCGTTCACTCCACCAAATTTGACAGTAAACGACTACGCTTGACTACGACTACGACTTCTGGTGCATACCTACTTCACGAGCCAAGGAGTAGAATTTGTTTGAATATTGGTGCTAGTCCTAACTTTGTGCAACGACGTTTGTTGTATGTAAATTGCTAGTGTACTAAAAAAAAAAACAATACTAGAGATAAAGTTCTTATGTCTTTGACAAGTCTTGTGGGTAACAAGTCCTGCGGTAAGCTTTAGCGATACACTGGGCGCATTCACTGCCACCGAAATAGTGACTTTGTCGACTACGAGTCAATACCGAGCGTTCACTCCACCAAATTTGACAGTAAACGACTACGCTTGACTACGACTACGACTTCTGGTGCATACCTACTTCACGAGCCAAGGAGTAGAATTTGTTTGAATATTGGTGCTAGTCCTAACTTTGTGCAACGACGTTTGTTGTATGTAAATTGCTAGTGTACTAAAAAAAAAACAATACTAGAGATAAAGTTCTTATGTCTTTGACAAGTCTTGTGGGTAACAAGTCCTGCGGTAAGCTTTAGCGATACACTGGGCGCTTTCAATGCCACCGAAATAGTGACTTTGTCGACTACGAGTCAATACCGAGCGTTCACTTCACCAAATTTGACAGTAAACGACTACGCTTGACTACGACTATCGTTCACTCCGCACTTTGAATGTACCAAATAGTCGACTACATTCGACTACGCTCAGAAGGATAGTCGATCGTAGTCGGTGTGACAGAACTACACTACGCCAACGACTACGCTACCAAAGTGGCAGTGAACGCGCCCACTGAGTCTTGACGTTACGTGATGTGTTGAAATAGCAAGTCTTGATGTAAGCTTATCGCTGCACTAAGTTTTGAGATAGCAAGGCTTCATGTAAACTTGTTCGTTGTGCTAAGTCTTGAGGTAGTACATCTGTTCTGATAGGCTACCTACTACCTGCAGTGTATCAGTGATAGCAGGCGTAACTTGGATAAGCACGGGATCGCGTCTGGATTCCAGAGTTGATGGTTCTTCGTTTGTGGTCTGGATACTAAAGCTTTTCTTACGACGGCCTTGGCGGCTAGGCGGATGAGTTTTCTCTCAGGGGGTGTGACGCCGTGATTAATTCGACCCTATGCTTATGTCGCCTGGTCGGTTGTACCAGCGGCTAGTCCGGAATTCGGCCTCAAGTCAGCCAAATGCCGAATTTATGACAACGGATGTTTAACTACGATGGCTGCAAGCCTTTAGCTGTAGTTGTTGCACGAAAGTCGAAATAGTGACGGATGATCTCGTGGAGCAATAATTTTTCATAAGGGATTGACGATAATCACCTGCCTAGAACAGGAAAACCCTAAATTGAAAACAAACAGGTTTAATTCACATGATGCCTGAGGAATGTACGAAACACCAGCGCTGTGCGTTCTGGAAATGACGGAGCAGATACACATGTGTTATCTCAGCACGGTACCAACAAAAGCAAGATCTCACTGCGATGAATGGTGTCTTCAAAACAGTATTTTAAAACCTTTGTTTTGGCTGAAGCGAGAGAGGATCGGATTCTGTGAATGAAAAGTAACTGCTGCGTACTATAAATTAAGCTTCCGCTTGAATTGGTTCGAGTAAATAAAACAAATATTTGTTTAATTTATTTTTTGGAGTTCCTCCCATAAACAATGACATCGGATGTTTTCTTAGAGCTAAACAAGAAATAGCTAGGTACGCTAAGGTGCTCTACGTTCAGCAAAGTATACCTGGCTGTGAATTTTGAAATGTATGTTGGCCGGTTTACTACACGGTGGTTGGATAAAAAGAAAATTCGGAAATGGTCGAACTCACACGGATGTGTCGCCACAAATAATATTATTCCAACGTCAGTGTCTAATCAATATTTTTATATCCTAGGTGAAATCATAGGGTATAGGTACTAAGTTTGTAATTCCGTTTGTAACATAGAAATAATGGGTTGGACAAGCACTCATAATATAAAAAGTTATTTTGATTTTGTCTGTCTGTCTGTCCGTCCTCACGATAACTCGAGAGCGCGTTCACCTAGAGAGCGGAAATTTGTACATGTCGTTTTCATAAAAATAGTAAATATAATTTCAAAAATGGGCTGAATCGGGTAACCCATTCTTGGTGTTGCCATATAAAAATTTAGCTTTTATACGTATACCGTAAAAACACGTTTTATTGTACTGAAAACTTCTTCAGAATATAAAATCCTATAAAATTTATCATAATCATTTTTACTGTCCGACAAACTGTATATGCGAAAAACTACATTATATACGGGCATTCATTTAGGGTATCATAAGAACTGGTAAAATTCTAGCTTTTCTGCTTGTTTGATGTTTGCAGTACAGATGCGATATTGAATAAAATCAATGGTATTAGACAAATGCCGAAGTAACGAATCGGTACTCAGCGAAGAAATCGGTACGTTATTATTTCGTTAATATAATCATATAAAACTATAAGCATGAAAATACATAAAACAAACTAAGGCGCTGTAGAACAGATAAATTAATATCAAAATTCTTGGCTGGCGCAGAACCGAAAGTACCGAGTACCGATTTCAAAGTAACTAACGAGTATATGCTTCCCATGTAACAAATCGTTGCAGGTACCGAAAAGTACAAATTTTTCCCATCACAGAAAGTAGACCTACTCCAGTTCAACCTCAACCTGGCCGTCCTTACCAACTTTGGCATTGGGCTCTAGATCTAGATAACCTGATCTCATATATAGAACTGTCAAAGTTTGTGAGATTGGCCCTTAGAACATATATCAAACAGGAATGCGGGTATTGTATAAAATTCGAAGACGACATTAACGAAGAACGGAAAATGCAGAGCAAACGGGATGCAAGCACAAATATGACAAGTAGGCCCAACGACGATAAAGCAATAGCATGAATTCTGTTAGCCGTTTATACCTGCATTGAGCATGTGCACCCATTACAGCAGCATAATATGACTAATCTGTGACCTCAGGCTGAAGAATGGTCCTTTTTGTTTTTAAATAAGTAAAGTATATAAATTAAGACATTGTTGGGAAGCTAAATAATATGTTGGGCCCGTTTAATCCGAGCCCCTGTCGCGTCGCAAGTAGTGGTGCCACAATCACTTAAGATACGCGCCACATTTAAAATACATTCCTCAGAAATAGAGCATTCACACAGTAAAGCGACCACAATTATATGGCAACTAAATCGCAGCTCTGGCAGAACTGTTGCGTGTCCATTTTAGAAATCACTTTGTGGCAAGTCAATTTTGTGGAAGTGAATTTTTACACATAAAAATGGGTGAACTTGGCACAGAGAAATTTGTTATAGAAATAGAAAATAGACACGCTATCTGAATTACAGGCTCTCCATTATATGTGAATAAACACGAAAAAAAACTAGATAAATTAAGTAATGCTCTGAAATGGAAAATTGCAGCGACTGAAGCGCGCTTATAGCACAAAAAAAGCTCTAGTGCGAAATGCCGCTCGATAAATACTGCATTATCAGGGCCAGTGAGAGCAGTTTTCAATATGAAATTTGAAATTTCTTGGAATCGAAAGATTACCTACTTACTGTTCCTTTAACTTCCCACTGAACCTTTCTTTTCCCCAGGCAGGTCTTAGATTGCTGCTTTTTTTAGTTGATGAGACTTCTCTGTGCTCACATTCATCATGTTTCATCTTAAAATATATTGTTGTCCTTAGTTTGATAATCTCCTTCACTTGTCCTCTATTAATATCTAATAATTATTATAAATCATCAAAGTTTGTTTATTATATATTTTTTTCTCAACACAGACTGAAAGCAATTGTGGCACATTAACACGACAACCGAAGGTATTCTTGCGTGCTCATTTGCCCAATCAACAGAGAACATCTGTCCAAGTGATACCTCGCATGCGATTATGTGATGCACTAATGAAAGCCCTTAAACGTCGAAATTTAACTCCGGATATGTGTGAAGTGACTGCTACACCCGTGAGTAATACACCAATATCATGGGACACTGATATTAGCTTAATACAAACAGAAGAAGTTTACGTTAAAGTACTTGATAAGTGTCCAGTAATGGCACATATTTCACATCAATTTATACGAAAAACATTTTTCTCTTTGGCATTCTGTGAGGGATGCCGTCGTCTACTATTCACAGGATTCTATTGTAATCAGTGTAACTTTCGGTTTCATATGCGCTGTGCAGACAAAGTTCCAACACTGTGCCAACAATTTCCTATGGACAATTACTATCAACGATTATTGGCACAAAATCCTGAGAGTACAGTTGGTATTTTGCATCCTGGTAGTGGAGCTGCACTTGGGTTTCAGGTGAGATTTTCTACACAATTATATTTAGGGTTTTTTATAATCTTTTCCAATCAATACATTTAGAATCGTCATCCACGCTCACTAAATCAACAAGATCGATCAAATTCAGCTCCAAATGTTTGTATTAATAGTGTTAAGCCTCTGACTGAACATCAAAAAACATTGGTCCAATCGAGAGGCCCTTTACAGGTATGAACTAATTCTGTGGAAATAAAATTAATCTAGTTTTGAATTTTTTAGGCTCAGAATACTGAACATTCGCATTCCACACAGGCATCACCTACGAACACTTTAAAACATGTGAAACGTCAACGTGCCAGGTCAGCAGATGAAAGTAATAAGAATTTGCTTTCTCCTCGGGATCCGAAAAGCTCAGAAGAAAATTGGGTACGTAATTTAAGTAGATTTTGTTTTTTATTTATACAAAAAATATTTTTTCCGCAGAATATTCAAGCAGAAGAAATTTTAATAGGACCGCGCATTGGTTCAGGTTCATTTGGAACAGTGTATAAGGCTCATTGGTACGGGGCAGTAGCAGTAAAAACACTTAATGTGAAAACGCCAAGTCCTGCTCAGCTGCAAGCTTTTAAAAATGAAGTAGCTATGTTGAAAAAGACTCGTCATTGTAATATCTTGTTGTTTATGGGATGCGTTAGTAAGCCATCTTTAGCAATTGTCACACAATGGTGTGACGGAAGTAGTCTTTACAAGCACATTCATGTAAATGAAACCAAGTTTAAGCTGAATACTCTCATAGATATTGGACGACAAGTAGCTCAAGGAATGGATTATCTTCACGCTAAGAATATTATTCATAGGTAAAAATTTGTAAATAACCGAAAGAAGATTTATTGTGATTATGGTAAAATATTAATTTTCAGAGATCTCAAATCAAATAATATTTTTCTTCATGAAGATCTTTCCGTTAAAATAGGAGATTTTGGTCTTGCTACAGCGAAAACTAGGTGGTCTGGTGAAAAGCAAGCGAATCAACCGACTGGAAGTATTTTGTGGATGGCTCCAGAAGTGATACGAATGCAGGAACAAAATCCATATTCCTTTCAGAGTGATGTATATGCCTTTGGGATTGTGATGTATGAACTTTTGGCTGAATGTCTGCCCTACAACCATATAAATAACAAAGATCAAATACTTTTTATGGTGGGTCGTGGTCTTCTACGACCAGACATGTCCAATGTAAGATCAGATTGTCCACAAGCTTTAAAACGTTTAGTAGAGGATTGTATAAAATTTGATCGCAGTGAAAGACCATTATTTCGGCTAATTTTAAACATGCTTGAAAATATGTTGCGAACACTACCGAAAATACATCGAAGTGCAAGTGAACCAAATCTGACTCAAACACAACTACAAAATGATGATTTTCTGTACATGTGCTCGAGTCCAAAAACACCAGTTAACTTTCACAATTTCCCATTTTATAATGGAGCTGGAAATATTTAGCGGTTTGTTGATGAAAGTGCCACGTTTTCTTGTGTTAATTACTTACTAAAAGTTATTAGTTAAGTTCACAACGAACAAGAAAGGAATATTTTTAGTATTTTTTCTTATCTCAGTTGTTTTAAGTAATGTTATATGTTATACATAAGTGTTGTAGTACAGTTAAAGCGCCTAACATACCCCGACTTCATATTTTGTAAACAAACTTTTATATTTATTCTATTGTTTTATTTTTGTTTATTTCATCCTTAAAATTTTAGCAGTAAGGTAGATTATAGGATAATAAGGAGAACACTTACGATTTCTTTTGTTAGTTATAAAAAAATTCGTATTATGTACTCTTAATTTTTATTTATAGTTTCAACATTCTAGTGCATTTAATTGAAACCACATAGTGGTCAAAGAGTTTTTCTTATTTTTATTAAACTGCTATGGCTTCGAAAAATTAAATGTAAAAAATTGAAATTTCCCAGAACCGAACTAGGATACCAAACAGGGGCCTTGCTTGAAAGTTCGGCAACATTAAATTTCTTTTTATAAGATTCTGTGTTTCTATCAGTGTTTAATATTATACTGATACAAGGATTTCGAAAATGAAACTAAGGAATACGTAGATCCAAATCACAAAAAAGTTACTCGAAACTTTATAAATAATATTGGGTGGAAAAATGAGCTTTAACGCTTCTAGCATTTTTTTTAGTTGAGTTTTTCAAATGGTAGTGCAGAGTGGAATAAAAACACGCAATTCTGTATTTGTGATCTTTCCTGCACCTTGTTCTAAAGCACCCAATATTTAAAAAGAGAACATTATGCTCTGCGGATGGACGAGAATAATTTAAGTTCGCTTCCCGCCATTCACTAACTCAATTTGCACGGAAAATAATCACTGTATACAGAGCACAATTGATGATTATTGCTTTTCTTGTTCATTCTTGTTTCTGCATAAGTCATGTAAAGTTTGCCAGAGTGACGGCACGATCTAAATATCGAAAAACTTGTCTGTATACCGTGAAAATAATTCCCGTAACAAGGAAAAATGTACATATTTTAGTGCCTATCGTCGTGTGTTTACTTTTTAACAGATAAACACAAAAAGTATTGGAAGCCACTTAAAATAAAAATAACATTAATTTATTTCAAAATTTGTGTGAAATATTGAAATATTATTATAGAACAGTTATTAAAAATCAATATATCAACTGTTGAACATTTTCTCACTACTGTAAATTCATTCCGGTTCATTTCCTGTAAACAATTAGTACTTGCACATTTAGAATAATTACCATTAAGACCATTGAGATTGCTCATTGCTTAGCTCTGGCGAAGATTATTTAATTAAAATGCCATATTGAAATTTTATTAGCTGCAAGTGTTGGTCCCACTGTATTGCCCAAGTGACCGATTGTGAGATTCGCTAGCTCTGAATTGATCTTTGCTTATGCTTTCATCCATTTCTGTAATGCATCGAAAGATCGATCAGTTTTGGCTATTATAATATGCATATATAAGAAAACAAATCAATCTACTACGTGTGTACAAGACATCGGCTGATATTGAAATTAGAATACCTGAAGTTAGAAGGAAATCACAAAGCAACTATTCCCTCGCTTACATGAAAACTTGAAATTGGCATGCGTCTTCGGCGAAATTGACTTGAGTTTAATAGTATTGCAATTACCCTCAAGCTTTACTATACTATAATAAAAGTTATTTTCTGATAAGAATTAATTAGCCAATAAAGAAATTTATTTTCTTGATTTAACGACTTTCTCAAACATTCCTGTGTAATTTATATTTCCGTAGTCAAATCTTAAGCTTTCAAGATCAGTATATGAAGTGTTATTCATGATGCAATCTTTGTATTTGAACCCGGTAAATACGCTTTTAATATACATATATGTATATATTTTTTATATAATTCAGAGATCTTTTCCTATCGTGACCAAAACGGTCGCATTAAGGATGTTTAGCTTTGGGAAACAGCGCCATACATATGCTTATATATATGGGTAAATCCCGCGGTCTCCACCCTAAACCTCTCCTTATAGAAGTCTTGGCTGCATAATACACTTCCGCAGAAGCATTTATGCAGTCATCCCTATGCTATAGAGTCGTTGTGCGCGAAAAATTCGCACTCTGGCAAGGCCGTTTTTGAGTATGTTCACGTCGCATTAGGCACCACCAAAAATGTAAATGCGTCATGCATGCACTTCGCTTATGTTGTATAGTAAACCGCTCACCAAACGGGCAATTGCGCTGTATACTTCCAAGTGAAGTGCTTAAATTATAAATGATTTGTTTTTATCATGTCTTCGCTCTAAAATATCTCATCCAAATATCGGCCATTACTAAAATGCTTGGTGAAAAAGTTTTACATGCATGAGTACAGCAAGTTCCCTTGCAACAAGCAATTGTATATATGATGTTTTTTTGAAGAGCATGGTGCATGCACGATGCATTTGCATCTTTGGTGAGCGGCCTGCATTACATTAGCGATATGCGGCAGACTACAGAAACTTGCACTAATGTAGGTATTTAGTGGAATATTTGGAAACTCTTTTGAAAACTTTGTTCCTTTTTGGGGCAAGACCGTTGAAAGTAAAAGCCGTTCCTGGAATACGATACTGCCACGTCTCCAAATCAAACGAGCAGAGTCTTGAAGTATTCCGCAATCTTTTCAATTAATTCGAATGTTCAATATACATTTTATTTACATATTTCGCGATTCCATATCTTGACTTTTTATTTTTTATACGTGTATTTCACATTATTTTTTTCATTTTTTTGATATTATAATTTCACTGTAATCTATTTGGTGTATTTCATACTTTGTACACTTTTTATAGTTCTTATTTTCTTTTTAAATTTTTATTTAGCCTAATCATTTTTTTTTTTACCTTTGGATTAGCTTAAATTGTCTTCGGCTCACTTAACTTTTCTGCAACTATGCAATCGTTGACTGTAGCCCCAAAAACGATTAAGTAATAATAGATAATAATAAATAATAATACAATACTATTAACTTCGAGCTGGCTTCAAGTCTAATGGAACAAGCAATAGGCCGTATATTTTCTAGTTGCTTTAAAAACCTATTAATACAATTTAATCAAAATTCAAAAATCCAAAATTAAGAGTAACAAATTCAAATATTTATTGAAATTGTAAAATTTTAAGTAAAGCAACACACGTTTGTGTTAATGTGTACATTTTGACATCGGAATATGAAAACAAATTACATACAAAAATCTATTAAGGAAATGACTCCTTTGAGGGAGGAGGCTAAACTAATTCTCATCTAGGTCTTATAGTAATTGTAAAAAAAAAAACAAAATAAGTAAAGCGTAATTAAGTCTAAATTAAAAACAAAGAGGGTGAAATTAATAATATATAGGGGAAAATGCAAATAGACATTGTAAAATAAGGTAAAGGGGACTAACTACCTAATATGGAGCATGTGAAAGTTTTGTGTGTTTTCTATAAAAATTATGTCTATGGGTAGAGGAGAATTATTATTTCTGTAGAATTTTTTATTCGTTTGTTCTATATACATATAAATATATGATGTAAAATTATATTGTACTATAAATATAATGTACACAATACATACATTCTTAAACAATGGCACATATGTACTTAAAAAATTGTAAAATATAAATTCAGAGAATATCAGTCGAATTGTAAATTAACGACTGGTTGTGCTTAATTAAGTCTGCTTATTCTTTTGGAGTGTAAAGTTTTTTTTTTTATTAGATTTTGTCGGTGCCAGATTCAGATTATATTTATTATTTATAAAATACTGTTGGGACTCGAACTGAAACTTAGAGCGAACTATTTAGAGTCTGTCTGCTTTCAATTTATTATACTGTATTAATTTTTGCCTTTTTTGCAAATTAGTATTTTTCTGTCAGATTATACGTACATATGTATATCGTTTGTATTGAAGTATCGCATACTAATGTATATTTTCGGTATTTCCACACTTTTCAGTCTGCGAACTAATTTTAACAAAAAACTTGCTTTTACAAAAAAGAGATATATGACGTATAATTTCAAAAGGGTATTAATCCCACTTCATCTATGTACATATTTATATGTAAAAAATCATACATTTATTTCTTACTAACTAATTTACTTTATTATCTAAAGTAATAGACATCATGGGCTCTTTTTTTTTATTGTATGCTCTCAATATAATTACGGTGCCAGGATTAGAAATCCGAGAGATGCAATTTATAATTGGTAAGAGAAAAATGTTGTTTGGTCATAAAAATTAATGTTTAACATACATGTTTCATACCGTTTGAATTTGCATTAGTAGATTAGATTGGATGAAGTGGTGTTTAAATATTAGTCTCGCATCGCCTATGACTTGAATAATCTATTGTGAATCCCCATTCTCAGTCCAGGTTGAGACTATTAATCAAGTCAAAAACCTTCCTGCGGGCTTGAGGAGTAGTCTGTCTCCTCATTACTATGCAGTTTCCATAGCAGGTGCTCTCTTTGGTATCCTGGCAGAAAAAAGGGTCAGCTCTGCCCATTTTGCAATAACGTAAAGGTTTTTCCAAAATTATTAGCCCTGTTTTCCTTGCTTTTGCTTGTAAGTTGGACAATCTTTACAGGCGAATTTGTTTTGATTTAGTTTTATTTTACTGGCTATGTACTTACTTACACTACAGGTAATATGCGGTTAAAAATATTTAATTAAAAAAGGATAAACATGCTAGTAGGAAAGTTAGGGTATGGGATAAAATTCGTCTACATGAGTGAAGCTGAAAATCCCTAATAATATCTCGGAGTAAATGATAACAAAAAAATAAAAACGGAAAATGCTGAGCAAGTGGAAGTGTGAGTGATGAATGAATGGTAGCGTGTAGATATCTCAACAAATTTGCATACTTTTTAGAATAATTTCATGAATTTTGCTGTTACACCTGTAACGCGCTCTAACACTGGAAAATTTGAGCTCAACACAAATAATGGTTCGAATTCACTCAATTTAGCTTATCAGCATTCCGTGGGCTCTATTCTTGAATAAGGAAATTCTTAAAATTCTATGTTATTTTCATACGCAGACCATTCGTTATTTACTGTATGCGTTAAAACCATTGGGAATTCAAGAGTAACGATTAGTTAGGATTGTTATATATTCTAAGATGAATTTAAAACGGACGTTGTGTCCTTCTAATTAACAGTTTGGGAAGGACATTCTTTGTTAATTTGTAATTTGTATGCCATGTTATTAATCTTCAATAACAAATCAATATGTTTATTTAGTTAAGAATGAAGTTCTTATTTTGTGATCTTTATGCATGGTACGCAGTAAAGATATCATCTTCAAATACGTTCTATAATTTCCCTGTAACTTTGATGTTATACGAGGGACACTCAGTGCCATCGACTATCTTCGCTGCCATTACAATGTGCCTAGGACCAGCCTTTTTTCAAGGGAATCGTCTGTGATTTTACTTAGAGCGGACTGAGAAAGGTCCGGCTCTCCCTATTAGGAAATCCTCGACCAAATCGTAGTTCTGAAACTATTGCATCAGATGGCATGCAAACCAAACGGATTTCCTTTTTCAGCCCCCACGCCAATGAGCAATGATAGAACAACTTCAGCCGTCTTCCCAACACCCCCCTTTTACTTCTTCCTGAATGGCAAGATTCAGAATTGCTAGGTTTAGTAAGACCTCAAGGGCGGCTGTGGCGTATTACCTAGGCATGATATCCTTTGCAGGTCTACCAGTTTTCGGTTCACAGTTCACACTTTCATTCTGGATCAACTGTACACAAGAGATTTAACCCGAAGGTGTCTTACTATCGAGAAGTGCACTCAAAATTTGATGACCCGTGTGCTTTCTGTATTACATTGGCTTGAATTCTCATTTTGTTTATGTGCTGAGAAGTACCATTTGAAAACTGCATTCGAGGTCGATCCAGAGGAAATAATATGTTGATTCAACTTCGAAAAGGCGGGTATAATCTTACCTATATATATAATTTATTGCAATAACACCTTTTTTATTTTTTTCTAATAATGTCTGAATTTTAAAATGCTACAAGTATATAAATACCTACTTATTTTTTTCCTATTCTGAATATAAATTACAATCATTTATTAAAGCAATCGAAATTAGAAATTTAATTGTTCCAAAAATCAAATTTGTAAATATATTCGAATCACCACAAAAATTAAATTATCCAGTAAACTTATCGATAAATAAATCATACTAAACCCCAAAAATGTAAATAAAAGTATAAAAGTTGAATTTATAAAAAAAAAAAATAATTAAAAATAGTTACACCTGTCGTTTATAAGTGACCAAAAATATGCTTAGAGCAATATATGTATAATAATAATACAAATCCAGTAAAAAATTAACTATTTTCAATAAATTACTGTGTCCATATTGAAATAAAGAAAACAAACAAATAATTGTTAAAATGAGGGAAAAACTATAAAAAACTTGTAGATTGTCTTTCTGTACTTGAGTTAAACAATCAGAAAAAAAGGTTTCTTCAGAAGGGAAAAACAAGGTGAGGAGTATTATAAGAGGCAAAATATGTACATACATACATTCATACATACATAATATAGTTAATTGTGGAAAGGATGATATCGCTCCTGTAGCATGGATTGTTTTTTTTTTTAAAGTGTGTGCATGTATACCTACTTTAGAAAGTTTCATAAAGTTCGTCGATGAAATCGAGAAGCTATTGTAGTTAGAGAAAAAAATATAAAATAATTAAAATTCAAAAGCGAAATGAAATATAATGTAAAATAAAAATATATGAGAAAAATCAATTGAGGAAAGCGATAAATATGTTTTTCTTATTATCTCTTAGAGACGATTGAGAGTTGACACCATTCTTTGGTGGCTATCAGATCCAAAATAATAAATTTAATAAAATATAAATTTCAAGGTAGACAACATATTATAAATTATTAAATAAATATGTAATAAATGAACTAATATTAACAATTGTAATTAGGTGGCTCTAAGAATATCTCAATTCAAGTCATATTGGACGAAGTTACTTCTGACCATTTTATAATCCATGCCGATGTACCGGAAGGCTCTGTTCTCTCTCCTACTCTCTTCCTTACTTTTATTAATGATCTGCTGGCTCTAACTTTCAATCCTATTCATAGTTTTGCATACTACAGCATCCTTGATTTCGTTACTCGTTCGACTCGATAGCTGATTCCCGTCGATGGATATGATATTTCGAACTCACCATCTCATAATATATTAGTTATGAAATATCCTACAATCAAGTTGGTCCGATCATATTTTTGGTATTGCTAAAGCGCGATGATATGCCTGGGCTTCTTGCAAAGATGCAAGCAATATTTTACTCCATCAGACTTGGCGCAAATGTATAAGTCTCATATTAGGCCTAGATTAGAATATAACTCCTATATTTGGGCAGAGGCTGGACGCACTACATTGTTCGCGTTAGACAAAATTCAAATGGCATTCCGCTTATTATCAACGACATATCAATAGTAACTATCGATCGATCCCCTAGAGCACCGGCGTAATGTCGGATGTCTGTCTCTCTTTTATTGCTACTTCTATGGTCATTGCTCTGTTCCTAGTCTAATCCCTTGTACTATTCTTCCTATGCGCACCACACGAGCTGTAACCAGAGCCCCCTCTCACACTGTTGAAGTCAGATTCGGCCGTGCTGTGAAATTCCGTACGAATGTGGAACAGTTTGCCCCCCCCCCCCCTTATCAATGAGCCACAAACATTCAAGCGTAATGCGCACCGTCACCTACTTGTCTCAACCCAATAACCCTCCCACAATTCCCTACTCACTTTTCCTTTCCAGCCAAGGCTGTGCTACGGTATCATTGGGTAGCTTTGACACCATCTCAAAAAAAGAGGTAACCGCTCTAGTTAGATTAACTTTGCCATTTTAGGTTCCTTTTGATTTTCGATCACCACCAAAAGGTCATCGATGTGTGCGAATACAACGTTAAAATTGGTAAAGGATCTGTGACCCGTCTACACTCTGCCTTGCATTTTATACCTGAAAGACTACTCGCATTTTTCTACACTTATGCCTAGACGTGTCATACAATTATTTTCTACGCTGTAGTTCCTTAGATGATTATTGAGGTTAATTGTGTACGTGTCCAAACAAGTTACAGTTTTTGACATAAAAAATAACTATCACAAATTCACAGCACGTAATTAGAATTTAATTATTATATTATATTATCACCTCAAATCGCAGTTGAAGAACTCTATAGCCGTCCCGCCCGATCAGAAATTTCACAATTTCAAAATGGCCGAAACGCTTGCTATAATTTCATAGATTTAGCTGTTTTTCAGTAAAATGGAAAAAGAGTACAAATTGGCAATACTGAAACTGAACTTTGACACATGACAGATCTTTCTTCTAATGAGTTTTTAGGGTGATTTATGTCGGAATTATAATTTTTATCAATTTCTCTACAACCAAAATGTTTTCAAGACTTTACAGCAAGCGAAATACCAAGCTTTGTCGAATTTGCTTGAAAATCAGTGAAAATCCCCTTAATATTTTCGGCGACATTCACGTAAATAGTGACAAAATATTAAAGGAATGTCTTGAAGAAATGTGTGATATTCTCGTAAGATATCATTTAATTTAATGCAGATTTCATAAAAAAAAACTGTTATTGCAGATTTCCTCAGAAGACAATCTTCCTGTATCTATTTGCGCAAAATGTATTGAACTACTTGAACAAAGTTACAGTTTTCGAATGTTAGCCAAACAAAATGACATTATCCTCCACAAAATAGTCGATGGAAAAAAGAAAACAGAGGCTGTAACAATTATAGCAAGTTCAGCGGCAGAATTAATGAATATCCAGGAAAACTCCCAATGTAACGATTTGTCAACAAACTCGATTGATGAATGCACTGAAGCAGTAGAACACTTGTATAATCATCAGGCTAGGGATTATATTCTGGAAAACAGTTTTATTGTTGGGGATGAATTAGCTGGCGATGCATTTGCTGCAGAACATGAAATAATTGCTGAAGATGAGATATTGGCAGAAGATGAGATAATTGTAGACGATAGATATGTATATAATGATGATTCAAGGGAAGAGGTATTTCAAGAAACAGAGGAAACGCAATCACGGGAATATCCCAATACTCAAAGGAAGAAAACAAAGAAAAAAAGGCAAATGAAAAAAAAGCCAAGAAAACAAAGAGAAAAGAACCTTAACAAAATCTATGCATGTCAATTTTGTGGAAGGAAATTTGCTTATCTCAAAACTAAAGATAATCACGAAGATAGCCATAGATGTCCAATATGTGAAAAAGTAATCAATACCAGTTACCACCTAAGTAGGCATATTTATATGCATACGAATGTAAAGAGCTTTAAATGCAGCAAGTGTGATAAACAGTACATAACACGAGCAGAAATGAATCGGCACCTCAAAACCCATGAACAACTTAATTATAAATTTAAATGCGTCTACTGCAATAAAAGTTTTCATGAAATCGGTGTGCTTAATCGTCACACAAGCACTGTTCATTTTATTGAGAGAAAACACGAATGCAATATTTGTGGAAGACGTTTTATATCACCTTGCAAAGTTCGACTACACCAGACGAGTAAAATATGTTCAAAATCATCTTCGGTACAAAGTTTGACAATTAAAGAAGAAATTAAACTAGAAGATTCTCAGTGTATTCAAAGCATGGATAGCACTAGTGATCAGAATTATCAGGAAAATGACATGGATAATGTTTGCGTTGATATTCTGGATGATCATTTATGACAGTTTCAATAAAAAGTTTTAAAGCCACAAAGTCTTTCTTCATCCCTAAACTGGACTACGTATTTAAGAGGGAAAATTCGAAAAAAAAATTTCTCCGCCAATACAATGAATTTCTGAAGATGGCTAAAGTTATCAAGGGTCAGTCATTGTTATATCTTTTCTTGGTGAAAAAAATTTTTACGGTAGGTTAAAAAAGTTCATCTTTTGAATCTGCAGATACAGCCAAGATCACTGCAAAACTTGTGAATTCTACTAACTCATTATTTGATTGCTTGAAACCAAATCACAGACATAATATGGCTTGTCTTAAGACTGATTGGGATGCAATTTCCTATTGGAAAATATTGCAAATTTTGAGCATTCGTTTCACCCAAAATCAGAATATAAAATGTGAGTAAAAAATACTAACATAAAACCATTCAAAATCATGTACCTGTTAGACCGTGATGTTTCAACGAGTTTCACTGACAAATCTCCTTTTTCCTATTCACTCTAATTTTGATATTGATCAGACCTGTTATCTATTATGATCACTCAATACAGCGATTCTGTTTATATAGGTCACTTTCTTTGGGAGCATTAGGACCCTCTAAATCTGCTTGAGTCAGTCCTTGAATTTCTTCAATTTTGATCCTTCTGTGTGTGGCTCTTGTTTTCTCGAACGTATATTCATGTGGACATAGCAATACACCTTGAATGCACTTGCTCGTCCACTAATGCTGTGGCCGCGGATCCAATCTTAAGCTCTATTTTTTAACTTGAATCGAATCTAGTCGATAAGCTTCCAGGAAGATGTGTTATATAGAAGCCTTCTATATTTTTCAAATTATTCATAAATCATGATTCAATTCTGTCTGTTTTTTAACAAGTGAATTACTTTGATTTTTAAATACAAAAATATGAAGATACGATTGTTTTTTTTTTTTTTTATGAGAAAAAAGTTAGGTGCATTTTAAAAGCTGTCCATTGCGCAAAAAGTTTTCTTTAAAATTCAAATTGTATATAACAATTACACAAACCACTTGTTATTGGTCGGTTTTACTGTGATTAAAGTGACCGCTACTCTTGAATAGCTCTTTCCCCATTTCTTTCACCGTACTTCTCTTCCTGATAAAGCCATGCAAGTGTATCAAATGGTGCATTCCAAACCTAACGTGGTTGTTTTAGGATGAGTTGCAATACTAATGGAATTCCTGGAATTTCGGCAATAATCAGGTCTTAAATAATTCAATTCAAATCGAAATTTGTTAATGGCAGCTCTATGCAGTTGCTAAATTTTTCAATTTTGGTGCCAATGCAATTAGTAAAAATAGCTGATTTGAGTTTTCAATACGAAAATATTTTATTACATTTATTATATGTACGTCGTGATATAATAAATTTACGACGTAAAGTGCAAATTTTTCCGCTATCTTTCGGCTTTGAATGAAGAGTATCGAATACTTTAGGTTTAAAACTTTTTATTCAAAAATTTTATCATAAATAATCATGCTCGACATCAATCCAATTTTCTGCGTTATTTGTATGATGATTTTCATCATTTGTATTCTCATTGGTTTCGAAAAACTGGGAATCCTCTAATGTATCTTCGCCATTTTCTCGAGTTTTCAGAGATATATGTAAACTTCCTTGATCTAGCCTAAGTTTTGAAGGTGTCATTAAGAATTTCCCACAAATATTGCACTTCTGTTTCCTCTCACAATAATGAACATCCTTCGTGTGAGACTTTAATACGCCTTTTTCATGGAAACTTTTATTACAGTAATTGCATTTGAATATATAGTTTAATGTTCATGTGTTTTAAGGTGCCGATTAAATTCTGCTTGTGCTATGTACCGTTCTCGCACTTATATATTTTTTCATTTGTGTGCATATATAAATGTATAGTCAGGCGGTATTCGCTGCAAAATGTTCTTTTACACATGATTATTTTTGTTCTTAAAATAAGCAAATGTCGCTACGGGCTTTTCTCTCTTTTAACACCTCTTTCTCAGTATATGCAAAATGATTTTCTACAACTATTTCATCTTCTGGAATTCTATGGTCCTGATCTTTTTCATCATTACAAAAGTTTCCTATTGCTTCAATACACTCGTTATTTGAATTTGTTGACGGATAATTTTCACTACTGTATATACACTTACAAATTTTTATGGAAGTGTATATTTTTACTATTTGTTTGTCCTTCTTTGATGCTGCCATCATATTCTTTTATCCTTTGCTTTTTACATCTAAGGATTTTGTGTAGAAAATTATCATTTTTGGCAAACAGATTCGGGAAGATTGTCACACTATTACTTACAGAAATACAGCAAATTTCTTCAAGGCATTTCTTAAATGTAAATGTATATAGTGACATTAAGTGATTTTCTTAAAAAATATTAAGGGGATTTACTCAGCCTTTGAGGCATATTCGGCAGATTTTGTTATAAATCCTTGCGAACATTTTATTTTTATGTAATTAATTAACAATGTGTTTATTTACACTTATGACTTTTCACGGTGTTATTTACAAGCAATCTTCTTCTCCTTCTATCTTGTTGTTGAGTACTTAAATTTATATAGCAAAAAGATAGGTTATGGTGTGCTGTGTAAAATTAATGCACGTGTGATAAGCATTGTTTTCGTAGCAAGAGAAGAGCGGTTTGCACTTTTTTGGTTTCAGTTTGAATTTCTGAGCTTTAAAATTTTACGAAAATAAGTAAGTCGAGTTGTATTAGTGGTTTTGTGGTAATGAACTCATTAAAAGTGACGTCGACTTGATAATAGTGAAATATTGTTTTGTGGAAGAAATTTTACATAATCGAGACTCCAGAGTCTTATTATGTGATGAAGTGATCTGTGCTGTGCTGCAGAAACAATCGGCATTGTTCTCGTAGGAAATCATTTTGCAGGCAAGTTTAATTTTTTCAATAATAAATTCTAGTATTTTAAATAAAATAAGAATGAAATAGTTATAAAAATAAACAGCCGTGACAAAAAAATGTAGCAAAAACTTAAGTGATAAAAAAATTAACCAGTATGGCCGATTTAAGTGGAACTTTTGTGTTGCAACGTCATTTGGTGATAAATGTCACTTGCAGCAAATGGTTTTAGTTTTTTCGTGTTATATTAACTGAAATACGTTTTGAATAAATTAAAATATTTAATAAAAACATCAGTTTCATCGCCATTGCATTATAAAATGCAAATGTATGAGAAACGTGTCGTTTGAAAGCTTTTAGCATTGAGCTTTATGGAAAAACAAACACGTTTCATTTTTAAAATTTTATATAAAATAAACAACGCTTGTGGTGACGATAATTCAAACGCCTATTTTTAGGTCAAAATGTTTACTATTAGAAAAAAAAAAAGTAATTGTGAGTCTTTCAACAATATCACGAAGAGTTTCTGCGTGTTATCAAACTCTACCCAATTCGCTGTGAAATGAGAGTACAGCTTTCGTTCAAGACGAACGTTCCTTTTTCAGCTTGAAGTCTCTTTCCCCATTACTATGATTTTCTAAAATGCATTATAATTATGACATTAATATAATAATTAAATATAATACATGGTGTCCCAGACTAATATGACTATATTTTGCCAAATAATTCCTCTCATCCAGGCAAGTAAAAAATTGTACGGCAGGGGGGGGGGGTGCAAAATGTCACAATACCGAGTTACAGGGTTATTAGTAAAATATTCCATTTTTTATTAAATATCCTATATTTTGAAAAGTACAGGGTATACGGTCTATTTATGAATGTTAAACCACCCCGCACCCCTCCCCAGTCCAGAGTTATGAGGCTTAAATTAAAAATTTGGGGTTTTAATTTTTTTTCTATTTTTCCGTTATTTTGTTACAAAATTTCGTAAGCACAGAGTCTCCTCTTTAATTTAACCTAGTACACTTATGTTCTATCTGTTACGGTTAAGGGGTTATTATAGCTTTTAACCTATTCAGATCAGAGATAATTTGTTCCCTTAGTAACTGGAAACACGTCATTTTAAATAATATAGTCGAATTTTGGTATGACCTGAATAGGTTAAGAGCTAATAATATGAGAAAAAGTATTATTCAATAAGGAAAAAAAACGGGAAAAAAATAAAATTTAAAATTTTGTTATTTTGGCGGCTCAATATTTTCGGTACTCAATGAGTATTAGGAAACATGTTTGAATTTTTATTATAAAAAAAAAAATATTTACTTACAACACATAAATATTATAACGGAATAGTTGACTTAACTTTTAATTGAATTTTTAATTGTAATTAAAATCAAATTTCTATTAGACCAAGTTAGCATTAATATGAAATCTACAGACGTAATACATTTCAGTGAATCATTGATGGCTGCTAGCCGATATATATGTATTTGTCTTGCCGCCAGCAGACATTGTTATTAGGCTTGTAAATGTGGTATTTAATACTTAATCTTCAGCCTCCAGTTAAGAAAATCTAGAATTTATTTTATGTATTTATGTTGTGTAAAAGTATAATTTTTATATTTAAAATCATTTTGACTAGCCTGAACTTTTTATAAATAATTTATACATTTGGTTTTATATATATGCTTACTAAAACAAAAGCTGCATTGCAGTATAATGATAAATTTTATTTAGTTGATTTATTTTTTATGGTATACATATATACGAGTATAAATCATTATAAGTTTCAAAATATCGTTTCCATGCCATTTTTATACACTAGATGATGAAATTTAGGGTATACTAAGTTTGTCATTCCGTTTGTAACGCATAGAAATAATGCTAGTAGAGTAAAATGGATTGGACACCCATCCATAATATAAGAATTTTGATTTTTGCATATCTGTCCGTCCGTCTGTCTGCCCGCACGATAGCTTGAGAGCGCGTTCACTTAGAGAGCTGAAATTTTGCACATAGACTTAAAAAAAAAAAAAAGTAAACTCAAGTTCGAAAATCGGACGAATCTTGTAACTCCTTCGTAGGGTTGCCATACAAAAATTTCGTTTTTCACTATATATTTGGACTCTGTCTCAAAACCCGTCGACGTATAGAGCTGAAATTTGGTGCATTGTGTTTTAATATCAATAGTAAATATAATTTCAAAAGATAACTAAACCGGGCAAACCCTTTAGGATTTTTACGCATACTTAGAGAACGATCAATTCTAGTCGTGTTCATTGTACAGAAAACTTCTTTAGAATATGAAATCCTATGAAATTGGTTATAAAAATTTTTTCTGTCAAACAGATGGGCACCGTACGAAATTTCATCGGTGGTATCATAAGAGTTCGTCTGTTTTACTTGTTAATGTCTGCCTAACTATTTACGATAATTTGTTTTATTTTGGATGGTGTGCCGCAGAGGACAACTCTACATCCCGTACTAGTTTAAAATTTTAAAGCTTTCTGTATCTTATTTTACTCGAAAAAAATCTCCAACTCTACTTTTTTTATATGTTAAATATTTTACGTTGATATCATCATCCCACTGAGTCTAATATAGTTACCACAATTTTTTTTATTTTTTTATTTATATACACTAATAACGTTCCCTCTTTGGTCGGGCTCCCCAATCTTCTTTTATCATATCTGAAGCTTTTTCTCCTATCATTATAACAGGTGCATTTGGATTTCCATTTACAATTGTCGGCATAATACTTGCATCGACAACTCTTAATCCTGAAACACCATAAACACGAAGTCTTGAATCTACTACAGCATCTGGATCTGAACTTGGTCCCATCTTACACGTTCCGGTAGGATGATAAATTGTAAATGTGAATTGTTTTATACAACATGCCCAATATTCGTCAGACATAAATTTCAAATGACGACAATTTGGAAACGGTATTGAATGAATTCGAGATCCGAACATTTGAAATGTTTTAGTCGCTGATATGTTGACGGCTATCTTAATACCTTCGACCAGCACGTCAATATCTTTTTGATTTGCGAAGTAATTTGGTTCGATTTTCGGTGGTTGAAATGGATTGCGACTATGTAATCTTACCCAACCGGTACTCTTTGGTCGAAGTAGTAAAGGTAAAATTGTCCATGTTTCTGAATTTGTTAGAATTAGAGGCTTGTACACTGTATTGAAAAATTCATCTCTAAGATTTAGAGCCTTTTTAATTACATCAGCTGAAAAAGAACTTATAAAACTGGGAATTAAATGAAATTGTACATCAGGCCAATCTTCTGAAGAATCTTGAAATTTCGTATTGACGAAAGCAACACCGTCGACACCGGAAAATGTTAATGGTCCTGATTTATGGGCTATATATTCCACAATAATACCGAAATTCTGAAATAGACTTTCAAGCATTGTGATCGAATCATTTAAGACAAATGTTAGACCACCAAATCCGACATGATCTTGGAGATTATTTCCAACTGGTAGATCTGATATGATTGGAATTTGAAATTTTTCAAGATGATCAGCTGGACCAATACCGGATAGCATAAGAAGTTGGGGACTATTGATAGTACCGGCAGACAATATAATTTCTTTATTTGCTAAAATTTTATACTTGATATTGTTCTTAACAAATTTCACTGCATACGCTCGTCGTTTGGTGTCTATTAGAATTTTCGTTGCTTGCGCATGCATAAGAATATCGAAATTTTTTCTTAAACGAACTGGCCGAAGAAACGCCTTCGCTGTACTGCATCGTGAACCATCACGTATTGTTGATTGAGTTATCATAAATCCAGTTTGCTTTGCTCCATTTATATCACGATTCTCATAACCCATCTCTAATCCAGCTTGAATAAAGGCATTAGAAAAAGGTGAACGCCATGGTGATTCTTGTACTGTTAAATAACCACCAGTCTCGTGATATGGTGTTCGAGCCAAATATGGATTTTGGACATCTTCTGATTTGAGGAAATATTTTAAAACTTCAGAATATCCCCATCCAGGATTTCCTTGTTGTTCCCATGAATCATAGTCTTTACGATTTCCACGTACATATACCATAGCATTTAGGACACTTGATCCTCCTAGAACCTTTCCTCTCGGCCAGAAGCAACGATCTCCTTTCATTGCCATACAATAGGAGCGATCCATAGATGGAGTTGTTGTATACTTCCAGTCCATATGTGTAAGTTGTAGAAATCCCGCTAATGCTGGAACATCGGATAGTTCACTTTCATCTCCTCCAGCCTCGAGTAATAATACTGTCCAGTTACGGTTTTCAGATAAACGAGATGCAACTACTGCTCCGGCTGAGCCTCCACCAATTATGATGAAGTCATAGTGTGGCCGAATCTGAAAAAAAAAATGTTGTCTATTAAAAAAGAAAGTAATATAATAATTTTAATTATTTAATTCGTGAGACTGCCGGAGTGGTTTTTTGTGTTTCAGATTATTGGGATTTCGACGAACCTCTTGTAACCTCTTGTAACGACCATATATACATAGCAGTAGATGACATGAATAACAGAAACACATCTGCTACACAATGGTTCGGTACAAAATTGGGAAAGAGATCTTGGTGCTGATGTATAGTAAAATTGTCATATGTTCAGAGCTTCTATTTTGATGGTGAGTCACGTCACAGTAGATATATTTCACGTAAAAATTTATTCTGTAAATACAAGAATTTCAAGAAATCTTCAAAAATTAAACGATCTTACGTAATTCGCTAGAGTTCCAAAATCGACTATACATAACGCATTCGTCAATTTGTACCATCATGCATGGCATGTAGAAAACTAGGGGGCCCTTCCCTGTTCCCTTCGGGGTTACTCGAAGATATCTTACTTTCAAAATTAATGATTGGGAGGACTGTCATCATTGTCGTCTCAGAGCTAATTATCCCCCGGACAGAACAATCAAAGAACCACGGGGAAACCTTATACCATCGCCAAGTTGGTTTTTTTGTATGTCCAGATATTCCCCTCTCATCGGAACTCATCGATGAGACTGACTGATAATGCTGAATATAGATGGAGGATACCGCACCAATAACACATTTTCTGTGTTCAGTTCATTATCATTATTATCTCTCTTCCTTTTTATCTGTTAAGAGACACAATTGCCTTGACCTTCATTTCTTCTTTAAACTGCACGAAGCAGGCTTGGTAGGATACGAACCAAAATTTATGAATTAACCTCTTGTTAATCTTGAAGATGAATAATGGGCTTAGAAGTAGCCCAATTTCAGAAACCACTCGAGTTTCAACACATTATCAATATGAGACTCCATTCATAGAATCAATTTATTCTTTAATAACTAAGTACTCTTCATTTCTTCATTCTTTGTAACAGAGATTTGCGAATACTAGTGTTGAGCTCAACTCACATAACTATTTACATAATTATTTCTTTGCATACTTTCCATAACTAATTATCTGTGACTATATACGTAATTTATTCATGAAAGGAAAATATCTAAATTTCGTCATGTACTATATACGTAAATTGAAGGAGGACTTCTTAAGTTACGGACAACCCGCTTCCTTCTAATACGCGATAAGTTCTGTAGTCTTTTACTACACTTATGGTCGGTTTCACAGTCCAGACTTAAGCCAGAGCTTAGCTAAGCCACAGGTGTCAATTAGACTGTAACAATATGTCAGACATTAAAGTGCAGCAAATTTGAAACTACCTGTTAAAGCAACAAGACTGAGTATTAATTTTGAAAACAATTTATTTACCGTGATAAAAAATAACTGGAATCTACCAATCAATGAATTACATTTTTATAATAAACAAGTAAAAAAGCTGGAATTGGTCTAGCAAACTAATTTTTACGATACCCTAGATGAATGCCCGTATGTAATTTCGTATGGTCCCACATGGTCGTGTGCAAAATTTCAGCTCTCTAAGTGAACGCGTTCTCGAGTTATCGCGAGGACAGACGGACGGACGGAAAGAGGGACATGTAAAAATCAAAATAACTCTTAATATTATGGATGGGTGCCCAACCCATTTTGCTCTACCAAGTATGGCCGAATCAAGGTATATAGAATACAAAGTATTCCCATTACGAACCATGCTCTCCGACGTAATATCTTGAAATGTATAGGAAAGTACGGTACAGAGAACACAATACTCTCTCTCCTCTCTCTGTTTTTCCCTTAGAATATATAGCAAACAGGAATGGTTGAATCGTGTAAAATTCGTGTACATGAGCGTAATTTGTCAAGAGCAGGAGACTATACATAGGAGTAAGTGAGATGCTGGATAGAGAAATTGTCAAAGCTGTAGATTAATTGTCAAATGTGCTTTTGTTTTGTGAGCAGATTTGGTCAACTTAAAGTTCGTTTGTGAAATTTAACAAAAATACCGAATCAATTCTTTTCAAAACTATTTATCTTTGAACTTTATTTAGTGCAAAGTTTTATAGTGCCACTAGTGCCTGTAAAAATCTTCATATCAATTAAAAAAAACAGAAATGAAGTGTTCGGTCAGTGCTTGCAAATATAAATTGGATTATAAACTAGGGAATCCTGTTTGAGGCAACTGCACTATCTAAATTATCCTTTCTGTTAATAGAAACAAAGATTTATATAAATTAATTATGTGAATTGTTTCAGAATAAAGTAGAAAAAGAGCATTTTTTACCACAGATGCTCCGCACAAAACCTTTGTTTACTTTTTGCAAATTGACAAGTTGTTTAGAATAGGGATGGCGTGTAAATACATGTAAAAATGGACTACCAACACAACCAGGAATTCATTACGCAAAATCGGGCTTATCACCATTCCTGTTTGCTCTATATTCTAAGGTTTTTCCTATGAAAATGTATATACATCACTGACATATATAATATGGACTGCTTAACTTTCTATTTCACGTGGGCACAATTTTTTGTGTCAAAAAGAGTTCTTACGTCGGTGCCAACATTGAAAAAATCATTGGCGGGAAGTTGAAAAAGTGAGCACGTAACTCCAAAAATGACTTTAATAAATCCTTTGGAATTTCTTCTGCGTATCTAATGAATATATTGTCTTTAGTAAAACAGCTTTTATCTGTAATAACCCTAAATAATTAATTTAAAAATATTTATTTCTACGAACCCACTTATTTATTTGTTGTTCACAGTTCTCTCTCAGTTGGTACATGGTGCTTAGACCGAAAGAGTCAGCAATATAGAAGTGAGCCCACTTTCTGTAGTGTATTTCAATGAACGTAGTCAGTCCATATTATATATGTCAGTGATATACATCAGTCACATAATTACGTCAGAGGCTATCAGCTGCAATGTGTCAGAATTTTAATGGGAATACTTGTGTTCTATATACCTTGGGCCGAATTAGCTGTCAATTGGTTGCCCCTTCTCATTTGGGGACAAATGTCACTTGCTAATGCATAAAGTTTATAATTGCTGCAATGAATGAATGAACTTTTGCATTGACTGAGGGAAATTTGATAAAAGTTAAATTCCACGTATAAACAGAAATGCAATTTACAATTTTGAAATTATATGTAATCTGTACACTACCCGTTATCCCACCACTAAATATTATGTGAACTGAACTATAGGAAATTTTTCAAAAACACTGTTATTTTCCAAGAATAGATTTTTGTGAAAAAATTATATTGCTACTTTGTTCAGTTTGATATTCAAATTCGAAGATAGGTTTTTTCGAACTCGACTTTCAAAAATGTCTATTCCAAATTTAATGGTACATTTTTGGAATTCTGGCCCTTAAATCAAAGGTAATCTTCTTCAGGGAAAAATAGTTTGTCTCAATATCTGGCTGGATATGCAGCCAGATAGTGGCGATCCAAGGGAAATATACCTCGATATAATTTATGTTTTCATCTTATAACTAAAAAGTAATTCGAAATCGTTGGGGATCTCGTGGATCCCTTGATATAACCCTCGAAATCATCGGACTTTCGGAAAATTTTTATCTACAAAGATATATCATCTATGCTTATGCAAAATTTGTGAGTTTTTTCGAATATGAATGCTCGAAAATTTCGAAAATCTTCGAGTTTCAACACTTGGAAAATGAAATAAAAGTGAAAGAAAGTCAGTCTATGGTAGTTATTTGAGTGTTCTATATTATGTTAGATTGAATTAGCGGCTTGCCATTGGTTAGGCTATGTTTAAATAGAGCACTGTTCTTCTGTTTGAATTTTTAAGTCTATGCTATAAATATTATTTGAAATAAATAGTTTGACTTCAGAATTAGTTCAATTACTCTTGTTCTTGAATCATCCGCAGAATGCCTAGTCACATTATTCATTAGGTCCGTCATTAAAAAGAAAAAAAAACAAGAGAGTCAAGACCTTACTGAATTTCTTCGTAACAAAATTTTTTTATAAACTTAAGGTATACACACCACAATCGGTTCCGTAATCCTTGATTCTGGATCAATATTTTGATATTTATAGTAGTTAATACCAATTGCTAGGAGTGGAATTATACTAAGAATGGAGGTAACTGCTGTAAATGGTACCATATTGTCACGATAATGTCAAATCCAAACCTTCAAGCTCCACCTCTATTTTAATTCTTTTGTTCTCGATAAGAATTTTCGGAGTGTAATTTGGAACTCCTGGCCGAGCAGGTTTAAATGTTCTTTGGATTTTATATCCTCTTCCAGAATATCCCAGTAAGACTTTATGTACATACAAATGATGATTTAAATAGTCTCTTTGCTTATTTACTGAATTGCTGGAGGATGGTGACGATGATGATGATATAACGTCAAAGATGACAGTTCGAGTGTTCTGTTCTGTTTGTAATTGGTGTTGTTGTTGTTGCTGGTGTTCTGGTGGCTGCTATTTTGCATATATCCTGCAGATTATGAACTATATCGTTTTGGCAGAGATTTCTCTTGGCCCATGATATTTGCAGCCTGCCTGAAAATGGAAATTGGGAGAATTAAAATTATTAGATTTAGTCATATTTTGCAATTACAGTCTCGTATAGGTGTAAATTAATAGAGAAAGTGTGTAAAGTTTAAGGGTTCAAAAATGTTGGTGTGAATCATTGACTTTGTTCATTTTCTTTTGGTATGATATTAGAGAGGAAATATTATTGGGAGAGAGAGAGGTCTAAAAACAATATAGAAATCAAGGCATTTCCACATTGCACTCGTACCTTACTTTTGCAATTATAATTGCTGTTTACTGTTTGAATTATGAGCAAAGTGTTTCAAGGTCATCTGTCTTCATCTGCTACATAAGAAAAGTGCCTGCTCAAGGAAAGGTTTGTGGGGTTTTCTTTTCAAAAGTGATTAAATTAATTTCGTGTTAAATGTTTTTTTTTTGCGGAATTTTTTCATGAATTTACGTGTCGTAAAAGCTAAGCTTTTCCTTTTATATAGAATTTATTCGGGGTCAAAAAAGATAGTTCTATCGCACCATTCAATTCCACATAAATTGGTTTCTTGCCTCTTGAAAGTTCGATCTTGGTTGAATGTGTTGGTGTATCTTATTTTTCAACTATCTCCAACTGGTCCTAGAAGTTTTCTGTATAAATGCAGACTGTGAGTAGAGCCTTAATTGATATTTTCTCTGTTGTTAGGCCCCGAATCCTCAATATATGTAGCTTGTCTAGGCAATTAAATTAATTAAAATAGGAAAAAACTGATGTTCGTTATCATTGAATATTCTTATCTGTGGGGCTCTTCAAAATTTGTATTTCATCCTACTCTCGACCTCTATCGATACAAGCCAGGTTTAATAGCAAATTCCGGAAGAAAAATCTATAAGCATTAAAATTCCTGGAAGGCAAAGTTAAAAGAAAAGAAAAAGTCACGAAAGCAATAATCCCGAAACTCGACATTTATACAAAAAGTATGCTAAACCTCGAAAACAATTCGGAAAAAGTTAAATTATTCAATCAATTTGGGTTGTTGTCGAAACTCCGAAATAATAACCTTGAAAATCGGAATACCGATCATCAAAGTCAGAAAAATTCAAAACTATAATGAAAATTTTTCGAAAAATGGAATCAAAATTTCAAAAAACTCTTAGGAAAATTAGATTAAGTTAAAGATTTGGTATTGTACTAAAATTTTTTTCTTTTGGTTTTAATTTTGACCATTGACATGTATCACATGCTTCATTTGGCACCAGTTTTGATTTCAGAAAATATGCTCTCACTGTCAATGCTACCAACTGTCGTAAACTGGCTCTATATTTAAATTATTTGGGAATTTACTTATATGCATGTCAGTGAGATTTACCGAATTTACCACAAAAGTATTGGGACTATTTGTATTGTTAAATTTTAGTTATGAGTCGATGGAATGGTTTTTTACAAGTCTTTTTTGGTTGGAAATACCTCTGAACCTCAAGTAATTTCTCGTTCCAAATTGTTACTGTTCAGTGGGAAAGTATGCTCTCACGGAAAGGGACAGGAATATGAAAGTGGTGTAATTTTCTTTCGTGAACGAATTTTGTACGAAAACGAATATCACGCGTAATTCTGGAGTGTGGTCCGGGTGTTCCCTCCTCGGGGGAAGAAATTTTTTTTAAAAATATACAGTTTGAAGTAGCATTTTAATAAAAAAAAACGTTTCTATATATAAAAAACCAAAATTTAAGTCCATTGAATTTTGTCGAACTACCTAGAGATTTGAGCCTGACGTGATGCACAAAGTTTTTTTAATTCTGGGCGGAATATTGGAGAGGCACACTCTCATATCTTCTTCGAACGTTCTTTGTAAATGATCTCTTTTATTATTATTGATGGACGTAAGAGCCGAAAATCCAAGTTCACACAAATATGTATAGTCGAGAATATCAATAATATTGTGAGAGCTCTTTTATCTATTTGATTATACTCTGGCTTTATGTGTATCCAAAATTCCTTAATTTTTAATTCCTTATATTTCAGATTTAAATTGTCATCAGTCTTTAAATCAATTAGTGCTTTTTGCTCTTCAAGATTTATTTTTACTTCATTAACGTCCAAAATGAATGGATTTCTCAGGTACCTACTATTTTAACATTTGTCATAGTAGCAAAATGTTTAAACATGCTTACATTCCCTTCTTTTATTTCTCTTAACCATAAATTTAATTTATCTTGCAAACTTTTTACCGTATTTAATATTTCAAGTATATCCGCCAAGTTTGCTAATTTGTTGCACCAATCACGACTAGCAAGCAGACAACAAAATTCTTCTATATTAGTCATAGTCTTTCTTACTAAATATCTTATAGCAAAATAGAACTGGCAATGAGTTATCTTGACCTACACTTAAGTAAATTTCCAAGAAAACGCCTAAACTTTGCCCCAATCGTAGCGCCGCGGCACCCCGGTTGAAAAACACTGTTCTAAGGTATAGGTACCCCTCAATTGTTTCTCAATTACACATTTTGAGATATATTTCTTGGGTAATTCAAATTTATTTTTGAATTTAATTTTTTAGTTAAATTTTTCGGGATTATGAAATTTCAAAATTAAAAAAACAAATTTAATATTCGTTACTTTGCCAGGGATTTTGAGTATTGAGCTGAAAAATGATCCAAAGTAACTTTTAAAGATTTATCCTTTTCTAGTTTTTAAGGATTTTCTTTTTAGGGTTGCGTACCCAAAGGGTAACAACGGGAATCCTATTACTAAGACTTCGCTGTCCATCTGTCACCAGGTTGGATCTCATGAACCGTAATAGGTAGACAGTTGAAATTTTCACAGACTGGGTATTTCTATTGTTTCAATTAGCCAGTTTTGCATAGATTTTTCTAAAAATCAAATAAGGAGTCAGCATACTCTGCACTTCGCACTTAAGAACACGCATAATCGAGTTACAAAAATAAATCACAAAAAGTAATGTTTTAACTAAGTTTATAATTTTGTGTTGGACCCCATTGTCCTGGGCCATATGTGGCCGCGGGTATAAAAGATAGTGTAATATCTAAAATTCCTCAGGATTTCATGTAAAAATTTCTCAGAAGTTTTCTTAGAATTTCATATAAAAATTTCTCAGAGGTATTCTTGAGAATTTTTCTTAGAATTATTTATTTATATGCCGTTATAAAGGCAATAGTAAAAAAAAAAACAATTTTTCATACTTAAGTCCACTGTTCCGTAAATACGAAAGATATCAGAGCTGGATATACCCGTCGACAAAGGGCATTTTGTTAGCGATATAACAACAAATAATAAAAATAAAATAAAAGAAACGTGATTTTTTTGATGTTTTTTATTATTATTATTATGTCAGTACCGGGCTGTATCTCATTAACCGTATCAGGTAGACAGTTGAAATTTTCACAGAGTGTGTATTTCTATTGCCGCTATAACAACAAACAATAAAAATAAAATTAAATAAAAAATTTAAAGGGGGCCTCCGTATAACAAACGTGTTTTTTTCCTCGTTTTATTCTCATTCATTATTATTATCATAAGTAGGCACTTTTTTTCAAATCACAGCAACATTTTTTCACATGACGCCTACTCTCATTTGAAAAAATAAATAAAAAGTACATAGTGTTAAATTTTGTACGATGGTACGGAACCCTTCGTGCGTCAGTCAAACTCGCACTTGGCTGGTTACAATTTTTTTGTCAAGTTTCCTTTGCAGGATTTTGCTTTTGACACTTTTTACCTCAGCTTTTTGAAAATCTGAATTTCAAAACCACTACAGTCGGAATCGTTTTATAAAAACCTAATCAGGGTTTTTGTTATGAAATTTTGGAATAGAAAATCTCTAATGTCCGAAATCATGGATCCATGAATTACGGAAATGCAATGTTTGGAATTTATATACGAGTTTGGTACAAAATTTCAGTTACAAAATGCTAAGAAATATTATAACATATTTATGACTACTTTTTTGAAAAGGCGTAGGTTTGGTCTTTTTTGGCACTTTGCTTTCCAGGAATTGGAAATATTCTTGGTTGGCGTTTTAATTCTCAGAGCTCAGTACTCCAAGATTTCGATGCTATCCCAATCTTATACATATATTTTTATGATGGTTTGGTTATAAATTTTAAAATCTTGAAAAACATAATTCTGAAATCTTAAATATTTTAATTGTTTTATGCTCTTTAAGTGAAGTCAATTTTTCGGGGCTTAGTATTTTTTGAGACCTTTTACTCCGGAATTTCATATTTTGTGTCCCGAATATTTGATTTAACAAAATATTTATGTTATGATGTCCAGTATTTGAAGGTTTTGCTATTATACATTGCTGAATTCTACATTGTACTGATTTCAGAATTTTCAAATCCGCCTTTTTCGTTACCATTTCATCTAACAGTAGCATCTAGAGAAAAAATATAGAAACTCGCCATGAGAATACTGGTAATTTAATTTTCTTGATGTGAAAATTACGATTGGAACACAAAATACCAAATTTTTCAAATCTCAGGCCCGAAATCTAGAAACCCTCAATGCCAAATCCCGGACAATGAAAATCGCTGGAATATAAAATACTCCACAATTAAGTCTCGTAAATTAACATGTATACAGGTATAGGTACTTGTTTTTTCTTATATAGGTTCAATGCTCACGTTAAACCAATTATGCAAAACATAAGCATGAAGAAGAAGACGGAAGCTTGTTTATTACGTTATGGTTTACATATCTTTCCCTTTCGCTTTAAATCATGTTGGCCTTGTTACTGATATATTGGGGTAAATGATTATATCTTACTTTTGAGATCGATGCGATTATGCACAGCTGCATTAAGTCGAATTTTATTATTTTATATTAACCTTGAAAGAAAGTCTATGAATATTGTTGAACCGTCACTAAAATGGCACTTCTCTTTTAACGATTTTGCATAAAAAAAAGCTTCTGAAAATGATTTAAATTAATATTGAAGACAAAAATATTTCATCACTTTTTTTTAATTAATTGGGTTACTTTATCTGCGCGCCCGCCCACTATCTTGCCCTCATTATATGTATGTATGTGTGTACATAATTAGAAAAAAACACCGCTGCCTAATCGCAATTTTTCCATATGAAAATTTTGTACATAAAACGTTTAACATCAGAAATTCCCATAGTGACATTTTGTTTTTATTTTGTTTATTATTTTTTATCTACATACGCGCAATGATCGTATCGCATTAATTTGACGAAGCTACTGAGGGCGATCATCATCAACTCACTTTGAAAAGGGTCTTTATGTGCGCCACTTTTACAATGAACTCACCTGATTTGAGCTTTTTATCCACGTTTTATTGAAGCATTTCAAATGAATGTCTTTTATACGCGAAAGTCACCACTCACAACATATAAAAAATTAAAACAAAAATTTCTTTTTTTTTTGTCTTCCACACGATCACAATTAATATCCTTTCTAGACCAGCCAGCTTCTACAGGTGATGTTCTTTGTTTATTCGTTTTTGTTTAGAATCACTCACTAAAATCACTTTTGAAGATCATACACTCACTCAGTAACAATAACGACGACGTCAACTATCTATGGCAACGCGACGTCTTACAGCATTTTCAATCTTAAAATTTTGTTATTTTACCGCTCGATTCGAGTTTGTTGGGAGTCTGCTTGGATAATGCTTAGCATCTCGCCTGATCATTGGTCTTCATGGATCGATGATGGAAACGATGAGAAGGAAGCTTTTTGCTTGGGTTTCTGTTTTATACCTACTCTGATTAAGTGAAAAGCTTCTTCTTATCTCTGTGTCATATACGTGTGTATTGCTAATTTCGTGACTTCTCATGACTTGATTCCCCGGCACTCAGATTAACGTGATCTTATTAATAGCAACCACTTGCTCCAAGACATTCGTTTGGGTAATCTCAAACCAATTTTGATCCAAATATGGTTTCTGTGCTACTTGAATTTTCCTAATGCTGCTATTCAGAGTATTCTGCAAATATGATATTGAGGTCTCGGTGAAATAAACACAGTATCGTCAGGGTTATGGGTGCTGAGAGTTAAGCGTTAACCCTGGAACCTATCAAAGCGTTGGCATGTATGCACTCCCATTTTAAATAAGGAAAAAATCCAATTTGATATTGTACCGTGGAAGAATTTACATATGTTCATATATCTAAAAAAAAAGTGTTTTGATTCGATATTATTCTGGTTTAAGCTGTTTAGGTCCCTAAGGATTAGGTAAGGGGCACCGATATAATAAAGCCATTTGGTGATCAACCGTGAAGATTACATTTTGTGTGGACTTATGGTGGAAATTCGATGCAATATATTTTTCTTAAGTATACCTTCCAATTTTTATGGTTTTATTTTATAAGAGCATATGCAGTAACTCTCCAAAATACAGGGTGGTCCATAGAATGGGAGATGATAGTTCACCTAGGCAAACAAAAAATTTTATGGCAGGTGGAGGGGGCATATCAACTATTTCGGAGTTACATAGTGATTAATAAATTATGCTAGGTTTTCACAAAACACACTTCATCTTAAAAAGTGTACATAGTGTACAGTCACTGACTACAGCTGATTGTATGCAGAGCTTCATGGCCTTTCCAACGACTGCTCAACTAGCCCCGTACTACTCTCCCCTCACGAGTTATTGTGATCTAAACTAAAAACTTCGGGTTTTGTTAACTTTTTTTTACTTTAACCTAATTTTTTTTTTTAAAATGGTCGTTAACATAACTTTTTTTTTATAAAAACTGTAAACTCTCCTCTTTAATTTGATTTAGTACACCCTATCTACTAACTATAGTCGTTAAACAGTTATTAGCTCAAACGTTGAACGTCACTCTGTACTTTTTAAGATACAGGATGTTTTGTGAAAACCTTGCATAATTTATTGGTCACCCTGTAACTCCGAAACGGTTGA